>CM073602.1:28617354-29099854 GCA_037074985.1 Solanum bulbocastanum
ATACATGCTAGTTAGGAGTAGGCTTAATACCAAGTGGAATAGGGTCAGTCACCCTCATAGTCCCAGAACAAAGTGCCCCCGTAGGTTAAGTCCCCTCTGTGGGCATCATATTTAGTGATCATGCCACTCATGCCTTTATACCCTTGGAAAGATATATTGGGTCCTCTCGATGGGGCATATACATCGAACTTCACGTTTAACTCACGTGGTTTTATGTCGGTTATTAGTAGCTCCCACAGTCAGATTCTAGTACACTGACCAAGTTATTAGTTATATCTCAATATTTAGTTTCAGCATGTTATGTAATTGGTCATAGTATTGAGTTTAGTTCATGTTCAGTATATTCATCATGTTCATCTTATATCATTGCTCGACATGCTTTATGTAAGTTATGTATATATTGTTCAGCTTTTTTCTATCATGCATGCTCAGTACCTTTCAAGTATTGACGCATACTCTGTGCTACATCTTCTCGTGATGTAGGTTCAGTCCTAAGCATTCAGGTCACGTATAAATCGATTCTCAATCTCCAGTTCAGCAATATCAGTGGTAAGTCCTCATTCTTCGAGGATGATAGACATGTTTTCTTTCATTTTCAATCTTTTTAGTTTCAGGTTTTCTAGACTTTGCTAGGGCATGTCCCATCATCTCTAGTCAATTAGAGGCTTATTTTAGACATAATTAGATTTAGTTTTTTCTTGGAGTTTGATCCTTTAGTTGTTATTAAACTCATAGTTTATATATTTAGACAGTATTGGTTATTCCCCTTCATTTAAGTTTAATTATGATTTTCAGCTTCCGCACAATATTTCTTACTTCAGTAAATCTTTGAGTATGCTTATGATATGCTAGTACAGGGTTAGCTCAGGGTCACTCGTGATCCTAGGTCCCGTGTTTATGCCAAGGGGTAACCTCAGGCGTGACAAACTTTTTCTTAACTAGTTTTGAGGTTAATCAATATTCCATCATTGTAAAAAGAAAACTAATCAAAATAATATGTGTAAGCATAATAGAAAAAATAAGAAGATAAATTTTAATCTTTCAAGGAAATGTTTTATAACGATTCAATTTTTCAAATTATGATGGCACCTTTTATAACCCACTAGTAGGTAAGGTAACCCGTAACCTAGAATGACATGTAATAACTAGTAGGATAGAAACAAAGCGAAAGAAACAAATTTAAATATAGAAACAACAGATAAAGCTGATGCAAGCAAAAATATATATACAATAAAAGAATCCCTCCCAGATCTAGAAGTCACAAATATCGAAATGCTAAACAAAAGAGTATAAATCCCAAAACAGGACCCAAACTAAAACTACTTTTCCGAAAATTGGAAGACTAGCTAATAAGATACAAATGAATACAAGTAAATTCTAGAACATCATGTTCCTACCCTTGCCTTTTGATCTGGCAACTGTAATCTCGATATCAATATTGGTAACTGGTGCTCATACTTGCATCACAAAATAGATGCAGAGTGTAGTATGAGTACCCCAAACAATACGTACTTAGTAGGCATCATAGACCGACTGAGTAATAGCAGTAAAGGAAATACAAAATGCAAAAATTAAACACGAAGAGGTCAAACAATGGGAAACAAAAAGGAATGCACAAAAGTGTACTAAGAATAGATAAGAAGTAAGTACAACTAATTAAACTTATCTAGACGCCAATAAGCCCAGAAGGTACACTAGTGCGCAAGTTTAAGTAAAACCTGAACAGACCCCTATGACCCGTAAGGTACACCCATAACTAGAAACTAATAAGAGAACTTGAGGATATTACAAGAACTTCCACAACCTCCCCTAAACTAGAATTGTGGAAAAGGAATCAAATAATAATAAAAAATCGCCTTGTTAGAACGTGAATCAGATCAATAGGTACATCAAAATTAAATCTACCAGTTAGAACTTGAATCAGATCCAAGGGAAATATAAAAAAGGATCTCTTCGTAAGAACTCTAATAGGATAAAATGGTTTTACAATGTACTCACCAACTCAGAACGTGTATCGGGTCAAAGGGAAATATAATATAGGACCTCTTTGTCATTACTTGAATTGGATCAACGAGAACATAATCACATAGTCAGGACTTAAACTGACCAAAGGGATGATATAAGTGAGGACTGAACCCGACTAAAAAAGATGCACCGGGAGCCTAAAAAAGGAGCAATAATAAGGTAAACATGCTCTAACAATAAAAAACATAATCCAATGACTCCAATATCTATTTTCCATCATCACTCTGGTTAAAGGAAAGGCACAAGACTACCTTAGACTCTTTAGGGACCAACTCCTACTCATACTCCACAAGTAGATGCTAAATTACCAGTACACCCACAATAACCCGTGTACACACCAGGTCTATCTAGACGATAAAATAAAAATACAAAAGACAAGCTGAGCTAAGTAGTCTCCTAACTATCATACCCCAATTTTCTATACAAGTCTACAAGGAACTAAGTTGTTGAAACACCCCAAAAATTTCTAAGCTACGACCTAAATCAGTATGTAACATATCTACTCTTAAAATATAAATCGTTTGAAGTAAGTCTATTAGCTTGAACAAGGTGATGCCATACTTGTTAAGATGTATTAAGGAAATTTACCAAGGGTACTAAAAGTTATCTAGGGTTATAAGGGAGCTGAAATACCAAGCCAAGTTCAAAGCATTCATATCCGCTAATTTCTCGCATGAGTTCAAATAAAAGTAAAATTCAAACAATTGTATCTCTCAACATATAAAGAGTTAGGTGGAATATGGCGTATAAAATTCAAGGTCTATGAGGATTATTTCCAATGCAACTATGTTTTGCTTATTTAAGTTCAATGTAAAAAGTTAAGGCTATTTTACTGAAATGTGTCTGGTATATAAAATTCACTGAGGACACCTACTTATTTGGCGACTCACTGAATAGGTTGGCAAATAACCGAATTATCTCAACTACTTAAGTATGTGTATGTTTTGGGATCTAAACTTCCATTTGGCAAACCGCTAAATATCTCAGCGAGCGGACCTATTGATCGCTAATTTGGCCAATGGAATTCATTAAAAGGTCGTCCTTTTGTTTTTATGATCTTCTTACTTTCCTAGAATGGTATTCTTGACATTTTACCCATAAATAACTTCCCTAAGTCCATATAATTACCTAATATCATTAATTTATATAGAGAAACTTTCAAAATCCCTAATTCTCCTTCTTCAAAGATCAATAAATCCAAGAAAGATATTTCTCCAATTTCCCAAGATCTAAAGTCTCCTTGTTCAAGATTCTCTTTAAGATATTTCTGTTTAAGGAATTAAATCCAAGACTCCTCTCAACACTTCATCTTCCAAGATTGTATTCAAGTTTCTATAAGAACATTATTCTTCTAGGTATGTAAGACTTCAATGAGGGTATTATTTTTGTTATAATGCCTTAAGTATTTTGATTCTGAAGAATTGCATAAGATCATTAGAAGTAAAGCATGGGCTAATATGAAATTATGATCTTTATTCAATAAGCTATGTTTTCATTATTTCACATAATTATTAAAACCTTATGGTACTAATTTAGCATGATTTTTGTGGTCATTCAAATCCTTATGGCTTTTAAAAATGAAAACAAGTATGATACGAATTACAACCTAAATACATGTTATTTTAAGGTATGACTTTTGAGTTGAGCCTCATATAAGATTTAAGATGATAAGTAATTTCATACCTCTGAGCATTATATGAGTATATGTTATCATGAATTATATTATTCTTCAGTTGAATTACCTTCAATATTTAAGTTTAGTTATTTGTTTGATTAAGCCCTATTACATACTCGTACATTCAATATATTGGTGTCATTCGAACTGCATCTTTTCATAATGTAAATTTAGTAACTTAGGATCATCAACAGGACATCCCTTGAGATCACATCATATGCTCGTCAACTTTGGTAAGACCTCCTCACTTTTGGAAGAATCTAGATTTATAATTTTTTAGTAGTCGCATTTTGAGGTTTCGTGGGTCATTCCTTGACACCTATTTTTATATAGTAGAGGCTTCATATATAGATAATTTTGGAGGGTCATTCTATATTCAGTTTCTAATGTTTTATTTTAAACTTTATGATTCATACTCAGTATTTTCAGATAGTTTTGAGATTCAGTGAACTTTTTTGAATATTTTCAGTAGTTATTATGCTTGTGTATACTTGGGTTACTCTTCCAGTTAGTAGTCAACCAAGATAGTGATTCCTTATTCACATGAATCGTGCGTTCATGCGAATAGCATGATGTGCTCTTAGATTCTCTTCTCCAAACCTTCCTTCAGGTGATACCCTTTAAAAGGGAGTTGTGTTCTAGAATTGTTGAGCAGTATTTTAATCCAAAAGATAGTGTGAGTTATGAGTCAATATTAGAAGTTCCTAGAGTTAGAAGTATGCATTTAGAAGATTAAAAACCTATGAAATGGAGTTATTTTACAAACCTAAGAAATGGGGTAGTTTAAGTGTGTCTTTCTAAGTATTTTATATGAATAAGATTTATGACTTCTCCGTTGGTATTTACTTAGCACCAAGAGGACTTTTGAATGGAGGCCCTATTGCCAGTAAAGGTTTATTCTTGGGTAGCAATTTCCTTGTTCCAAACTATGTGCCCCTGTAGGATTGTCTTAAATGACTTAGCTAGTGGATCCACAAAAGCAATAAGGAATGAATATGATAGAATTCTACCATGGCAATTAGATTCCCCTTTTTTGGTGTGAGGGTCATATAAGATTCCATTTTAGAGCTCACATGGTCTTATTTTTAGTTAATGGTAAATATCCCAAAAATGAACAAGATTTTCCTTAAAGGTTTTATGAAATCCTTCCTTAAGTTTTAATTATGCATTGACCTTGATTATGGATCATTTATTATTTAAAGAATTTTATACGTTTTACATGGTCATGCATAGCATGTTAAAAGCTCCTCACATTATCGTGCATGTGTTTTTATGCATCTCTCAATACTTAGCTTATTTAATGTACTTATGCATACTTGCGCCTATATTGTCTTATAATATAGGATATGATGTTCCTCATCCGGCTTGTGGCTAGTTTAGTTTTTTTCTACTAGGACGGTGGATTGGTGAGTCCTCATGCTCTGAGAAGAAAGCCACTGATGCTTTATTTCTCGTATTGTCTTTTTATTTTAAGACATGCATGTGATATATGGGTTACATTCCAACCACTCCTATGATATTAGAAAGGCTATGTCAAACATAATTTAATATTTCACACTTATATTCAGATTCCTCATATGATATAAGACTTTTATTATCTATTCTCTCTTGCTATATTTCTTTTAGATCATGCTTATGTCAAGGGGCTAGCTTAGTGCCTCTCAGGGTCCTATTTGCCATGACACATCTATGGTGTAGTTTGGATTCTGACAAACTTGGTACTTAGAGTATCAAGATTTAGAAAGATTCTAGGATGTCCGACAAGCTATGTCTAGTAATCTTTTTCATGAGCATAAAGTGTCCCACATTTATAAATATTAGGCTACAATCCATTAGGAAACTTTACCTCTTTTACTACTCTAAAGTCGTTCCATAGACTATTTTTATAAAGAAGTGTCGTAGAGTCTTAAAGGATCAACCTTAAATTGAGGAACTCCGGGCTCCACATTTTCAACCACATTTTTTCTCACATAAATTCTTTGAAGTGCCATGTCCTAAAGATCATTGGACCAGATTTAGGAAAGGGATATTTTTAGAAACAAACTCTATGGAACAACTTTAGAGTAATGAAAGAAGTGAATTTTCCTAAATGCTTTGTAACCTCCTATTCATAAATGTGGGGCACTTCACACTTATGAACAAGCATCTATTCAACACGCTTGTCAGATATCCTAGAACCTTCTATAAAGCCTTGTGCTCCCAATACCAAGTATGTCATGACCTAAAGTATACCGTTGAAGTGAGATGGCGTATAGACCCCGGGAGGCCCTACACAAGCCATTTGACAAACATACCATACAACATAATGGACAAAAGTAAGAAATCTCATATAATGAATAATTTGACATAAAAATGGATGTCTAAACGTAATCTTGACGAGCCATTCTAATATATCAAGAAGCTATCATGATGAAGCCCATACATCACATACAACATTCGAAAACTTAAGACTTAAAAACAGAGTAAAGTTGACACTATCCTCGGATGATAAGGACTCACCAAGTGTTCAATCCTCTGTGCAATCCAGCCATGAGTAAAAGGAGGAAGTTTGTCATACTCTAGAGTAGTGAAATAATGAAGGCACAAGTATGCATTATTACATTGAATGTAGTAACTATGAGGAAAATGCTTAAAACATAAAACATGATCATAAGGGGACATAATCAAAAACATGATATACATGACCAAGCTGAAAACTGTAGCATCATTAAAAGAATATTCATAAATCATGAACATGGTCAGTATATCTTAAAACATAAGGAAAGCTTCAAAAAACCTTTGGATGTAACTTTGTTCATTTTTTGGATGTTAATTTTAACTGATAATAGACCATGTGAGCTATACCATAGAATCTAATGTAACTCCCACATTGAGAAGGAAAAGTTTATTTTCCATGATAGAATTGTGTATGATGACTCATACACTATTTGTTGATCTAATAACTAGGTTATTTAAGATAATCCTACAGGATATGCAGTTTAGAACTAGAGGTTGTTACTAGAGAATACCCTACTTGATCCTCCCTCTCAAGCTCTCTTGGTTCTAAGTTGAATCCCAACGAAATATTCATATTCATAAACATATCATCATTCATAGAAAAACATAACTCCAATATTAATCCAAGCTTAAAATATCATATAATAGCTCATAAAATCTTGAATCAAGAATGTGTGAGAAAACATTTCAGCATTCATGATTCCTAAAGGTATGAGAAAGTCCTTTCACAATTTCATTAATGTTCATCCTAGAGAAACCTAGATAATGAAACTTTCTTTTTTATAAATCATGCATAACTCTCATGAAAATAACATTCATATACTCATAGCTTCCTCATAAACCCATGTCTTTTAAGAGTTTATAGTCAAAATCTTGAAAATTGCATGGGTCCATGTGAAATCAATTGAAAAGCATGTAATTGTGTCAAAAAAGTCATAATAAGAGATAAATTGAATCAACACAATATTAACCTATGAAGAATTGAATGAAAATCCAATCAATTTGATTAAATTTAATTTGGAGAATTTAGAAATCTTTGGAGCTCAATGAGTGAATAGAACCCATTGAAGAAATCCTACATACCTTGCTCTCCAAATCCTACAAGAAATAGTTTAAAAGAGTATTTGATTTGGAAACCCTAGATTCTTCATCCTTGATCTTGAGAGAGAATTTTTAAAGAAAATCTCGGAGGGGATTTGGGATTTAAATGAATGAGAAAGATGGGGGAAATTTTGAGGTAGAAGGCACATATAAATAGAGATAAAGTGACATAATATAGATATTTAATGAATAGGAAAATACCCAAATATCCTTGAGAAGTAATTGATAGATGATTTATACGGTTTGACATGCATTATGCTGAACTTTCTTACATGTACGGGTCAACCATAGAACCAACTTTAGAAACCCAAATCACCTAATTCTAATGTGATCTTTCTACGAGTCATGAAATTTCCTACGATCCATAGACTTATTCAATAGCTCTCAATTTTCAGCACAAAATTTTTGTAACACCTCAAACCTCAAAATGAAGAAAATACTAGTTTTCAAAAAATCTGGTGCCAGTACCAACGGAACCACCCACAAACTATAGGTGGGGTTCCATCGTTAAGGCCCAAATATTTATAGTCTCTGATCCCACCCACGGTTGATCAGTATGGTCCGTGGTTGGACCTATGGACCGTTGGTCTAATCATAGGTAAGGGTCAATAACCTTCTAGAGGGAAATTAATGTTAGGTCAAATTCAAACGGTTATATCTCTTAGCACACAAGGATTTAGGTGACCTATGACCTATCAAATGAAAGATGATTGAATCCTTTTTCCAAAGCCACCAAGTTTGCTAAAATCCCATCTCCGAGTAAAAAGTTATGCTTATTTTAGTGAAGCCATGTCGGGCATAGCATGAACGACAAACTCAAACGACGACCGGTAGGTCAAACGATAGACCGTACGTCCCTCCGTGGATGGGCTTCGTTAGAATTAAGTTAGGGTCATTTTGGTCCTTTCCCTTATGTATTAGGCACTTAATATACGTCATTTGATGCCTAAACTATGTCATTTTACTAAGTTTAAACCTTGTAACTTAGTCAGAACTTACCCTAAACCATTATTCTCTAGAATTAACCAAGCTTAGAATAATAGAGAAGAAAAGAGACGACCCAACCCATCTAAGAACACAATAAGTTTTCTTCAGTTCCAGTCCCAAAATTGAAAGTTGTCTTAGTGAAATTTGTCACCAGGTAGGTGGTATTTCACTGGTGGATTGTTTTCATCCACTAGGTCCCTAGAACTCAGTTAGATTCTTGATTCTCCATGTTTTGTTTAGACCTGGGATTTCTAAAACCTTAGATATTGGTTGCGATTTAGCTGTTAGAGTATTCCTAATTAGATTATCATATTTTCATGGAATTGTTGCTTAGTTCTTTGCATGAAACTCAAAAACCTAGTTGTGTAGATTCTTTTTTGTTCATGAATTACACATGCTAGGTCAGTTAATCAGATATACATGCTCCAGTTTTCGAATGTCACACTATTAGTATATAATTGTTACATTCTTAGATTTGCATATCAGTATTTTGAGCTATTCAATATTTCAGTTATAATGTATCATATACATATTCAGTTGGGAGCAGGATTAGCACCGAGTGGACTAGGGTTTCAACGTACCCCTATAGTCCCAGAACTACGTGCCCCCGTAGGTTAAGTCCCCTCCTTGGGCATTAGTTTTAGTGATTACGCCAATCATACCTTTATACCCCTAGCAAGGTATATTAGGCCATTCGATGGGGTGTACACATCGGACACCACGGTTGGCTCACTTGGTGGTTATGTCGGTTAATAGTAGCTCCCAAAGTCACCCTCTATTGCATTTGACCAAGGTTATAGTTATACTTTAGTCTTCAGTCTCTACATGTTATGTACTTGGTCATTGCATTCAGTTCAGTTCTTTTCAGTATCTATCAGTATTTCCATCATGTTCAGATTATATCATTGCTCAGTTATGCTTTGTTCAGCTTATATGTTTGTTCATCTTTTATCCTATCCTGCATGCTCAGTACCTTCCAAGTACTGACACATACTCTGCGCTACATCCTACCATGATGTAGGTTCTGGTCCTCAACAATCAACTCACCCATAGATTATTTCCCAATCAACATTCAACAGCTTCAGTTGTGAGTCCTTATACTTCAAAGACAATAGAAATGTTTTCAAATTAAGTCTTTCATTTTAATTTTGATACTTCTAGGGTTAACTGGGGACATGTCCTAGCAACTCTAGTCACTTAGAGGCTTTTTGAGACATATTTTAGATATAGCGTTAATTTTTGAGTGACTGTTCAGTATCACTAAACTCTTAGAATTATATATATGTATATATGTATATGTATGTATGTATATATATATATATATATATATATATATATATATATATATATATATATATATATATATATATATATATATATATATTCAGACCAGTTTTGGATATTGCCCATCATTTAGTTGTCTCTTGTTTAGCTTTTGCATAAGTTCATCTTTTCATAAATATATTCAATTCACTTATGATATGCCTGCTCAAGGTTTGCTTGGGGTCATTCGTGATTTTAGGTTTCGTGTTTACGCTTAGAATTTAACCTCGGAAAGTAACAAACTTTGTAACAGAGTATTAGGTTCAAGAGTCCTAGGATGTCTGAAAGTCGTACTAAGTAGAGTCCTTTACATGGGGTGTTAAGTGCACCATATCTAATTAGATGAAGGCTGTGAAGTTTTTTAGGAAGACTTCACTTTATTTGCTACTTTTATCATGCATAAGATATGATCCAACTTCTCATTTCTAATTCGACGTTATGTGTTTCAAATCATTCTTCAATCGATTGTAGCACTAGGATTATTTGGTTTCAGTTTCCAAATGAGCCAGTCTCAAAATAAGAGAGTAGTAACTCAGTGCCTATATGTTGATTTATCTCTTGCCTTAAAGCCAGAAAGATGATCTATAAAGGGTAGTGTAGCACATATTGAGGGAAAAAGAAAGGAATTAGAAAAAGATGTTCTTCGATTTGTTCTCTTAGGAGTTAGTCTTACGGACAGATCAGATTGTGGTATGATAGTACAGAACAGATCATAGCCTTTATTGGTAGTGGAAGTTGAGGAAAAATAGGACAGTGATCCTATATTATTCCAGTTGGAAGGTGAAGTTAATTAACAAAAAATTAGAAGTTTTCTCCCAAGGGGGACATGGTTGCTTATGTGTTCCTAAGGTGGATGAGTAGGTGAAGCAGCCTTGATTGGGCCAGATTCAATTTATGAAGCTATGGGAAAAATTTAAGCTCATCAGAAATAGACTTAAGACATAAGTCATATGCAGATGTAAGGAGAAGGGACTTAGAGTTTGAGATAAATGATTGGCTTTTCTTGAAAGTATCACCTATGGGGGTGATGAGATTTGACAAACTTGGGAAGTAGAAGCAGCCATGAAGGTCAAGTATCCTCATCTCTTTCCTTTCAATTCCATTTCAGCTTGAGATAATAGTTTTCTCTCCAGTCTCTTAGTTTACTCATGCGTAAATTCATTCTTAGTATCATGTTCCTTCAGTTGTTCTTGCATTTTAGCATTTTTTCATTATCTTAGAACTCAGTTCAGTTAGATATCAGTTTCTAGAACGTAGTGGTAGGGATTGCTTCCCCTTATACTCAACTTGTTTAGACTTCACTCGAGGATGAATGTTCCCAATGGGGAGATATTTTAACATCTCAGGTCTCAAAAGAAGAAAATCCTAGATTTCAAAATATCTGGTGCCAGTACCAACAGAACCACCCATGGACTGTATGTGGGACCACCGATCGGAGGTAGTGTTCCGTCGTTAAGGCCCAAATCTTTATAGTCTCTGATCCCACCCATGGTCGATCAGTATGGTCTATGGTTAGATCGTAGGTGAGGGTTAGTAGCCACCTAGAGGGAAATTGATGTTAGATCAATTTCAAACGGTCATTAGTCTTAGCACACATGGATTTAGGTGGCCCAAGACCTATCAAATGAAAGATAATTGAATTCTCTTTCTAACGCTATCAAGTTTTCTAAAATCCCATCTTTGAGTAAAATTTTATGCACATTTTAGTGAAGCCCTAGAGGGAAGTTTATGACGACGAACCCAAACGACGGCTGGTAGGTCAAACGACGGACCGTAGGTCCATCTGCGGATGGACTTCGTCAAAATTAAGTAAGGGTTGTTTTTGTCCTTTCCCCTATACGTTGGGCATTTAAACTACTTCATTTGATGCTTAAACTACGCCATTTTACTCAGCTTAAGCCTAGTAATTTAGTCATAACTTACCCTAAACTATTATTCTTTAGAATTCACCAAGCTTAGAACAAAAGAGGACAAAAGAGGTGACACAACCCCTCCAAGAACGCAGTAAGTTTTCTTCATTTCCAGTCCTGAAATCAAAAGATTTCTCCGTGAAATTTGTCACTAGGTGTATAGGATTTAACTGGTGGATTCCTTTCATCGACTAGGTCCCTTGAATTCAGTGAGATTCTTGATTCTCTATGTTTTATTTATACCTAGGCTTTCTTAAATCTTAGATATTAGTTGCGATTAAGTTGTTAGAATATTCCTAATCATATTATCATGTTTTCGTGGAATAGTTGCTTAGTTCTTTGCATGAAACTCAGAACCCTAGTTGTGTAGATTCTCTTAGTTCATAAATTACACATGATAGGATAGTTAAACAGATATACATGCTCTAGTTTTCAAATGTCACATTACCAGTATATAATTATTACATTCTCACATTTGCATGTCAGTATTTTGATCTATTCAATATTTCAATCATATTGTCTCATAGACATATTAAGTTAAGAGTAGGATTAGCACCGTCTATGGGCATTAGTTTTAGTGATCACGCCAGTCATGCCTTTATACCCCTGGCAAGGTATATCGGACCCTTCGATGGGGTGTATACATCAGACACAACGGTTAGCTCATGTGGGGGTATGTCGGTTAATAGTAGCTCCCACAATCAGACTCTAGTGCATTTCACCAGGTTTTGAGTTATACTTCATTTTTCAGTCACAGCATGTTATGTACTTGGTTATTGCATTCAGTTTAGTTCTTTTCAGTATGTATCAGTATTTCCATCATGTTCAGATTATATCATTGCTCAATTATGCTTTGTTCAGCTTTTATCCTATTATGCATGCTCAGTACCTTCCAAGTACTCACACATACTCTGCACTACATCCTTTAATGATGTAGGTTCTGGTCCTCAACCTTCAAATCACACATAGATTAGTTCCCAATCCATATTCAAAAGCTTTAGTGGTGAGTCCTCATACTTCAAAAACAATAGACATGTTTTCAAATTAAGTCTTTCTTTTCAATTTCAGTCCTGCTAGGGTTAGCTAGGGACATGTCGCAGCAACTCTAGTCAGTTAGAGACTTTATCAGACATAGTTTAGATTTAGCATTAAGTTTTGAGTGATTGTTCAGTATCACTAAACTCTTAGAATTATATATATACATACATATATATATATATATATATATATATATATATATATATATATATATATATATATTAATAAATATATATAACAAATAATTTATTTATATAAATAAAATAAGTCGAATAAATGAATTTTTTTGATTCTGCATCTTCACGTGACTTAATAGGAGAGAAAGATTCAGCTTCTAATGAATGATTTAAACTATTTCTCTTTCGAAAATTTGAAACAATTTCGAAAGTTCCCCTCTCGAAATCATTATTCTAAGAAAATTTGATAGTTAAAAAATAACTTTTGATCATCTTAGGAAGAAAGATAAGTCTTTTTTTTCATTTGATTGATAAAATCCAAAGAATGGGGAGGGTTTTATATCTATCAATTCGATCAAATAGACTGAGCAATTGTCACCATTTATTTCAGACCATTTTTGGGTATTCCCCATCATTCAGTTATCTCTTGTTTAGCATCCCCATTAGTTCATATTTTCATAGATATATTAAGTTTGCTTATGATATGAGAGCACAGGGTTAACTTGGGTCATTCGTGATCCTAGGTCCCATGTTTACACCCAGGAGGTAGCCTCAGGGCATGACAATTCTACTAAGTCTTGAATCATTTTACGGAACCATCATACGACCTATCAAACTTTCTATGACTCATCCTGGTTACTTGTATGTTAAATATCATAAACATGAAATTTCAAAATACTCAACCTCACACCTTCCAGATACATCTATGACCCATAAAAGCTTTTACAAACCATAGATTGGTGTGGTAGGACACAACGAGTAGCTCAAAATGAGGCATTTATTTTACAACTTTAGCCTTTTAATTTCTGAGTTGTTATATATATATTGGAGACATTTTCACTTTTTGGTTGGATAACTTGAGTGTACATATACTTGCCCGCATGGTATGGAATTGATTTAGAAGGTGTTGGACCAGGTGAAGGTGATTCAAGACAAGCTTTAGACAACTTAGAGTAGGCACATAAGTTATGTTAATCGTAGGCCTTTGATGTTCACAGTTGGTGATACATTCTTCTTCGATGTATTACCCAGGAATGTTGGGATGATATTTGGAAAGCGGGGAAAGCTTAGCCCTAGGTATATTGAGCCTTTTGAGATCATCTAGACAGTTAGTGAGGTTGTATTCGAGTTGTCTCTAGCTCCAATATTCTCAGCTATCCACCCAATCTTTCATGTTTTATGGCAGAACTAGTATGTTCTTAGTGAGTCTCATGTGCTTCAGTATGATACAGTATAGTTTGATGAATTTTTGACCTTCTTGGAGGAGCCAGTTGATATTCTTGCGAAAGATGTATGGAGGTTGCGTACAAGAGCCTTTATTGTGGATAAGGTCTATTGAAGGCATCGTCAGGTTAAGGATACTACCTAGGAGATCGAGCTTGATATCCGGGAGCACTTTCCTAGCTTGTTTAAGCCTTCAAGTACTTCTTGACTTTTACTTTTGCAGATGAAAGTCTTTTTTAGTAGACTATGTTGTTATAACCTCCTAGTCATTTTGTATTTATCTCACATGTTCATCATTTAAAACATTAATAAAGGAAGCCCAAGTCATTTTGTGACTTGTTGGAAATAACAATTCGGTCACTTGGTCATTTGATTGATTTATATGTAAGTTTTAGTGTCTTGGAGCTTTTGAAACTTTTACGGTTAGTTTTGATAAAGAGTTTCAAAAATGACCTTAGAATCCAATTTTGACAATTTCATCAACTTTGTAATCGACAAATTAGGCTAGTAAATTGTTGTTATGACTCGCGAGTCTTTCAATACATGTCTGTGCGATTAGACATTTTAACTTTCAAGTTAAGACCTAAGTTTGAATTTTGTCAAAATTCTAAGTGGACGATCTTGGATGAGAATTGTTCCAGCTCAGTTAGCTCCGAAAGTTTGTGTTTGGTCTAGAACGACGTACTGTTTGGATCTTGAGGACTTCGGGTTAGTTTGAGACCCTTTGTGGATTTTGGCTTGAAATTAGGTTCAGTATAGGACCCATATTCTCTCAAGATGACCTTGTATGGAAATTATGTATGCTCCATTTAGTCCAAAATGTCATTTTTAATTGGTTTGCATATCTCATTTGTGTGTATAAGGTTCCGAACCAATCCTTTTTTTAGTTGGGCACTTTACACCCCTAGGAGTGGACTGGTTGGATGGGCGGCCTAGATTGATTGTCACTCTTGCATGTTGGGCTGTGAGTTGACTAGATAGAATGGTTTTTTAGTCTGGTAGCCCAATTTTAGGTTTGCAGTACTCTTCTCTTAGTGGACTTGGCTATTTTTCATACCTTTCAGGCTTATAGGGATCCATTCAAGTTTTGCATAAACATGCATATGAGTGTACCTTATGGGCTTATAGAGGTCAAATTAAGTTTAGTTTAGCGATACTTAGGTATGCTCGTATGCTTTCCTTTATATTTTCTTTGACTTTTGTTTATGTCTAGATTTTATATTTTCATAGTGTTTTAACCTCTCTTGCTCAGTCGGCCGACAATGCCTAGTGAGTACCTTTGTTTTAGTTCTCATGTTAAACTCTTCATCTTTTCCGTGATGCAGGTCCAAGTACTAGCTACCAGCGATGATGGTTTGTGTTATCTTTTACAATATTTGGGTATGAGAGACGAGGATGAGCACTTTGCATCTTGGATCAGTATGTCTTTTTGTGTATATATGTTAAGCTATTATTTTTCCTTTGAGAGATCTTGTTGTGTTCCACTTTTATGACTTGTATTTTCATATAATATAGCTTTGTACTCATGATTTCTAGTTTCTGGGAGGGTTTCTTATAAATATAGTTTTTGGTTTTCTTTGATGTATGTCTTATTCTTAATCCTAGTGTTATTTCTGTTTAGTTCTACTCTTATACTCATACTTGTCATTCTGGGTACAGGTTAGCTTACCTATTGGGGGGTTATCTAGGTGTCATCATGACTTGGGAAATTGGGCCGGGACAAGTAATATTCCATATTGTTGTTATTTTTTTATTCTTAAAGTTAGAGTAGAAATTCATAATATTTGATCAGTTGTTATGTTATATTAATAATTTTTCATATTTCAACATTTCTAAATTTACGAACAAATAAGTAAAAACCAAATTAAAATATGAACTTACATGGTTGTGTTCGATAGAGAAAACATTTTATATAATATATTTTAGTCTAGAATATCATACTTATAATCTCTACCTAGGCTCCCTCATTTTTTGTGAGGGTTTGATTCTCCACATCATAATCCCCTCACCCAATTCCCCTTCCACACCCCAATTTTTTATTTGTTTTTTTTAAAGTAATCTCTCTCTTTTTTATGAGAAAAATTTAACCAATTAACAAATGTGATGATACAATTATCAATTTTTGGATTACAAAAATTAATTATAAACAGTTAAATTAAACCAGAAGACATGACCTTTTTAAACTTAATAAAGCCAAATAGTTAATGAATATCTTATTTCACCTTAATTTTTCAAAATGGATATTTCATAGGTCTTCTTCATAATTTTCTTTAATGTTTAAATTCATATTCAATTTTAGATGTGCTATTGTTTCACCCTAAAAAGCTTAGAGTGAAAATTTATTTAATACATGAATCAATTTCTTTAACTTTTGAAGTGCAAGAGGTTTTTTTTGGAAACAGTACCAACAACAAGATTTGAATAATCACAACAATAAAAGCACAAATGAATAAATAAATCACAAACTAGTAAACATGTAAATTGTTCATATATTTAATAAGAGAGTGAAATAACAAACTTTGAAAAATAACTCATAAAAAACGACATACAGACCCATAATATAAGGACAAAGAAAAAGTGATGTGGAAAATCCTATACCACGCTTAGACATGCGAAACATTAAAGACATAAGTTGTCCATGAAACCACAACAACAACAACAACAGCAACAACAACAACAACAACAATAATAATAATAAGAACCCCCCCCCCCCCCCTCCTCTATCTCTCTAAATATTCTCTCTTGTAATATATTCCAACTTTGAATAAAAGTTTTGCAATTTGGTTGGAATAATTTTGAAGTTCGTCTACATGTATTACTTATTTGCTTTTAATTATTTCTTGGATATAGCCTAAATGATAGGCTAAATTGTTGTATTGAGCTATATCATACTAGATTATTGTAATGAAATGGAGTTGTAACTATAAAAGATGGTTTAAATGGCTGAAATTAAGGTCTAATTAGAGTAATTTAGGCATAATAATGAAATATGATTACGTTGATCAATTGGATTATCATGTAAAGGATGGATCAACCTGGATTTATTCATTGGATTACCTTGTGTTGTGGGCGGACCCGCTAGAGACCGTTGGATTACCCTAAGGGAGGACCCGAATACAGTGAAAATCTTTATTATCATGCTAAAAATTACTTGAATTAGTAAAAGATCCTTACAGTAGGTTTGCGATCCGTTTTATTATGGTATCAGAGCTATGTAATTATAGTAACTCTAGGTGGTATAGTTCAACTCTCTTTCATTATGAATATCACAAAGAAGAAATCTACTATTAAAAACAGTAGAAAAGAAGAATATGATATACCTCAATAATTGGATTTACTTAATAAATGGACTATTCCTAAAATATCTCCCAGGATTATATATCAAATGGGAACTTTTGAGAAACTTGGTCTCAAACAACTGGTTAAAACCACCAAATAAACTATTATTATTGATAATGATCATTAAACTTTTAGACCTATATCTAAAACTGATCTTGACCCTTATAGGGATATCTATAGATTTATGCATATTGGTCTGGTTCAGGTGGCTTTTAAGCCCCTTACTTTACGTGGTCTACCTAAAAGCTTTATACTAGCTTTACGTGATGGTAGAAATCATAATTGAAAAAAATCTCTTGGAGGGACTATTCAAATTAGTCTAGCTTATGGACCAGTTTACTTTAATGCTTATCCTAATTTGCAGATTTCTTTGCAAGATGAGAATTCATTAAGTTCTCTTATGCTAAATGTTAATCTTCACGGTTATGATTATATGCCTGGCACTGAAGTCGTGTGTATCTGTTATAGAATTTATTATAAACTGCTGCTTACTTTGAATCCTATGTGCAAAGTCATTGATTTTAAAAATGAGACTATTTTAATAGAAACTAATTTTGGAAACTCTAGAGTAGTTACTCGAAGACCGATTAAGTGGGAAGAAATTGATTTCCCACAAGAATGGGTTATTGAGGGAGCTACTCCTCCTAAAAATAATATTAATGAAGAAATTTCTGAAATTGAATAGTTGAATGATGGAACTGTTAAAATAAAGTTTTTTGATTATACGCCAAATAATAGAATTGAAAGTGGTATCATGTCTTCTAGAATTACTAGATCAAATTCTTCATATATATCTCCCCTAGATTATATTGTGCAGGTACCATCTAGAGCTTCTACTTCTCAAATTAGAGAAAATTATAGATGCAATAATATAAAAATTGATAAAGATAACATTGCTAGACCTAACTCAGATTTAGATATAACTGAATCTGAAATGAATTTTCCAGATAGGTTAAATACACAGATTTGTTTTAAGATGACTGACAAACCTATTGATTTTAGTCCTGGTTCCCAGGCAAGAGCAAAGATTGCTAAGGAATTTCAAAAATCTAGATGGAAACCTTTTAGAAAATGGTTCTTCAAAAACTTTAATAAAGAAGAGCAGTTTCCATTTCAAGAAGAATTTTATAAAGATCTTATTGAATCAGAAAAAAATATGTTTTAATTGCATTTGTTCCATGGTTTATGTTTAAACATGTTTATAACTACATTTCTATGTTAGAAAGAGATTTTACCTTAAGTAGTGGAGAAATTACGAAATCAGTATTTCCGCCATTATAATCCTTTCATATTAATAAAGATAACAAGATTGTTCATTTTAATGCTTTTTCAAAATTATTTGAAAATGATACTGCTTTAGTCACTAGTCAGCATATTAATTTGATGATAAAGCAGCATAATTATACAAACATTTATATGAGCATACTAGGTGATCATATAGTATCTCTGCATGAGAAAGTTGATTAACTTTTATCTCAAATGAGCACTGATAAAAAGGGTAAGGGTACGGTTGCTCAACTTAGCATTCAACCCCCCCGCCCCTCAGAAATTGAAGATTTCAAATTAAAGGATTTTTCTGATTTAGAAAAATTCCTAGAAAAGACTTTCAAAGGTAATAACCTTAAACCTCTGAAGATTAATAATCTTTTCGAAGGGGAAAGTAGTGGTGAAGGTAATAAGGAATTTTCTGATCAAATTAATAAAATATCAGAAAAATATGCGAGAAAACCAATTCAAAGGATGTTCTACTATCCTAGGCCAACTCCTCAGGATATTCTAATGGAAGAACATGAATATCTTGTAATGAATACTTATAATGGAAAAGAGATTATGAATGGAACATAGATGGTTATATAGATAGACAAATTTATACAACTAAGCATAGAATGTTGATGTACAGTACTATCTGTAAAACTAATAAAAATAGGGACAAGACTATTGCAGAAATGATAACTGCAGGGTTTACAGGCCAGTTGAAAGGATGGTGGGATAATTATCTCAATCAAGAACAAAGAGATAAGATCCTTTAGGCTGTAAAACAAGAAGGTCAAGGAGAAGTTCAAAATTCAGTTTATACACTGGTTTTGAATATTATAGAATGTTTTTCAAGAAGATGGTCAGATAATAGTAAAACAATCAGGACTTTACTCCAGAATCTAAGGTGTAAGACTCTTACATCCTTTAGGTTCTATAAAGATGTTTTCCTTTGTAGGGTTATGGAACTCATTGGAAATCCAAATTTATTGATGGATTGCCAGTTCTCTTTGCTGAAAGAGTAAGGAAGGTCCTTAGAGGTGATAGCCCTAGCATTAATTATGAGAATTATACATATGGGAAATTGATAAGTGCTTGTGTGCAGGAAGATTTGGCTTTATGTAACGAAATTAAGTTAAACCAACAGATTAAAAGGCATCGTCTTAATGAAAGACAACAATTGGGCGAATTTTGTGAGAAATTTGCTTTGGACATTCCCAAACCTGCTTCTAAAAAGGAGAAACGGAAGGAAAAACATTCTTCTAAGAATAGATCTTCCAAAAAAGATTATAAGAAATGGAAGAGAAAAAGAATTGAAAGAAAGGAGCGAAGACATAAGGAAGGAAGAAGTGACAAAAGATTTTATAAATCTAAAAGGAGATATGATAAGTATGATACTTGCCACAAATGTGGAAGGTATGGTCATTATGCTAAGGACTGCAGAGTCAAGGAAAAAATTAAAAGCCTTGACATAGATGATAATATTAAAGATTCTTTATATAAGATTATGCTCAACTCTAATTCAGGAAAATCAGATTCTGAGTATAGTACCCAAGGAACATCGTCTACAAGTGAAGATTTGAAGGCATTCCACCAAGAAGATTATGTCTTCAGAAGATGAATGTCTACCTTGTTACTCTCAGTTTAAAGAATTAAGTATCAATGTCATTGATAATGACAAAGTCATAGAGCTCTTACAGACAATAAAGGATCCTAAGATAAGAGCTCAAATCATTGATAAGATTAGTAATACAACATCTACCTCTAAGAATTATATTCAAGAGGAGATACCAACTAAAGAAGGTTCATATACCATGGAAGAAGTCAATAAACTTCTACTAGAAAGGAGGAAACTGGTAAGTACTCCTACTACTATAAATGATCTGAAAGAAGAAATTAATAACCTCAAGGATGATATCCGACATCTCAAAGAAAAGAATGTTATTATTGAAACAAGGCTAGATAGCTTTGAGACTAGACAAAATTTGAGTAATAACTCAACTTCTTCTTCAGATGAAGGAGAAACTAATAACCTAGACTTTTTTTTTAAATTTAAATTTTAGTAATAATAAAGGAGATTTTTTACAAAGCTTAAAAGCTTTTACTTCTCAAAAATTTTATACAAAAATTACTCTTCTTATAGATTATAATTATATAAAAAAAATTATTGCTCTTATTGATAGTGTAGCAGACTTAAATTGTATTCAAGAAGGACTTATTCCTTCAAGATATTTTCATAAAACTACTCATAGTTTAAGATCTGCAAATGGTAGTAAAATGAATATCGAGTTTAAACTACCTAAAGCTTTTATTTGTAAAGGAAAACATTGTGTTCCTCAAAGCTTTGTTTTGGTTAAAGATATTACTAACCAGATTATTTTGGGAGTACCTTTTATAAATGATATCTGAACCAGATTATTTTGGGAGTACCTTTTATAAATGATATCTTTCCCCTTACATATTGGGATAATGAAAAGATAATAGGTACTTGGAATAATAAATCTTTTATACTAGAATTTATTACTAAACCTTTTACTAGGATGATAAATGAATTAACCTCAAAAATGATTTTTAAAAATAATCAAATGAGTTTTCTTAAAGGAGAAATTAATAGCATTGAAATTTATACCATTTTACAAAATCCTAAATTACAGGATAAAATTGTCATTTTAAAAAATCAGTTTTCTCTTGATATTTGTGGAGACCATCCTAATGCTTTTTGGAATAGGAAAAAACATGTTGTTAGTCTTTCATATGAAGATGATTTTACTGAGGATAATATTCCTACCAAAGCAAGGCCATGTCAAATGAATTCTGAATATTTGGAATTATGTAAAAAAGAAATTGAATCTCTATTGCAAAAAGGCCTTATAAGGCATTCAAAGTCTCCAAGGTATTGTACAGCTTTTTATGTTAATAAACATGCTGAAAAAGAAAGAGGTGCCCCTAGATTGGTTATAAATTATAAACCTCTTAATAAGACCCTGAGATGGATTAGGTATCCAATCCCTAATAAAAAGGATTTATTAGATAGAGTTTATGATGCAATTATATTTTTGAAATTTGATTTAAAATCAGGTTATTGACATATTCAAATAAGTGAATTAGACAGGTTTAAAATTGCTTTTAATGTCCCCATGGGTCAATTTGAATGGAATGTTATGCCTTTTGGTTTAAAAATGCTCCATCTGAATTTCAAAAAATTATGAATGATATTTTCATACCTTATAGTAATTTCATAATAGTCTATATAGATGATATCCTTGTATTTTCAAAAAATATAGAAACTCATTTGAAACACTTGGGAGTTGTTTAAGAAAATTATAATTCGAAATGGTTTAGTTATATCTGCACCTAAAATGGCTCTTTTTCAAACTAAAGTTAGATTTTTGGGTCATTATAAAGAGAAAGAAAAAATTAGTTCTATTAATAGAAGTGTGGAATTTGCTTCTAAATTTCTTGATGAGATTACTAATAAAACTCAATTACAAAGATTCCTCGAAAGTCTTAATTATATTGCACCTTTTATAAAGGATTTAGCCCAAGACACAACTATTTTATATGACAGGCTTAAGAAGAATCCTAAAGCTTGGTCAAATGATCATACTGAAGCTTTCAAGAAAATTAAATCTAAAGTTCAAAACCTTTCATGCTTGAGGCTGGTCAATTCTAATTGGGAAAAAATGGTAGAAACAGATGCTTCTGACCTTGGTTATGGTGGTATTCTTACCCAATATTATTCTGATGATAAGAGACATTATATTGTCCAATTTTATTCAGGAAAATGGAATGAAGCCCAGAAAAATTATGCCATGGTAGCTAAAGAAATCTTAGCTATTGTGAAAAGTGTTCTAAAATTTCAAGGTGATCTTTATAACCAAAAGTTTATAGTCAAGACTTTGATTGTCAAGATGCTAAGTTCATGTTTAATAAAGACTGTAAACATGATGTTTCTAAACAAATGTTTGCTAGATGGCAAGTGCTTTTAGCACCTTTTGATTTTGATATAATTTATAAAAAAGGAGAAGATAATAGTCTTCCTGATTTTCTTACTAGAGAATACTTAGACTAATCATAAATGTCCTTGTTTTCAGGTATGAGGCCATCATGGACCCCTACAAGGGGAAGAGGAGGACGATGAAATAGAGGAAGAAGAGGTCATATCCTCGCTCAATTGGGTAATAAGCAATTGGTTGCAACTTCTAGCTCGTCAACAGCTACAGAAGGTTTTAATACAAACCATCCCATGTACAAAGAATTTATGTATTTTATGAAATCCAAACAAAGTTAGGATAATACTCCTCCGACTTACTCCACCATATTAGTGGATGAGGAAAATATCGAAGTATTTGATCTAAATGATAGAAAAGAAGTTTTACTTCTATTGGAATACCATGATTTAAAATGGAAAGATGATCCATGGCAGTTAATGAATAGGTATTTGGATACAGTTTGTTATACTACAACTGCATACAAATACAGGGTGTATTATGAGATAATACTCTCAGCAATAGGGTCAGCAGAATTTCAACATTTTTACCCGGCTAATACCAAGAAAGTTTATAACTTTTCTAAGATAATCATAAAGAGAATTCTTTCTCCAGAAGAATAGGGAATGAGTCCTCTAAAGGAAAAGGATTATATCTATCCTAAACAGAAAATTGCAGTAAAATATAATTATTGTGATTATGTGGACAAATTTAATAAAGCATTGTTATATGAGAATGCTAATAGAAATCATTCATGGTTCATAAAGATTTGTTCAAATGTTTATAAATAGACTATTCCAAATTGGTTTTGCAATTGGTGGATGTTTTATGGTCCATCCATAAAAATTTTACTAGAACAATACAAACAGTTGTACTTGGAATGGGTAGACATCTCTCCAAAACTTATAAGCATGGAGAAAGATAATATCTTCTTCGAAGAGATGTCAGTGATGTACCTTTTCATAGAATTTTCTATCCCATGGATAATGAAATGGAATGTGGAAGTTAATACTACTTCAGAAGGATTTCCATGCTTACCAACGAACTTTTTATACAAAGCTTTGGAGTAAGTTAATAAATAAAGATCTTGATGGCAAGATACATGGTCAGGAAATACTAGACTTAATAAATGAAAAAATGAAAAAATTAATAAATATCATGTCAAGAAAATTTCTACACTACAAGATAATACTCTCAGTCTTTTTAAGCAAATTGCAAGAAAACTTCAAATGAAGAAAGGTGTTATGTCTGAATCAGAGCTCATAGCCTTATATATGGAGGAAGCTAAGAAAGATTTAATGAAAAATCTTGAGATAGAAATTGGTGATGATATTTCGATGACATCAGCAACTCATACAAATCAAAATGATGAAGCATGCTTGACGGGAGAAGCTCAAAGTGATAATAGCATAGAAGACATTGATCTAGATGCTCTTTTCATGAAATTCCAAGAGCAAGTGGAGGAATCCTCCAACAAGAGCACATGCAAGGGAAATGGAAAGGTATAGAATCAACCCCACCACAATAACAAAAGGGGTAATGGACAAACAACTTTTATAAAGCAAGCATCTACTTTTATTAAAGAATAAACATCTTTGGAAAAGATGACTTAGTGGACATTATATATGATGTCGGCCACGTGAAATAAAGATGAAGGTCATTTGGGTGTGTCAGTCTTATCATTTTGTGATTGGCCACTATAAAAAGTGTGGGCCAAGTTTTTATTCTTTGTGTTGTACTTTCCCTCTGTATAAAGGGATGTAGATTTTAGTTAAGAGGCAGGTTTTAGAACCCCCCCCCCCCCCCTCTCTCTCTCTAAATATTCTCTCTTGTAATATATTCTAAGTTTGAATAAAAGTTTTGCAATTTGGTTGGAATAATTTTGAAGTTCATCTACATGTATTACTTCTTTGCTTTTAATTATTTCTTCTTGGATATAGCCTAAATGATAGGCTAAATTGTTGTGTTGAGCTATATCATACTAGATTATTGTAATGAAATGGAGCTGTAACTATAAAAGATGGTTTAAATGGCTGAAATTAAGGTCTAATTAGAGTAATTTAGGCATAATAATGAAAGATGATTACGTTGATCCGTTGGATTATCCTATAAAGGACGGACCCAGATGTATTCATTGGATTACCCTGTGTTGTGGATGGACCCGGTAAAGACCGGTGGATTACCCTAAGGGCAGACCCGAATACAATGAAAATGCTTATTATCATGCTAAAAATTACTTGAATTAGTAAAAGATCCTTGCAGTAGGCTTGCGATCCGTTTTATTAGTACTTTCTTATAGAATTTTCTATCCCATGGATATTGAAATGGAATGTGGAAGTTAATACTACTTCAGAAGGATTTCCATGCTTACAACAAACTTTTTATACAAAATTTGGAGTAGGTTAATAAAGATCTTGATGGCAAGATACATGATCAGGAAATACTAGACTTAATAAATGAAAAAAATTAATAAATATCATGTCCAGGAAATAAAACTTTATTTTAACAGTTCCATCATTCAACTGTTCAATTTCTGAAATTTCTTCATTAATATTATTTTTAGGAGTAGCTCCCTCAATAACCCATTCTTGTGGGAAATTCTTTCTCCAGAAGAATGGGGAATGAGTCCTCTAAACAAAAAGGATTATATCCATCCTGAACAGAAAATTGCAGTAAATTATTATTATTATTATTATTATTATTATTATTATTATTATTAAGGTATGTGCGAAGATATTCGCTGATATAATTTCTAATTGGTTTATTAACTGGTGGTCATACCACGGTTCTACTACGCATATTTTGCCAGAACCATTTTTTAACTTATATAAAGAATGGACTAAAGTTTCTCCATATCTTAACCGATTATATCATGAAGATCATGTATGCTGGATAGAAAGAATAGATCAAATCTATTTTTTCATCGAATTTTCAATATCATGCTGTCTGAAAAATTATGCCAAAATTCTTGTGTATTTTGATTCTTTCGCAGGCGGACTACCGCTAGCTTAAGGATGCTAGACTTGCTTGATCTATGACTGGGTGGACTACCGCTAGGTCCTTGATCCTGTAAAGATGGTATCAAAACCAAGAACTTTTCATGGAATATATAACAGATGAAATGAACTATTCGACATAGATCTTAATCTTTCATCCATGGATCTGGGAGATACCAGTACTAAAAGTACTAGACTTGAAGAGGTGGATATACCTCATAACCTTGACTTGTTAAACAAGTGGACGATTCCTAAAGTCCCTATAAAAACTATTTATGACTATGGTTGGTTTGATAAACTTTCTTCTAAACAAATGATAAAAACAACTGAGCAGTCTCTTGCTTTGAATTCTTCTGAACAGACTATTCGCTTATTAAATGAACGAGATGTGATTTTTTATAAAAATTAGTATAATTATTTGCATATTGGTATGGTTCAGATTGCCTTTAAACCTTTAACTCTTAAAGGGCTGCCTGAGACTTTTCTAGGTGCTTTTCGTGATGCTAGAAATTTGAATTTTCAACAGTCTCTGATGGGTTCGATAGAATCAACGGTGGCCTATGGTCCAGTTTATTTTAATACGCAACCAAATTTCCAATTATCCCTTACTGATGCAAATATTCTCGATGCTCTAACATTAAATGTTAAAACTCATGGTTATAACTATGTGCTTGGTTCGGAACTAATTTGTTTATCTTACCGAATCTATTTTAAGTTACTTTCTACTCTTAATCCTAAATGTAAAATTTATGATATTTCCAATCAGACTATTTTGGTGGAAACCAATTTTGCAAGGTCCAAGGTCACTACTAGAAGACCTATTAAGTGGGAAGAAATAGATTTTTCTACTTCGTGGACTCTAAATTCGGTTATATCCCCGAATTAGTTAACCGATGCTGTTACTAATTCTAATTTTTCTCATATTTCTCAAAATCCCGATGGAAGAATTAGTATCCAGTTTGCCGACAATAGCTACGCGCCTCATAGGCAGTCTTTTAATGAAAACAGGCTTATGTCTTCTATAAGTATGAGACATTCTTTGTCTACTCGCCGACTTTTGCCTGCAATGTACCATATTTCTCCGATTGATCCAATTTATGGTCCAGCCCGAGATCGTGCTGCTTCGTTACATACTATTGGTTCAGATGGAAACTCAGTGGTCGAGAAGGTAAGAATCGACCTGAAAACCAATATTGTACAGGTAACTAATGATGGTAACGACAAGGATATTCCTACAGCTTCTGAAATGGAGTTTGATTTAAACGATTCTTAATGATTAGACACCAAATTGATTTTAGTCCAGGTTCACGAGCAAGAAAACATATTCAAAAGGAATTTTTTGATGAAAAATGGAATCGGTTTAAAACTTGGTTCTTTGACGCTTATAGCAAAGATGATTTAAATTGTATTTCATAAGAATTTTATGAAACTCGTGCTTTGCATAATCAAATTATGTATTTTGTTCCTTGGTTTATAACCACTTATTTACCATTATATATTAACGTTATTGAAAGGACTTATAAAGATGGGAGTGGTAATCTGGTAAAGGCTATATACCCTCCTCAGTCTCCTTTTGTTTTGCCAAATAATACTGGGATTACTTTCTTAGCTTTTCAAAAATTTATTGAAGAAGATATTGCCTCAATCAGCATTAATGAAATTAATAAACTGATTACTCAAAACAATTATTTAAGTCTCTATGTTAAAGTGTTAGGGGAGCATGTAAGTTCTCTTGACAAAAAAACTTGATGATTTAACTATTTTGATAAAAGATATTAAGACTGATATAGTCAAAACTGAGTTTAAAGAAAAAATTGATATTGCTTCAACTTCGTCTGATAGTCCTACAGTGGTCTCTACTTTTATTCAAAGGCCGATTAAAATCTCTGATTTTAAACCTACTTCTTTGAAAAACATAGAAGATCTTCTAAGCGAAAAATTTTCTAATCTAGACATCGAAAAACTTACGGCTAAAAAGCTTGCCGGATTAAACGTCGGTCCTATGGATTTATCTCACGATTCGACTAATAATATGGAAATGACAGGTGATTTCTCTGAAGTTAATAAACTTAGGGGTTATCCCAAGAAGAATAGCAGCTACGCTACTAAACCTAGTATGAACACATTCTACTATCCTCGTCCTACTCCTCAAGATGTCTTGATAGAAGAACGTGACTGAAATCAGACAAATACGTCTTATAGTGGTTCCGAGATTTATGAATGGAACCTAGATGGGTTAACAGATCGACAGTTAACTATTATGGTCCATAGGATGATGATGTATTCGACCATTTGCAAAAGTGTTAAAAACACTGATAGAACGATCTATAAGATGATTATTACAGGTTTTACAGGTCAACTCAGAGAATGGTGGGATAATTATCTTACCACGGAAGAGAAGGTTACGGACATTAACGCAATAGCGGATGATGAAGGAGTTGATAACCTAGAAATGGCCTTGGTAAAAAATAGAGAAGATGCGGTTTATACCTTAATTCTTACTATGTTGGAACATTTCAATGGTAGATTTACCAGCCAGCATGAAACAGTAAGAACTATGCTAAATGGTTTGAGATGTCAAACTTTGGCTTATTTTAGATGGTATAAAGATACTTATCTTAGTAGGGTTATGGAACTACCCGAAAATAAGCTCCAATATTGGAAACCTAAGTTTATTGATGGACTTCCTCCTCTTTTTGCAGAACAAGTTAGAAAAGTTCTAAGAGGAAATCAAGTTGATATTCCTTATGCAACTTTGAGTTATGGAAAAATTATAGGAGTATGTACACAGGAAGGATTAAACCTGTGTAATGAACTTAAAATGGCAAGACAGCTTAAGATCGATAAGCTGAAAGAACGTTCTTAGTTGGGAGATTTTTGTGAACAATTTGGTTTACCTAATCCCACACCTAAGAAAGATAATTACTACAGGTCTTCAAAAAACGAAGATGATTCTGGTAGAAGGAGAAGACCTAAGCGAAGACATAGATCTAAGGAAGATCGAGAGGCTAGAAAAAGCCATCATATATCTAAAAGATTTACTAAAGATAGATCGGGGAGAGATCTGTCTAAAGTAAAATGCTACAAGTGTGGTAAACTTGGGCATATTGCTCCTAATTGCAAGTTATACAAGTTGAAAACTTTGAATCTGGAAAATGACACTTATGAAAAGATATACAGCATGTTATACACTTCAGGTTCAGAAGATGATTATGAATCAGATGCAGGTTCTAATATAGAATTGTTTGATTCCTCTGATTCTGATAATAATCATACTAATGCTTGTACTACTTGTCAGGGCGATGATTGAAATTGCGAAGATGACGAGATTTATAAACTTCAATCGCAATTTCAAGATTTTAATTTAAACACGATCACCTCTGATAATGTGATTGAACTTTCAAAGGAAGTAACCAATAGTCGACTTCGTGAAAAAATTATTAATTTGGCTGTTTTAAATGAAACTAGTACTTCAAAAATTATTGAAAAATGAAATACTGATTTAAATGATTTTCATTATGAAAGTCCCTACTCATTAAAGGTGGTAGAGGATCGTATAGCAAAAAAATTGAATGTTATTGGAAAAGATTCCTCTTTTGATGATTTAAAAATTGAGGTTGAAAATTTGAAAAAGGAAATTAAGGCCCTTAAACAGAGCCAGCTGATTTGTGATCACCGTATTACTCAAATTGAGATTAATAATACTGACGAAGATCAGTTTTCAAAAAACAAAGGAAAACAAGTTGAAAGTGAAAATCTCCAGCTTGACAGTCCTAATCCAAAACAAGATTCGTTTTTAGGAATGATGCAGATTGTGACAGCTCATAAATGGTATATTAAATGTACTATTTTGATTGATAATAGCTTTTCTATAACTAGCATTGCAATGATTGATAGCGGTGCAGATGTTAGCTATATTCAGGAAGGTTTAGTACCAACTAAATACTTTCAAAAAACGACTCATTTGGTGAAATCTACTTTAGGCCATGCTCTAGATATAAAGTATAAGTTATCTAATGTGAATATTTGTCAAAATAAAGTCTGCATCCCACACTTCTTTTTGGTTAAAAATCAGCTTAACCCTCCAATTATACTTGGAACTCCTTTTATAAATGCAATTTATCCTTTCACAGGAATCGACGCGAAAGGATTTTCAGCAAAATATAAAGATAATGAGATAACATATTCCTTTGTTACAGATCCGGTAACTAGAGATATTAATGCTTTAATAAAAATGAAGCAGAGCCATATGGACTCATTACAATTGGAGTTATTCAGTATGAACATTGAAGATTCGATGAAATCTCCTAAGGTAAAGGAAAAAATCAAATTGATTTCTGAACAGATAGCTATGGATATTTGTGCAGATCATCCTAGTGCTTTTTGGGATCGCAAAAAGCATATTGTAACTCTTCCATATGAAGAAGGATTTGTTGAGGATGATATCCCTACGAAATCTCGGCCCTGCCAAATGAATGCTAAGTTAGTAGATTTCTGAAAAACTGAGATTGATAATCTTTTACAAAAAGGTTTGATAAAACCTTCCAAGTCTCCTTAGTCTTGCACAGCCTTCTATGTTAATAACGCGGCTGAAAGGGAATGAGGTGTTCTGAGGTTGGTGATTAACTACAAACCATTGAATAAACACTTAAAGTGGATCAGGTATCCTATTCCTAATAAAAGGGATCTATTATCAAGATTATATGATGCCAATATATTTCAAAATTCGATCTAAAATCAGGATATTGGCAAATTCAGATTTTTAAAGAACATTCTTATAGAACTGCTTTCAATTTTCCATTGGGACAATACGAATGGAGTGTCATGCCTTTTGTTTTGAAAAACACCCCTTCTGAATTTCATAAAATCATGAATGATATTTTTAATCCTTATATGGAATTTATTATTGTCTATATTGATGACATTTTAGTATTTTCTAAAACTTTTGAACTTCATATCAAACATCTTGATATTTTCAAAAAGGTTGTAATACAAAATGGCTTAGTTATTTCTAAACCAAAAATGAGTTTATTTCAAACAGACGTTCGATTTTTAGGGCATCAGATTTGTCAAGGGAAGATTACTCCCATTCAAAGAGCTATTGATTTTGCAGATAAATTTCCTGATGTTATTACAGATCAAACTCAACTACAGAGATTTCTGGGAAGTTTGAATTATATTTCTCCATTTTATAAACATCTCTCTAGAGATTTAGCTCCGTTATACGACAGGCTGAAGAAAGATAACAAGTCTCTTTGGAACGAGACTCTTACTGATCTGGTCAAAGATATTAAGCGGTGAGTTAAGTCATTACCTTGCTTAGCACTTGCCAACCCTACCTGGCAAAAGATTATTGAGACAGATGTGTCAAACATTGGTTATGGAGGAATTCTCAAATAGAATAATCCTCATGATAAAAAAGAATAGTTAATTAGATTTCATTCTGGGAAATGGAACGAAGCCCAGAAGAAATATGCAACGGTGGCACATGAAATGTTAACTATCGTTAAGTGTGTTCTCAATTTCCAGGATGATTTAAACAATCAAAAGTTTTTGATAAAAACTGACGCTCAATCAGTTAAATTTATGTTTGACAAAGACTTTAAGCACGATGCTTTGAAATTAATTTTCGCTAGGTGGCAAGCACAATTAACCCCTTTCGATTTCGACATTCAATATAAAAAGGGAGTTGGTAACTCTTTACCGGATTTCTTATCCAGAAAATATTTGTTATAAAAATGACTTTCTTTTCTCCATATTTTACTGATAAAACCTTAGTGACTGTCCTAAAGGTTCTTCCTCTCAATCGAGATATGAAAGAAGAAATTTTATGGAAAATTATAGATGACATGCTTAGAGATGACTTTGCAATTCATATGATTGAAGAAATCATCAATTTTAATGATGAATTATATTATTATAATGAATATTATGGATTCGAATAATAATCGGTGTTATATTTGCAGGATGGATCCACCCTGGGTTCACGTCAAAGGAAGAGGAAGGGGAAGAACAGCCCCAAATAGAGGCAACTATGGCAACTATGGTTCCTATGGAACTAGATCATCACAAGGATCATCATACAAATCCGACTTAAATTCTCAGGTTATACCAACGGGAAGAAAAACTATACTTAATAAGAGAACCTCGTCTCAAGAGGAATCCTTATCCAGTTCACAACAATTGGTTAGTCTAGAAGATATTCCGAAAGATAGTCCATTATATGCACATATGCAGGCCTATCTAGAAGGCAAGAAACAAAAAGATACTTTTGTTTCAATCATAAAGGAGGACTCCGATGATATTAAGTCCTACGAAAAATTGCCAAAAACAGAGATAATATTTCTCTTAGAAAACTCAAATTTACAGAGGAAAGATGAACCTTGGAAAATATTCCAAAGATATCTGGTAAACAGATTATATTTCCCAGGAGAGTCAAATAAGACTCGATCTTATTACGAAGAAATCTTGGTAAGCACAGGAAGTGTAGATTTTTAGCACTTCAGCACAGGTAATAACCCCCAAGAAAAAAGTTATAACTTTTCTAAGTTCATTATTAAACAGATTATATCTGCTGAAGATAGGGGTATGTCCGCTATGAAAGAAAGACAGATAAGTCTTAATAACTCTAGGATGAATTTCACATATTAGGATTATATCCAAGCGTTTGATGTAGCTTATGTTACAATAATGACAAACATAAACATACTTGGTTTATAAAGGTATGTGCAAAGATATTCGCTGATATAATTCCTAATTGGTTTACTAACTGGTGGTCATTCCACGGTCCTACTACGCAGATTTTTCCAGAACCATTTTTTAACTTATATAAAGAATGGACTAAAGATTCTCCAGATCTTAACCGATTATATCATGAAGATCATGTATACTGGATAGAAAGAATAGATCAAATCTATTTTTTCATCAAATTTTAAATACCATGGATTCACAAATGGACTCCCGAAGTAGGATTCAATGAAGAAAATATTCCTTGCTTATACAGGAATTATTATAATAAATTCTGGGATAAACTTTTAAAAATGGATCCTAAGACTAAAAATTTAGTTGGTCAAGAGCTTATAGACTCCATTAAAGAAAGGATTGAAGAATATAAAACCATTCTTCCCAAGAAAATCATGGAAGATAATTCAGTCAGACATATTGCTAGGCGGATTTCTTTCCAAGAAGGAGATAAAGAGAAAATGATTCAAGATTATCTGGAAGAAGTAAGAAAAAATTTACTTCAGACTATAACTCAAATAGATAAATCTGACACTTTGATGCGAAGTGAAGCCAACAACGAGATGGACGATTCACAGAGGGCTAAGTCAGAACATATGCTGTCGGCCACTGAATTACAAGAGGCGGAAGATTTTTTGCTACAAATGAAAGCCTTAGAAAAAGGCAAAAATGTGAAGGAAACATAAACATGTGAAGACATGTGACAAGAAGACCCACTCAACAGTAAAAGAACTGTTGAAACAGTAGATACACTGTTTAGGGACTCAGATAAGGGCCCCTTTGTACTGTACATACATGCTTTGTGTTTCTTTTCTTTCCTATATATAGATGTTAGTTCATTTGGAGAAGGGCATCAGAAAAATTTAGCTCTCTCTCTTTTGTTTCTTAAGTTTGTAAGTCTTTTGTGAGTTTGCCGAAGTACTATTCCGGCCACTACATATAAATAAATCAGTCCGTTGTTCAGAGTTCTTTAGATCTTGAAGACGTCCTTTATAAGGTATTCATTTTCTTTTTAGTCTTTTATTTAGTATGTTTCTCCTAGCCAGGACTATGTCCGGCTAAAGATTATCTATGTCGAATAACTAACTTCTCTCCTATATAGACCATGAACGGATCTAAGCTCGATTTAAATATAAAGGAATTTTAGTATGGCTTTTCGACTTGGTTTCGAGATCGAAGAACAGTCGAATCTAGCACTACTCTTATTGGCTTTGTCTTAGTGACTATGCCTGGCAAGCTGTGGTTTTAGCCCGAAAGATGAGTTTTAGCCCGAAAGTAGCACTACTCTTATTGGCTTTGTCTTATTATTATTACCTACGAAAGAATCGAAATATACGAGAATTTTGGCATAGTTTTTCAAACTGCATGGTAGACCTTTTACCCGAGCAAAGGGTCTGCCAGAATCTAATACATACAACTTATTGAGCCCATGTGCCTGGTGGTTCTGACCAGGTATAGAGTGCCCTACTTATCAAAACTCATTTTTCAGGCTAAAACCGCAGCTGGCCAGGCGGAGTCACTAAGACAAAGCCAATAAGTGTAGTACTAAATTCGACTGTACCTCGATCTCGGAACCAAGTTGAAAAGCCATACTAAAATTCTTTTATATTTAAATAGAGCTTAGATCCATTCATGGTTTATATAGGAGAGAAGCTAGTTATTCGACATAGATAATCTTTAACTGGACATAGTCCTGGCTAGGAGAAACATACTAAGTATAAGACTAAAAGAAAAGGAACAATGAAATACCTTATAAAGGACGGTGTCTTCAAGAATCCAAAGTAACAGAACTGACCGTTTATTATTATCGGAACAGTGCTCAAATGAGACTTACAAAACAAAGGAACAAACAGAAAAAAAAAGAGAGAGAGAGAGCTAAATTTTTCTGATGCCCCCCTCCAAATGAACTAACATCTATATATATGAAGAAAAAGAAACACAAAACATCTATGTACAGTACAAAGAGGGCCCTCATCTGGGTCCATAAACAGTGTATCTACTGTTTCAACAATTCTTTTATTGTTGAGTGGAACTTCTCTTCACATGTCTATGTTTCCTTCACGTTTTTGCCTTTTTCTAAGGCTTTCATTTGCAACAAAAATTCTTTTGCTTCTAGTAATTCGGTGGCCAACAACATATGCTCTGACTCCGCCCTCTGTGAATCGTCCATCTCGTTACTGGCTCCACTCCTCATCGAAGTGTCTGATTTATATATCTGAGTTATAGTCTGAAGCAAATTGTTTCTTACTTCTTCCAGATAATCTTGAATCATCTTTTCTTTATCTCCTTCTTGAAAGGAGATCCTCCTAGCAATATGTCGTACTAAATTATCTTCAATGATTTTCTTGGGAAGAATGGTTTTATATTCTTCAATCTTTTCCTTAATAGTGTCTATAAGCTCTTGACCAACTAATTGTTTGGTCTTAAGATCAATTTTTAAGAGTTTGTCCCAGAAATTATTTAAATAATTCCGGTATAAGCAAGGAATATTTTCCTCATTGAATCCTACTTCGGGAGTCCATTTGTGAATCCATGGGATTGAAAATTCAATGAAAAAATAGATTTGATCTATTCTTTCTATCCAATATACATCATCTTAATGATATAATCGATTAAGATCCGGAGAAACTTTAGTCCATTCTTTGTACAAGTTAAAAAATGGTTCTGGCAAAATCTGCGTAGTAGGACCATGGTATGACCACCAATTTATAAACCAGTTAGGAATTATATCAGCGAATATCTTCGCACATACCTTTATAAACCAAGTATGTTTATGCTTATCATTGTTATAACATAACGCTATATCAAACGCTCGGATATAATCCCAATATGTGAAATTCATTCTGGAGTTATTAAGATTTATTTGTCTTTCTTTCATAGAGGACATACGCCAATCTTCAGCAGATATAATCTGTTTAATAATGAATTTAGAAAAGTTATAACTTTTTTCTTGGGGATTATTACCTATGCTGAAGTGCTGAAAATCTACACTTCCTGTGCTCATCTAAATTTCTTCGTAATAAGATCGAGTCTTATATGACTCTCCTGGAAAGTATAATCCGTTCACTAAGTGTCTTTGGAATATTTTCCAAGGTTCATCTTTCCTCAATAGATCAGAATTTTCTAAGAGAAATATTATTTCTCTTTTTGGCAATTTTTCGTAGGACTTAATATCATCAGAGTCCTCCTTTATGATTGAAACAAAAGTATCATTTTGTTTCTTGCCTTCTAGATAGGCCTGCATATGTGCATATAATGGACTATCTTTCGGAATATCTTCCAAACTAACCAATTGTTGTGAACTGGATGATGATTCCTCTTGAGACGAGGTTCTTTTATTAAGTATAACTTTTCTTCCCGCTGGTATAACCCGAGAATTGGAGTCGGATCTATATGACGATCCTTGTGATGATCTAGTTCCATAGGAACCATAGTTGCCTCTATTTAGGGCTATTCTTCCCCTTCCTCTTCCTTTGACGTGAACCCAAGGTGGATCCATCCTGCAAATATAACATCGATTATTATTCGAATCCATAATATTCATTATAATAATATAATTCATCATCAAAATTGATGATTTCTTCAATCATATGAATTGCAAAGTCATCTCTAAGCATGTCATCTATAATTTTCCATAAAATTTCTTCTTTCATATCTTGATTGAGAGGAAGAACCTTTAAGATAGTCACTAAGGTTTTATCAGTAAAATATGGAGAAAAGAAAGTCATTTTTACAACAAATATTCTCTAGATAAGAAATCTGGTAAAGAGTTATCAACTCCTTTTTTATATTGAATGTCGAAGTCGAAAGGGGCTAGTTGTGCTTGCCACCTAGCGAAAATTAATTTCGAAGCATCGTGCTTAAAGTCTTTGTCAAACATAAATTTGACTAATTGAGCGTCAGTTTTTATCAAAAACTTTTGATTGTATAAATCGTCCTGAAATTTGAGAACACATTTAACGATAGTTAACATTTCATGTGCCACCGTCGCATATTTCTTCTGGGCTTCGTTCCATTTTCCAGAATGAAATCTAATCAAATATTCTTTCTTATCATGAGGATTAATCTATTTAAGAATTCCTCCATAACTGATATTTGACTCATCTGTCTCAATAATCTTTTGCCAAGTAGGGTTGGCCAGTGCTAAGCAGGGAAGTGATTTCACTCTTCGCTTAATGTCCTTTACCAAATTGGTAAGAGTCTCACCCAAAAGAGACTTGTTATCTTTCTTCAGCCTATCATATAACGGTGCTAAATCTCTAGAAAGATGTTTGTAAAATGGAGAAATATAATTCAAACTTCCTAGAAATCTCTGTAGTTGAGTTCTATCTGTAATAACATCAGAAAATTTATCAGCAAAATCAATAGCTCTTTGAATGGGAGTAATCTTCCCTTGACAAATCTGATGTCCTAAAAATCGAACATTTGTTTGAAACAAACTCATTTTTGGTTTAGAAATAACTAAGCCATTTTGAATTACTACCTTTTTGAAAATATCAAGGTGTTTGATATGTAGTTCAAAAGTTTTAGAAAATACTAGAATGTCATCAATATAGACAATAATAAATTCCATATAAGGATTAAAAATATCATTCATGATTTTTTGAAATTCAGAAGGGGCGTTTTTCAAACCAAAAGGCATGACATTCCATTCGTATTGTCCAAATGGAACATTGAAAGCAGTTTTATAAGAATGTTCTTTAAAAATCTGTATTTGCCAATATCCTGATTTTAAATCAAATTTTGAAAATATATTGGCATCATATAATTTTGATAATAAATCCCTTTTATTAGGAATAGGATACCTGATCCACTTTAAGTGTTTATTCAACGGTTTGTAGTTAATCACCAACCGCGGAACACCTCGTTCTCTTTCAACCGTGTTATTAACATAGAAGGTTGTGCAAGACCAAGGAGACTTGGAAGGTTTTATCAAACCTTTTTGTAATAGATTATCAATCTCAGTTTTGCAGAAATCTACTAACTCAACATTCATTTGACAAGGCCGAGATTTAGTAGGAATATTATCCTCTACAAATCCTTCTTCATATGGAAGAGTCACAATATGCTTTTTGCGATCCCAAAAAGCGTTGGATGATCTGCACAAATATCTACAGCCATCTGTTTAGAAATCAATTTGATTTTTTCTTTTACTTTAGCAGATTTCATCGAATCTTCAATGTTCATACTGAATAACTCCAATTGTAATGAGTCCATATGGCTCTGCTTCATTTTTATTAAAGCGTTAATATCTCTAGTTACCGGATCTGTAACAAAAGCATATGTTATCTCATTATCCTTGTATTTTGCTGAAAAGCCTTTCGCATCGATTCTTGTAAAAGGATAAATTGCATTTATAAAAAGAGTTTCAAGTATAATTGTAGGATTTAGTTGATTCTTAACCAGGAAGAAGAAGTGCGGGATGCAGACTTTATTCTGACAAATCTTCACATTAGATAACTTATACTCTATATCTAGAGCATGACCTGAGGCAGATTTCACTAAATGAGTCGTTTTTTGAAAGTATTTAGTTGGTACTAAACCTTCCTGAATGCGGCTAACATCTGCATCACTATCAATCATTGCAATGTTAGTTATTGAAAAATTATTATCAATTAAAATAGTACATTTAATATACCATCTATGAGCCATAACAATTTGCATTATTCCTAAAAAAGAATCTTGTTTAAGATCAAGACTTTCAAGCTGGAGATTTTCACTTTCAACTTGTTTTCCTTTATTTTTTGAAAACCGATCTTCGTCAGTATTATTAATTTCAATCTGAGTAATACGGTGATCACAAATCAACTGACTTTGTTTAAGAAATTTGATTTCCTTTTTCAAGTTTTCAACCTCAATTTTTAAATCATCAAAAGAGGAATCTTTTCTAATAAGATTATGTTTTTTTGCAATACGATCCTCTTCCACCTTTAAAGAGTAGGGACTTTCATAATGAAAATCATTTAAATCAGTATTTCAGTTTTCAATAATTTTTGAAGTACTAGTTTCATTTGAAACAGCTAAATTAATAATTTTTTCACGAAGCCTATTATCAATGACTTCTTTAAGAAGTTCAATCACATTATCAGAAGTGATTGTGTTTAAATTAAAATCTTGGAACTGGGATTGTAATTTGTAGATCTCGTCTTCCTCGTAGTTGCAATCATCTCCCTAACAAGTATTACAAGCATTAGTTCAATTATTATCATCAGACTCAGAGGAATCAAATAATTCGATATTAGAACCTGCATTCGATTCATAATCATCTTCAAAACCTGAAGTGTATAACATACTGTATATCTTGTCATAAGTATCATTTTCTAGTTCCAAAGTTTTCAACTTATGTAACTTGCAATTTGGAGCAATATGCCCAAGTTTACCACACTTGTAGCATTTTATTCTAGAGAGATCTCTCCCCGATCTATCTTTAGTAAATTTTTTAGATTTATGATAGCTTTTTCTAGCCTCTCGATCTTCCTTAGATCTATGTCTTCGCTTAGATCTTTTCCTTCTTCCCGAAGAATCTTCGTCTTTTGACGATCTGTAGTAATTATCTTTCTTCGATGTGGAGTTAGGTAAACCAAATTGTTCACAAAAATCTCCCAACTGAGATCATTCCTTTAGCTTATCCATCTTAAGCTGCCTTGCCATTTTAAGTTCATTACACAGGTTTAATCCTTCCTGTGTACACACTCCTATAATTTTTCCATAACTCAAAGCGGCATAAGGAATATCAACCTGATTTCCTCTTAGAACTTTTCTAATTCGTTCTGCAAAAAGAGGAGGAAGTCCATCAATAAACTTAGCTTTCCAATATTGGAGCTTATTTTCGGTTAGTTCCATAACCCTACTAAGATAAGTACTTTATACCATCTAAAATAAGCCAAAGTTTGACATCTCAAACCGTTAGCATAGTTCTTATTGTTTCATGCTGGCAGGTAAATCTACCATTAAAATGTTCTAAAATAGTAAGAATTAAGGTATAAACCGCATCTTCTCTGTTTTTTACCAAGGCCATTCCTAGGTTATCAACTCTTTCGTTATAGGCTATTGCGTTAATGATCGCAACCTTCTCTTTCGTGGTAAGATAATTATCCCACCATCCTCTGAGTTGACCTGTAAAACCTGCAATAATCATCTTGCAGATCGTTCTATTAGTGTTTTTAACACTTTTGCAAATGGTCGAATACATCATCATCCTATGTACCATAATAGTTAACTGTCGATCTATTAACCCATCTAGGTTCCATTCATAAATCTCGGAACCACTATAAGACATATTTATCTGATTCCAATCGCGCTCTTCGATCAAGACATCTTGAGGAGTAGGACGAGGATAATAGTAGGTATTCATACTAGGTTTGGTAGCGTAGCTGCTATTCTTCTTGGGATAACCCCTGAGTTTATTAACTTCTGAAGCATCACCTGGTATTTCAGGACTAGATGATAATTCCATAGAGCCAACATTTAATCCAGCAAGCTTTTTAGCTGCAAGTTCTCCAATATCTAATTTAGAAAATTTGTCACTAAGATGAACCTCTAAGTCTTTCAAAGAAGTTGGTTTAAAATCAGAGATTTCAATCGGCCTTTGAATATGAGTAGAAACTATTGTAGGACTATCAGACGAAGCTGAAGTTGAAGCAATATCAGTTTTTGCCTTAAACTCATTTTTGACTATATTAATCTTAATATCTTTTATCAAAATAGTTAAATCATCAAGTTTTTTGTCAAGAGAACTTATATGCTCCCCTAACACTTTAACATAAAGACTTAAATAATTATTTTGAGTGATCAGTTTATTAATCTTATTAATACTAATTGAGGCAATATTTTCCTCAATAAACTTTTGAAAAGCAGAAAAAGTAATACCAGTATTATTTGGTAAAACAAATGTTGACTGAGGAGGATATATAGCCTTTAAAAGATTACCACTCCCATCTTTATAAGTCCTTTCAATAACATTAATATATAACGTTAAATACGTGGTTATAAACCAAGGAACAAAATACATAATTTAACTATGCAAAGCAAAAGTTTCATAAAACTCTTGTGAAATACAATTTAAATCTTCTTTGCTATAAGCTTTAAAGAACCAAGTTTTAAACCGATTCCATTTTTCATCAAAAAATTCTTTTTGAATATGTTTTCTTTCTAGTGAACTTGGACTAAAATCAATTTGGTGTGGAATCATTAAGAATCGTTTAAATCAAACTCCATTTCAGAAGCAGTAGGAATCTCCTTGTCATATCCATCATTATTCACCTGTACTATATTTGTTTTTGGGTCGATTCTTACCCTTTCGACCACAGAGTTTCCTTCGAAATGTAATGAAGCAGCCCGATTTCGAGCTGGACCATAAATCGGATCAAGCAGAGAAATATGGTGCATCGCAGGCAAAAGTCGACAACTAGACAAAGAATGTCTCATACTTACGGAAGACATAAGCCTGCTATCATTAAAAGACTGCCTATGAGGCGCGTAGCTATTATCTGCAAATTGTATGCCAATCCTTCCATCGGGATTTTGAGAAATATGAGAAAGATCAGAATTAGTAACAACATCGGTTAACTGATTTGGAGATATAACCGAATTTAGAGTCCACGAAGTAGGGAAATCTATTTCTTCCCACTTAATAGGTCTTCTAGTAGTGACCTTGGACCTTGCAAAATTAGTTTCCACCAAAATAGTTTGATTGGAAATATCATATAATTTACATTTAGGATTTAGAGTGGATAATAACTTAAAATAAATTCTATAAGATAAACAAATAAGTTTTGAACCAGGCGCCTAGTTATAACCATGAGTTTTAACATTTAATGTTAGAGCATTGAGAATATTCGCATCAATAAGAGATAACTGCAAATTAGGTTGTGTATTAAAATAAACTGGACCATAGGCCACTGTAGATTCAATCGAACCCATAAGAGACTGTTGAAAATTTAAATTTCTAGCATCCCGAAGAGCTGCTGTAAAAGTCTCAGGCAACCCTTTAAGAGTCAAAGGTTTAAAGGCAATTTGAATCATACCAATATGCAAGAAATTATACTAATTTTTATAAAAAATCACATCTCGTTCATTTAACAAGCGAATAGTCTGTTCAGAAGAATTTAAAGCAAGAGACTACTCAGTTGTTTTAATCAATTGTTTTGACGAAAGTTTATCAAACCAACCATAATCATAAATAATTTTTATAGGGACTTTAGCAATTGTCCACTTGTTTAACAAGTCAAGATTATGAGGTATATCGACCTCTTCTAATCTAGCACTTTTACTACTTGTATCTCCCAGATCCATGGATGAAAGATTAAGATCTATGTCGAACAGTTCCTTCTTCTTCTTCTTCTTCTTCTTATTATTATTATTATTATTATTATTATTATTATTATTATTATTATTATTATTATTATTATTACTAGTAGTACTATTACTATTACTATTACTATTACTATTACTATTACTATTACTATTACTATTACTATTATTATTATTATTATTATTATTATTATTATTATTATTATTATTACTATTACTATTATTATTATTATTATTATCATTATCATTATCATTATTATTATTGTTATTATTATTATTAGTATTATTATTTTTATTTTATAATTATTATTATTATTATTATTATTATTACTACTACTACTACTACTACTATTACTATTACTATTATTATTATTATTATTATTATTATTATTATTATTATTATTATTATTATTATTATTATTATTACTATTACTATTTTTATTATTGTTATTATTACTATTATTATTATTACTATTAATATTTTTATTATTACTATTATTATTACTATTATTACTATTACTATTTTTATTATTGTTATTATTACTATTACTATTATTACTATTATTGTGCCATGGTTTATAACCACGTATTTACCTTTATTCATTAATGTTCTTGAACGATCTTATAAAGATGGAACTGGTAATATTATTAAGGCTGTTTATCCACCCAAGTCAACCTTTTTTTTACCTAATAATACTGGTATTACTTTTACTGCCTTCCAAAAATTTATTGAAGAAGATGTTGCGACAATTAGCATTAACGAAATTAATAATTTGATTTCTCAAAATAATTATTTGGGACTTTATGTTAAGGTTTTAGAAACCCCTTCTCTCTCTTCTCTCTCTACTCTTGTAGTCTCTAAAATTTTGTAAGTGTGTTTGCCGGAATATATCCACCGGAGTAATAAATAAAGTTTTCAGTTGGTTGGTATAGGCCTTGGTGTTGGCCCTTGCTACAAAGATATTTACTTATTCTTCTCCTTTTACTAGATTCTCCGATCTAGAGCCGGGACTATGTCCAGCTAAAAGATTCATATCTATGTCGCATATCTAACTTCACTTTTATATCTACTATGAAAGATCTAGATTTTATCTAAATATGAATAAATTTCTATATAGTTTCTTGACTTGGTTCCGAGATGGTTAGTACAGTCAGATTTGATGCAATATGTTATTGGCTTTGTCTGGCCAGCTGTGGTTTTAGCCTGAAAAATGAGTTTAATAAGTAAGGCACCTTATGCCCGATTAGAACTGCCAGATACATGGGCTAAATAACAATACGTATTCAAATCTTGACAGACCCCTTGCTTGGGTAAAAAAATTATATCTTCCATACAGTCATTAAACAATATAAAAATTTGTTTATATTTCGATTCGTATTTCTTTGAATTCGGATGTTGACAAGCTAGATTGAAGATGACCGCGCGGACTACCGCCCGTCTTTCAAGATCCTGTCTCGTTGGTATCAGAGCCTAGGAACTTTCATAATAAATATGAAATTGAAATAAAGTATACGACATAGATATGACACTTCTCTTCATGGATCTTGGAGAAACTAATAATAAAAGTATCAGATTAGAAGAGGTTGATATACCTCAAAACCTTGATTTGTTAAACAAATGGACTATTCCCAAAATTAATATAAAAAACATTTATGATTATGGTTGGTTTGATAAGATTTCTAATAAACAACTGATTAAAACAACTGAACAATCTTTGGCGTTAAATTCTTCAGAACAGACTATTCATTTATTAAGTAAGAGAGATATTGATATATATAAATTACAGTATAATTTCTTGCATATTGGCATGATACAAATTGCTTTTAAGTCGTTAACTCTTAAAGGGTTACCTAAAACTTTTTTAGCTGCTTTACGTGATGCTAGGAATTTAAATTTTAGACAATCATTAATGGGTTCAATAGAATCTACGGTGGCCTATGGTTCAGTTTATTTTAACACTCAACCAAATTTGCAGTTGTCTTTAACTGATGCTAATATTCTTGATGCTTTGACTTTAAATGTTAAAACACATGGCTATAATTATGCACCTGAATCTGAACTTATTTTCTTGTCTTATAGAATATATTTTAAATTACTTTCTACGTTAAACCTAAGATGCAAGTTATATGATACATCTGCTGAAACGATTCTAGTAGAAACAAATTTTGCTAGATCTACGGTCACTACTCGAAGACCTATAAAATGGGAAGAAATTAATTTTCCAACTACTTGGACTTTAGAATCAGTAATTCCTCCAAGTCAGATGGCAGAAGAGATCACTAATTTTGAGTACTCTCATATTACTCAAAATCCGGATGGAAGAATTTGTATGCAGTTTAATGATATTCCTTTTAGTAGACATTCATTTTCTTCTACTAGGAGATTGCCTGCTATGCATCATATTTCCCCTATTGATTCAGCCTCTATTGATCCTGTGTATGGTCCGGCCAGAAATCGTGCCGCTTCTTTACAGAGTTTATCATCAGTTATATCTGCAAATCAACATGATAAATTGGTTAATAAAATAAAAATTAATCCCCGATTAAATATTGTGCAAGCAAATGATATTGCTTTTGACATATCTGATAATACTTAATGATGAATGTACACCAAATAGATTTTAGTCCAGGTTCTCTGACAAGAAAATATATTCAAAATGAATTTTTAAGTGATAAATGGAAGCAGTTTAAAACTTGATTCTTTGACACTTATAGTGCCGATGATTTGAATAATATTTCTCAAGAGTTTTATGAAAATTGTGCTTTGCATAATCAAATTATGTATTTTGTGCCATGGTTTATAACCACGTATTTACCTTTATTCATTAATGTTCTTGAACAGTTAAAACTAAGGTATAAACGGCATCTTCTCTATTTGCCACAAGAGCCATACCGAGGTTATCAACACCTGGGGTAGTAGAGACCGCATTAATTACAGCAGCTTTTTGTTCAACAGTCATATAATTATCCCACCAACCTCGAAGTTGGCCAGTAAAACCTGCAATTATCATTTTGCAAATATTTCTATCAGAGTTTTGGACATTTTTACAAATAGTTGCATACATAAGCATTCTGTGAACAAGAATAGTAAGTTGTCTATCAGTCAGCCCATCAAGGTTCCATTCATAAATCTCAGAACCGCTATAAGAAGTATTAGTCTGATTCCAATCTCGCTCTTCTATAAGCACATCTTGCGGAGTGGGTCGAGAATAATAATAAGTTTGCATACTTGGTTTAGTCGCAAATTTACCACTATTCTTTTTGGGATAACCCTGAAGTTTATTAAATTCTAAAGAAACATGTTCTTTAATGTCAAAATCATTTTCTACTTCATTAGCAAAATTTTCTGATAAATCTATAGGACTAGCTTTAAATTCAGAAAACTTTTTTGCCAGAAGTTCCTCTAAATCATAATGTGGTGTTAATTTAAAATCTGTAATTTCCGGAGGTCTTTGCACCGGGGTAGCCATAGTAAAATTTTCTGGATTCACTTTAGAAGGAGAAGCTTTATCACAAGTTTTTAAATCATTTTTTATCTGAATTATTAAAACAGTTAGTTCATCTAATTTTTTATCAAGAGAACCAATGTGTTCACCTAAAACCTTTTTGCAGAATTCTACTAATTCAGCGTTCATTTGACAAGGACGAGATTTAGTGGGAATATTATCCTCCGAGAAATTATCTTCATAGGGAAGAGTCACAATATGCTTTTTGCGATTCCAAAAGGCGCTCGAATGATCGGCATAGATATCAACAGCCATCTGTTCGGAAATTAATTTACAAAGGTTGACTGGGATGGATAAACAGCCTTAATAATACTGGTATTACTTTTACTGCCTTCCAAAAATTTATTGAAGAAGATGTTGCGGCAGTTAGCATCAACGAAATTAATAATTTGATTTCTCAAAATAATTATTTGGGACTTTATGTTAAGGTTTTAGGTGAACACATTGGTTCTCTTGATAAAAAATTAGATGAACTAACTGTTTTAATAATTCAGATAAAAAATGATTTAAAAACTTGTGATAAAGCTTCTCCTTCTAAGGTGAATCCAGAAAATTTTACTATGGCTACCCCAGTGCAAAGACCTCCGGAAATTACAGATTTTAAATTAACATCACATTATGATTTAGAGGAACTTCTGGTAAAAAAGTTTTCTGAATTTAAAGCTAGTCCTATAGATTTATCAGAAAATTTTGCTAATGAAGTAGAAAATGCTTTTGACTTTAAAGAACATGTTTCTTTAGAATTTAATAAACTTCAGGGTTATCCCAAAAAGAATAGTGGTAAATTTGCAACTAAACCAAGTATGCAAACTTATTATTATTCTCGACCCACTCCGTAAGATGTGCTTATAGAAGAGCGAGATTGGAATCAGACTAATACTTTTTATAGCGGTTCTGAGATTTATGAATGGAACCTTGATGGGCTGACTGATAGACAACTTACTATTCTTGTTCACAGAATGCTTATGTATGCAACTATTTGTAAAAATGTTCAAAACTCCGATAGAAATATTTGCAAAATGTAATTGCAGGTTTTACTGGCCAACTTCGAGGTTGGTGGGATAATTATATGACTGTTGAACAAAAAGCTGTTGTAATTAATGCGGTCTCTACTACCCCAGGTGTTGATAACCTCGGTATGGCTCTTGTGGCAAATAGAGAAGATGTCGTTTATACCTTAGTTTTAACTATTCTAGAACATTTTAATGGAAGATTCACCAATAAGTTTGAGACCATTCGTACTTTGCTAAACGGTCTACGATGTAGAACTTTAGGTGAATTTAGATGGTATAAAGATACTTATATGAGTAGAGTGATGGAACTACCTAAAAATAAGTATGAGTATTGGCAAGCTAAGTTTATAGATGGCCTTCCCTTATTATTTGCTTTAAGTGTTAAAAAGATCTTAAGAAATGAGAATGGTGAAATCCCTAATGGAAGTTATACCTATGGTAGATTAATAGGCGTTTGCACTCAAGAAGGCATAAATTTGTGCAATTAGTTAAAATTATCTAGACAGCTTAAGATAGATAAGCAAAAAGAAAGATCTCAGCTAGGAGACTTTTGTACCCAGTTTGGTTTACCAGAAATTCCAGATAAACAGAAATCTAAACATAGAGATTCTGGAAGGTCCAATCCCGAAGAACCTTATAGGAAACAGAGACATAGACAAAGATCTAAAGAAGAACAAGAGGAACAAAAATCATCTCGCAAGTCTAATAGATTTACTAAGAATAGGTCTAGACGAGAACTTGCAAAAATTAAGTGTTATAAGTGTGGAAAATTCGGTCATATAGCACCTAATTGTAAGCTTGAAAAGCTAAGAACCTTAGAACTAGATGAAGAAATTCATGATAAGGTTTATAGTTTCCTTTACACTTCTGGTTCAGAATCAGATTATGACTCTGAGTCAAGTTCGGATGATAATAATGATTCTCCTGATAATACTCAGCATATTAATAATAATGCTTGTGATACTTGTAAATTTGGGCAAGGAGATATTTGTTCTTGTGAAAATGATGAATTTTATAAATTACAATCTCAATTTGAAGATTTAAATATTAACACTATTACTTCTGATAATGTTATAGAACTTTTAAAAGAAGTTACTGATAATGATCTTCGTGAAAAAATTATTCAATTAGCTGTTAATAATACTGCTAGTTCTTCAAAAAATTATGTGAAACAAAAAAAATGATTTCAAAATCAATTATTCTGCTCCATATTTTATATCTGAAGTTCATAACAGATTTAATAAACAAACTGTTTCTACTAGAGATTCTTCTAGCCATGACCTTTACGGAACTATCAACACTTATTCCTTTGTGCGGAGAAGCACTATATTCATGGACTTTTACTGAGATAAGGTCCAAAAGTTCTTAACGAGATAGAATCTCGAAAAACGGGCGGTAGTCCGCACGGTCTGGTACCAACGAGACAAGATCTCGAAAAACGGGCGGTAATTCGCGCGGTCATCTTCAATCTAGCTTGTCAACATCCGAATTCAAAGAAATACGAATCGAAATATAAACAATTTTTTATATTGTTTAATGACTGTATGGAAGATATAATTCTTTTACCCAAGCAAGGGGTCTATCGAGATTTGAATACGTATTGTTATTTAGCCCATGTATCTGGCAGTTCTAACCGGGCATAAGGTGCCTTACTTATCAAACTCATTTTTCAGGCTAAAACCACGGCTGGCCAGACAAAGCCAATAACGTATTGCATCAAATCTGACTGTACCAACCATCTCGAAACCAGGTCAAGAAACTATATAGAAATTTATTCATATTTAGATAAAGTCTAGATCTTTTATAGTAGATATAAAAGTGAAGTTAGATATGCGACATATATATGAATCTTTTAGCCGGACATAGTCCCGGCTCTAGATCGGAGAATCTAGTAAAAGGAGAAGAATAAGTAAATACCTTTGTAGCAAGGGCCAACAGCAAGGCCTATACCAACTGAAAACTTTATTTATTACTCCGGTGGATATATTCCGGCAAACACACTTACAAAATTTAAGAGACTACAAGAGTAGAGAGAGAAGAGAGAAAAGGGGTTTCTAAAACCTGCCCCTTTAAAACTACAACTGAACTTTATTTATAGGGAAAGACAAGCATCTATGGGTCCTTATCAATGGGCCCTAGTAACAGTATATCTATTGTAGATGAACAGCGATTCTACTGTAGATGAATAATGTTTTACTGTAGATGAACAGTGTTTCTACTGTTGTTAGGGCTTATCACTATTCTTGACAATCTTGAGACTAATCTTTATACTTTGTCTTTTTTCTTCAATTGTTGGAGGAAATCTTCCGCCTCGGTTAACACATTTGTTGTCGCTGGATTTTCTTCTTCAAATGGCTGAGCTTCCTGAATATCTTCCTAGACATCATCGCTTGTTTCACTCCTCATGGAAGTGTCAGATTTTGCATAACTTGTGATATTAAGGAGTAAACTTTTCTTAACGTCTGCCAAATACTTATTAATCATTTCTTCTTGATCTCCATCTTGATTGGAGATTCTTCTAGCCATGACCTTTACGGAACTATCAGCAATTATTCCTTTGTGCGGAGAAGCACTATATTCATGGACTTTTACTGAGATAAGGTCCAAAAGTTCTTGTCCGTATAAGGACTTTGTTTTGGGATCTTTCTTCATTAATTTGTCCCAAAAGTTGTTATAATAGGTATGATATAAACATGGAATCTATTCTTCGGTAAAACCTACTTCTGGAGTCCACTTGTGAATCCATGGAATAGAGAATTCTATGAAGAAATAGATTTGTTCAATTTTTTCAATATAGCAAATATGATCTGCGTGATATAAATTATTAAGATCTGGTGAAAACTTAATCCATTCTTTGTATAATTTTAAAAATGGTTCAGGAAAAATCTTCACCGTCGAACCGTGGTATGACCACCAGTTTAAAAACCAATTTGGGATTGGTTCGGTAAATATCTTTGAACAAACCTTAACGAACCAAGTATGTTTGTGCCTCTCATTGTTGTAGTAGAGGACTTTACTGAAAGCATTAATGTAATCCCAATAAGTGAAATTTGTAAGGACTTTATTAAGGCTGATCTGCCTTTCTTTCATTGCAGAAATACCCCAATCTTCAATAGATATAATCTGCTTGATAATCATTTTGGAGAAGTTATAAACATTCTCGCTGGTATTATATCCTGAGAAATATTGAAATTCAACACTTCCTGTGCTCATCAAGATAGTTTCATAGTATGAACAGGTTTTGTATGACTCACCCGGAAAATATAATCCATTAACCAAATATCGTTGGAATATCTTCCAAGGTTCGTCTTTTCTCTGAATCTCATAGTTTTCCAAAAGAAATATCACTTCTTTCTTTTCCACCTTTTCGTATGACATAATATCATCAATATCATCTTTAGCAATGGAGGCAAAGGTTTCACATTTCTTTTGAGAGAGATATTCCTGCAATTGTGCGTATAACAGGTTGTTTTCTGGAATATCATCTAGATGAATAGAAGAAACTTCTTTGGAAGAAGAAGCTTCTTTGGAAGAACTTTTCAAGTTCACCAAACTCATCCCACCTCGTTGTATAATAGGAGCATTAGATGAAGAGGATCCATATGAAGATCCTGATGTTCCTGGGGATGATCTTCCCCTTCCTCTGGTATAACCCGATCTTCCTCGAACCTTGGTCATCCAAGGATGATCCATCCTACAAAAAAAACATTTAGTTTTATTCGATGTCAATGTCATAATAACAACTATAGAAATCAATAATTTCTTCACAAAAACAAATTTCTGTAATGATGTCTCTTATCATGGCATCCACAATTTTGTATACAATTATTCCTTGTACATCTCTATTAAGAGGTACAGCCTTTATGATAGTAATCAACATCTTATCTGAAAGCAAAGGAGATAAAAGTCCCATTTAAGACGATAAGTATTCTCTGGATAAGAAATCCAGAAGAGAGTTATCACTTCCCTTTTTATAATGAATATCAAAATCAAAAGGAGCTAACTGGGCTTGCCACCTAGCAAACATTAATTTCGAAGTATCATGTTTAAAGTCTTTGTCAAACATGTATTTCATGGATTGAGCATCAGTTTTTATTAAAAACTTTTGATTGTATAAATCATCTTGAAATTTTAATACACATTTAACAATGGTTAGCATTTCATGAGCTACTGTAGCGTATTTTTTCTGAGCATCGCTCCATTTTCTTGAATGAAAATAAATCAAATATTCTATTTTATCGTGAGGATTAATCTGTTTCAAAATCCCACCATAACCAATATTAGATGCATCGGTTTCAACTATTTTTTCCCAAGCCGGGTTAGCAAGAGTTAAGCAAGGTAAAGATTGAATACGAAGTTTGATATTTTTTACCAAAGTGGTGTGACTATCAGTCCAAGGCGATTAATGGTCTTTTTTTAACCTGTCATATAAAGGAGCCAAATCTCTAGATAAATTTTTATAAAATGGAGATATATAATTTAGACTTCCCAAAAATCTTTGCAATTGCGTCCGATCTGTAATAATATCAGGAAATTTTGAGGCAAAATCAATAGATCGCTGAATAGGGGTAACTTTTTCCTGGAAAATAAGATGTCCTAAAAAAGGAACATTGGTTTGGAATAAACTCGTTTTTGGTTTAGAAATTACCAAACCATTTTGTATGACAATCTTTTTGAAGATATCTAAGTGTTTAATATGCATTTCTAGTGTCTTTGAGAAAACCAGAATGTCATCAATATAAACAATAATGAAATCTAAATATGGATTAAAAATATCATTCATTATTTTCTGAAATTCAGAAGGTGCGTTTTTCAGACCAAATGGCACAACATTCCACTCATACTGACCAAATGGCACAACATTCCACTCATACTGACCAAATGGCACATTAAAAGCGGTTTTTAATGTAGCTTATGAGTTGGAGCTACCACAAGAGTTAGCAGCAATTCAACCAGTGTTTGACATTTCTATGTTGAAAAAATGTATGGGCGAACCTTTATTGATTATACCAACCAAAGACATTGGTATTAAGGATAGCTTGTCTTATGATGAGATTCTTGTTCAGATTTTAGATCGCCAAGTTCGAAAGTTGAGGACCAAGGAAGTAGCATCACTCAAAGTTCTATGAAGGAAGTACTTGGTAAGTTGAGGAGGATATGAAGAAGAGATATCCACATCTTTGAGAGTCCGGAGACATTCTAGATCAAGGTACTAATATTCTTCTTAGTACTCTTTAATTGATATATTTAATGTGTTAGATTTGCTTGTTGGGTGTTTGAGATGAATGTTAAATGTTACTAAGAGTAATCTCATTCGAGGACGAATGTTCCCAAGGGGGAGATATTGTAACATCCCATTGTTTGAAAGAGCTAGAATTAGAAAGAACCATTTTTGGAAAGAATGAAAATCTGAAATTTGTCAAGTTATGTTGAGTATGAGTTTTGGGTCAACTTTAAATTACCATAACTCCTATCTCAGAATGATTTATGTGTGCTACAATATACCATAGGAAATACCTTTGAATTATCTTTCCAATTATGCCGAGTTTGCTTAATTTTGAGTTGTATGAGGGAGATATGCCCATTTGAAGTCTGGCGATCTAGATAAGGAAAGTCAAAATTGGATTTTAGAAGGGTATTATCATCTTTTCATTACCCAATTAAATTATTTCATTTTTAGTAAGTTATTTGGGCTCTAAGCTGAGTTAGTTCAGTTTACGCAGTTAAGAAATACACCAGGGTTTGAGAGAAGAGAAAAGAGGAGAAAAGAGGGGAAAAGTCAAGGCGTTCTTGGAGATTTCTTGCGGAATTGAAGTCGTTTCGATAAGGGTTGATCCCTAAAGAGGTATGTGAGACCTTCATAGCATTGGGTTCTTTCACCCACGCGCCAATCATGTTTATTTTAGTGAAATTCATTCTAGAAAGTTGAAAGTATGATGTTCTTGAAGTATGTTCTTGCAATTGGCTTCCGTTCTTGAGATGAGATGAGATAGATGAGTTCTTGAGGAAATCATATCAATTTAAGAGTTGTGTTTGATTAGATTCTTGTGTTTATGTACTGGGTATCTGAATCTAAAGAGGAATTCAGAAAAATAATTGAATTTAGGCGAATTGGGGTTTGAAAATGAAGAAGGAAAAAGTTGAGCAGAAATTGGCACGTAGGTTCATGTCGCGGACTTGCTCCTCCAGTGAAAAATTTTTCCCTTCGCGTCGTGGAAAGGACGTGGACTCCACTTTCACAAAATTTATTTCGCGACCAAATATTAAAATGCATCTCTACATCGCGGACTTGCTCCCAGACAGTGATTTCTTGATCGTTTCTCATGTTTAACTATACAAAAACACTTCTAAACATCACGAGATATTTCCTATCACAAATCACAATCCTTGAATCCATATATTCAAATTAAAGGAAAGTTAAGAGCCAAGTCTAGAGAGTTCTAAGAGTCCTTTCAAAAAGTCTTTTGCAAATGTTTTAAACCTGTTTTAAAACTTGTGTTTAGAGTTAAGTAAGAGTAACAAATGAAGTTTATTTCTTCAAAAATAGTATATGGGAACTAAGTATTTCCAAAGAGTAAATGTTTTCACATTTAAACAAGAGAGGAAACACCGATTTCAAAGAGATCCTTCGAGCTAGTTTTTGAGTAATTATATCAAACCACGAAAAGAGTTATTGCTTTTAAACATATGAGCTGAGTATTTTTGGAGTAGTATTGAGCACCGATCTAGGGACGAGTTCATAAAAACTCAATGTCTCCATATACCATGTAGCCAACATGGGTAGAAAGGGTTATACTTTTTAGATGATTCCTTAGTGCTTTTTAGCATAGACTAGTGGATCAACTGTTTTATATCCCGACAAGTTTTAGGACAGTTCTGGTAGCGTGGGTGAGACGTTGTATCGTCTTATAGCTCATAGTGATGGTTGTCGGTTAGAAACTTTCCCACAGAGTTATATTACTTTATATATGTATATGGAGTTGTTTCTTATTGTTTTAAATGCTTTATATAAACTGCATCTTTATTATTGTTTATTTTTGCATTGAGTTGGTTATCCATGAGTTGAGTAAAGTAGAGGTAAGTGTTTCTCTCAAATTTCAGTTCAAGGTTATGTCGTGTTTAGTTTTCCCCTCGCATGCTCGTACATTCAATATACTGATGCCATTTGGCCTGCATCATTTTATGATGTAGATACATGTAACCAGCATCAGCATTCAACGCCTCGTTGATCCAGTTGAGCACTCAAAGTCAGTTTATGAGCCTCCTTGCTTTCTAGAGGATCCCTTTTTCTATTGTTTTAGTATTTCAGTTGTTAGGATGATAGGGGTCTTTTCTTGACATCCCTCATAGTTTTAGAGGCTTCATAAACGAATAATATAGTTCATTAGTCTTTCCATTTTAAATTGTTTATGTTAAGACTTAAGTTGCCATTTTGGCTAGTCGAATGTTTCTTTTAAGACATTCTAAGTTATTGCATGAGTTATCTTTTGAGATTGTTTCTTATTATTCAAGTCTTCCGCTAAGAGTTAAGCCAGGCCAAGGGTTCGCTTGGGGCCCAATAATGTTTCTCGAGTTCCAGTCCCGCCCAGTGTGTAGGATCGATGCGTGACACTCCAAACTCTAAAGACGCCAAAACTCATTTTAAACAACTTTAGTATTTCAAACTCAAATCTTACAAAATTTAGAACTTATAACTCAAAGTTCGAAACCGTATTCCAAAATTCTATCATAAAAGACTCGAGGTTAAGATCGAGAAGGGTAAAATAGAAAATTCACAAAACTTTCCAAAATGACAACCTGAGTCATTACATTATCCACCACTAAAAACCATGTTCGTCCTCGAACATAATGTAAAATAAAGTACTTGAAGCCTAATAAAGCTGAGGATATCTAACATGCATATCTGACTCTGTCTCCTAAGTCTCCTCATAAACTGAACGGTGCTTCCATTACACCTTCACTAAAGCAATCTCCTTGTAACTAAGCTTCCTGACCTGTATATCCAAGATGGCTATAGACTCCTCCTCAAAAGATAAGTCTGGACCCAACTTAATTGAATCAATAAAAAGTACATATGACTCATTCGAAACGTACTTCCAAAGCATGGAGACATGAAATACAGGATGCACAATTGAAAATCTAGGTAGCATGGCTAACTTATAGGCCACCTCTACCACACGACTCAAAATCTTAAAGGGCCAAATGAATCTAGGGCTAAACTTTACCTTCTTTTTGAACCTCATCACACCCATCATGGGTGAGACTCAAAGACAAATATGATCACCTTCCATTAACACTAGAACTTGAACTCTCCAATCTTCATAACTCTTCAATCGACTCTGAGCTATCAACAATCTACCCTAGATCATATGAACCTGCTTTATAGCATCTCAAAGAAAGTTTGTATCTAATGAGTCTATCTTAGTTGAAACAAACCATACATTTCGGGATCAACACCATCTATTATACAATGCCTCAAATGGAGTCATAGAGTCATAACTATTATTGTACGCAAACTCTGCTAAGGGTAAATGTTGATCCCATCTAGCACCAAAATCGATCACACAAGCTTAGGGCATATCCTTTACCACTTGAATCATCTACTTAGATTGACCATATGTATGAGGGTGGAAAGTTGCACTCATACTTAACCGATTGCCCAAGCCATACTGTAATGCCTTTCATAAATGGGAGGTGAATAAAAAACCTCAATGAGAGACAATAGAAATCGAGACTCCATATAGTCGCACAATCTGACTAATATAAAGCTCAGCTAACTTGTCCGTCATTTACTTCACCCGAATAAGGATGAAATGGACGGAATTGGTCAGCCTATCAAAAACCACCTAGATAGAGTCATAACCACCCATAATGGTAGGTAATCCCACAAAAAAATTCCATAGTGATCTGTTCGCACTTCCAAGTAGGAATGATCATCCTCTGAGATATACATCCGAACCACTGGTGCTCACACTTGACCTGCTGGTAAGTCAAACACCTAGAAACAAAATTTGACATATCTCTCTTCATACCACTCCACCAATAGTGATGACTCAAATCATGATATATCTTTGCCACCCCTGGATAGATGGAATATCGAGAATAACGGCCACCTCAAGAATCAATTTAGTCAACTCACCTAACTTGGGCACACAAATACTACCCCTAATCCTCAAGACACCATCAGAATCAATGACAATATCCTTGGCTTCCCTTCTCATCACTTTGTCTCGAATGAGACACAACTTATTGTCATTAAATTGACGCTCACAAATCTATTCAACTAAGGAAGAATGAGCCTCTATAAAAGCATTCAAACCACCCGTCTCCTCAGAAATTTATAACTAGATGAGATTGTTGGCTAACCTCTGAACATGTCTAGCCAATGGTCTCTCCTCCATGCTAATAGCGGCATGACTCTCTATGCTAGAACTTTTCCTACTCAAAGCATCAACCAACACATTAGCCTTCCTTGTATGATACAAGGTGGTGATGTCATAGTCCTTTAGTAGCTCAAGCCATTTATGCTGCCTCAAGTTCAGATCCCTCAAACTGAAGATGTACTGAAGACTTTAATGATTCGTGAAGACCTCACAATGAACCCTACACAAATAATGACGCTACAACTTAAGCACAAACACTACGGCCTCCAACTTTAAATCATTAATGGGATAGTTCTTCTCATGGGTCTTTAACTGTCTAGAAGCATAAGCGATTACCTTACCTTTATACAATAGAACACCACCTAACCCGACTCTAGAAGCATCACAATAAATAGTGAAGTCTACACCCTCCTCAGGTAAAGGAAACATAGAAGACAAAGTCAATAACGTCTTAAGATTTTAAAAGCACTCCTCACAATCATCAGACCATTGGAAGTTCACACTCTCTCGAGTCAATTTGGTCAAAGGATATGTAAATGTGGAGAAACTCTACACAAATCGTTTGTAATAGCCTACAAGTCTCACAAAACTCTAAATCTTAGTAACAAATGTAGGTTTGGTCTGACCTCTAACTGCCTCAATTTTGGCTGGATCTATCTGAGAACCCTCTATGGACAGCATATGTCCCAAAAATGCCACAAAATCAAGACAAACTCGCACTTTGAGAACTTGTCGTATAAATTCTCTTCCCTGAAACTCTGGAGCATAATCCCTAAATGCCGATTGTAGCCATCCTCAGTATTGTAGTACACCAAGGTGTCATCAATGAACACTATCACAAAGGAATCCAGATAAGGTTGGAACACCCAGTTCATCAACTTTATGAACATTGCAAGGGTGTTAGTCAAACCAAAAAGAAATCATAAGAAACTCATAGTGCCCATAACGAGTCCTAAAAAGCTATATTAGGGATATTTTATGCCCTAATCTTCAGGTAATGATAACCGAACCTCAAACTAATCTAAGAAAACAACGATGCATCCTGAAGCTGATCAAACAAGTCATCAATATGAGGAAGAGGATACTTTTTCTTCAACATCACTTTGTTCAACTATCGATAATCAATATACATCCTCATTGTTCCATCCTTGTTGCTCACAAAAAACACAAGAGCACCCCATAGAGAAACACTAGGGTGAATAAACCCCTTACTCAACAAGTCCTACAACTGATCTTCAATTTCTTCTACTAAGTTGGAATCATATAAGAAGAAGGAATCGAGATGGGCTTGGTGGAGTGTAGTGTCATATTCATAAATGTGGCACACTTCAAAATTTTGAACAAGATTGAACTCGACACAGCTTGTCAGACATCGTAGAATCTTTAAGAAACCTGATTCTCTAATTACCAAGTTTGTCACAACCCAAAGTACACCCTAGATGTGACATCAAAAATAGAATCCTGAGAGGCCCTAAACTATCCACTTGACATAAGCATGATGTAAAAGAAATATAGCAAGAGAGAATTAATAATAAAAGTCTTATATCATATGAGGAATCTAAATATAAGTGTGAGATACTAACTAGGTTTGACATAGACTTTCTAACATCTTATGAGTGGTTGGAATGTTGCCCATATATCACATGCAAGTCTGAAAATGAAAACACAATACAATAAATAAAGCATCACTAGCTTTCTCCTTAAAGCACGAAGACTGACCAATCCACAGTGCTAGTAGAACAAACCAAGCTAGCCATAAGCCAGACGAGGAGCACCATACCCTATATTATAAAACAATAGAGGCACAAGTATGCATAAATAAATTAAATAATCTAAGTATGGAGAAATGCATAAAAACATAGCAATGATAATTTGAGGAACTTTAAACATGATATGCCTGACTAAGTAAAACATATAAAAATTCTTTAAAGAATCAATGGTTCATAATCAAGGTCAATGCATACTTAAAACCTAAGGAAGAATTTCATAAAACCTTTGAGGAAAATACTGTTCATTTGTGGGATATTTACCATTAACCGACATTATGACAATTTGAGCTATAAAATGGAAATCAATATGACCCTCACACCGAAAAATAGGAAACTACTTGCCATGGTAGATTCATAAATGCTTTTGTGGATGCTCTAGCTTTGTCATTTAAGACAATCCTATGGGGGTACATAGTTCGGGACAAGGAAATTTCTACTCAAGAACAAACCTTTACTAGAAGTAAGGCCTCCATTCCAGAGTCCTCTCGGTCCTAAGTAAATATCAACAGACAAGACATAATCTTATAAAATACTTGGAAAGACATAATTAAACTACCCCATTTCTTAGGTTTCTAAACAATACCTATTTCATAGGTTTCTAATCTTCTTAGTGCATACTTCTTAACTCTGGGGTATTACATTAAAGGACTAAAAATAGAAAGATAACGTGTAACTCGTCCTCAAAGAATTATGACTCACCACTGATGCTGCTGAAATAGAGATCGGGAATCGATCTATGCGTGATCTGATTGTTGTAGACCTGAACCTACATCACAAAAAGATGTAGCACAGAGTATGTGTCAGTACTTGAAAGGTACTGAGCAAGCATCATAGGATAAAGTTGAATAATATAAACATAACTGACCAAAGCAATAAGACAAATGATATAATTTGAATTTGGTGGAAATACTTAAATATACTGAATGCTAAGTTAACTGAATATAATGACCAAATATAAATATGCTGAGACTGAGTACTAAACTATCATTGATAACCTGGTCAATACACTAGAATCTGACTATGGGAGCTACTGTTAACTGACATAAAACCATGAGAGTTATCCATGCATTCCAATGTATCTCCCTATCGAGAGGACCCAATATACCTTGTCAAGGGTATAAAGGAAAGACTAGCGTGATTACTAAAATTGATTCCCACAGAGCAGATTTATCTTATGGGGGCACGTAGGTTCGGGGCTATGAGGGTGACTGACCCTTAGTCCACTTTGTATTAAGCCTACTCCCAACTGATTATTTAAATAACACATTATGAGTGATTTTTTGTAATACTGAATAGCTCAAGATACTGACATGCTAACGGAAAATACAACATTAATATACTGATAATGAAACATTCTTAATTGAGGCATGCATATCTGAAATAAATGACCTAGCAAGTGTAATTCATGAACTAAATGAATCTATGCAACTAGGGTTCTGAGTTTCATGCAAGAACTAAGCAACAATTCTACAAAAACATGATAATCTGATTTGGATTAGTTTAACAACTGAATGACAACATAAATCTGAAATTCTAGAAACCCTATGTCTAAGCATGGTGTAGAGAATCTGACTAAATCCTAGGGACCTAATGGGTGAAAGGAACCCACTAGTGAAATCCCACATACCTGGTGACAAAATTCATGGAGAAATCATTCGATTTTGGGGATGGAACTAAAGGAAACCTGGTTGCGTTCTTAGAGAGGGATTGGTCGATTCTTTCTCCTCCTTTTTGTTCAAGTTGATGAATTTTTGGAGAATGAGTTGAATAGGGTAAGTTCTAATTAAGTTACTAGGATAAAGGTAACTAAAACGACGTAGTTTAGGGGTTAAACGAAACCAAACGACCCCTAACTTAAAAGCTGTCGGGACCAATCGATGGACTGACCGACGGACCATCGATAAACCCATGGATCGTCCTATCAACCGTCGACTGGTCTTCAGAGAGGGGATTCTAGGGTCTCGATCTATTGACTAAGACCATAGCCTGTGGTCAGACTATGGTCCGTGGGTCCGGCCATGGATCAATTCTTAGACAATTTTATGTACTTATTTTTCTGGGAAGTGCTGCATGTGGCCATCCACGAACACTTACGTCCGTGGGTGGTGGCCGTTGTAGGCACCTACAACTTTTGAAATCTGAATTTTGGTCTGTCTAGGATACATGGTGTTACATTATATATCCCTTAGGAACATTCGTCCTCGAATGAAGAATAAACTTGCTGAAGATAGAGGGAAAGAGATGCACACTCTACCACTAAATACTGGAAACTAAAATCTTACTAAACTAAGTTCCAAGGACATACAAATATGTTGAAAATGAAAGTATAATTGAAGGAACATGATACTAAGACTAAATATACGCATTAATGACTAGAAAATTGGAGAGGAACTATTAACTCATGCTGGAATGGGATCGGAAGGAAGGAGATGAGGATACTTGGCCTTTAAAGCTGCGTTTGCTTCCCAAGTAGATCCCTCTTCAAACTGACTCCTCTATAAAACCTTAACTGAACCGACTTCTTTGTTTCTCAACCTTCGAACCTGAAGATCAAGAATCTCAATTAGCACATCCTCATAAGTGAGGCTATCCTTCACAACCTCACTTTCGAATGGTATTATAGATGCTGGATCACCCACACACTTCTTTACCAACGAAATGTGAAAAAATGGATACACGATGCTAGAACTGCTGGAAACTCTAACTCATAAGCCACTTTACCAACTCTTTTTATGATCCTATCAGGGCCTACGTATCTAGGACTGAGCTTCTATTTCTTGCCAAATCTCAACACCCCTTTCATAGGTGACACTTTTTTGGAAACCACAATCATCAATTTGGATTTCAAGTCCCTTCTCCTTACATTTGTATAGGACTTATGGCGACTTTGGGCTGTCTTAAGTCTATCTTTAATGAGCTAAACTTTTTCCATAGCATTATGAACTGAATTTAGCCCTATCAAGGTTGCTTCATCTGCTTCAAACCAACCAATTGGAGATCTACATCTACGCCCATATAATGCCTCATAAGGGATCATCTGAATATTGTAATGGTAGCTATTATTGTAGGCAAACTCTATAAGAGGAATGTGATCATCCCAAACTACCCTTTAAGTCGATCACACAAGCTATTGACATGTCCCTTAAGGTCTAAATGGTATGCTTTGCCTGACCATCCATTTGTGGATGAAATGCTGTGCTGAGATTAACCTCAATACTAAGACCTTTCTGAAATGACTTCTACAAATAAGAGGTAAATTGAGGACCTCTATATAAGATGATAGACAAAGAAACCCCATGAAACCTAGATTTCTCATTAATGTACAGCTTGGCGTAGTCTTCCACCAAATCTATCATCTTAACATCCAAAAACTGTACAAACTTAGTAACTCTGTCAACTATTACCTAAATGGAATCATGTTATCTGCGAGTACGAGGAAAACCTATAATAAAGTCCATGTTTATCATTTCCCACTTCCATGTAGGAATATTGAACTCTTGTGTCATACCTCTGATGTTCTACCTTCACTTGCTGATAATTAGGGCACATAGCCATAAAATCTGCTATATCCTTTTCATGCCATTCCATCAAAAGACTTCCCACAGATCATAGTACATCTTAGTGGCACTTGGATGAATAAAATACCTAGAGTTATGGACTTCTGTAAAAATCTACTTTCTCAAATCACCTACCTTAGGAACACATAAATGACCCTCATAGCGAAGCACACCATCTTCCCCTTAGGAGAAAACCTCAACTTTTTGCTAATGAACTGCACTCTTCAGTTGAAGCAATATAGGATCAATGTCTTGCTTTTCCTTAACCTCCACTACCAATGAAGATTCTAACCCATTTTGAATTGTTAACTACCATTTGATATGCTCATAAGGTGAACTCCCAAGCAAGCAAGCCTGTGAACATCTTTTGTTAGTTATTTCCTTTCTTCCTCAACATGCGCTACACTACCTATAGATAGCCTGCTAAGAGCATCAACCACTACATTGGCCTTACCAGGATGGTAAAGCACATTCATTCCATAGTCATTGAGGAACTCAAGCCATATCCTATGGAGAAGATTCAACTCTTTTTGGGTGAACACATATAGAAGGCTCTTATGGTTTATGAACACATCTCGTGAACACCATATAGCTAATGTCTCCAAATCTTTAGGGAAAATACTACTGCTGTAAGCTCAAGGTCATGAGTCGGATAGTTCTTTTCATGCACATGAAGCTATCTAGAAGCATATGTTATAACCTTACCTCGCTCCATCAACACACAACCTAGGCCAACTCTAGATGCATCATAATAGATCACATAACTGTCTGAACCCTCTAGTAGAGTCAAAACAAGAGTTGTAGTCAACCTAGTTTTCAATTCTGAGAAGCTCTTCTCATACTCATCTGACCATTGAAACTTAACCTTTTTCTGAGTCAACTTAGTCAATGGGGAAGCTATGGATGAAAATCCTTCCACGAACCTTCTGTAATAACCAGCTAGACCCAAGAAACTTTTATTATCTATAGGAGAGGTAGGTCTGGGCCATTGTTTCACTGCTTCTATTTTCTGAGAATCCACTCGGATCCCTTCCTAGATACTATATGACCAAGGAAAGCAACAGATTGTAATCAAAACTCACATTTGCTAAACTTGGCAAATAACTGATGATTTGAGTGCTTGCAGGACAAATCTCAAATCAGTCGTATGTTCTTCCTTATTCCTAGAGTAAATGAGAATATAATCAATAAAGATGATAACGAACAATTCCAAATACTGCTTGAACACCTTGTTCATCAAATCAATGAAAGTTATAGGAGCATTAGTTAGTACAAATGACATAACTAAAAATTCATAATGATCATACCGAGTTCTGAAGGTTGTTTTTGAGATGTCACTATCTATGACTCTTACCTGATAATAATTGGATCTAAGGTCAGTCTTTGAGAAATGACTAGCACCCTGAAATTAGTCGAATAGGTCATTGGGAATAGGGTACTTATTCTTTATTGTGACTTTGTTCAACTGTCTATAATCAATGCACATCCTGAGAGACCCATCTTTCTTTTTCACGTATAACACTAATGCACCCTATGGGAAAATACTACTAGGTCTGATGAAGCCCTTATCTAAAAGGTCTTTCAACTGCTCTTTCAATTTCTTAAGCTCAACAGGAGCCATTCTGTAAGGAGAAATAGAAATAGGCTGGGTATGTGGAAGGAGATCAATTCCAAAGTTGATTTCCCTTTCGGGAGGAACTCCGGGAAGATCTTATGGAAACTCATTAACTACTGGAACTGACTCAAGAATTGGGGTTTCGGGGCTTGATTGTTAACCGAACTAGATGATAGAGATAACTATTAGAGATCATCTTCCTAGCCTTAAGATAAGAAATAAATCCCATAGGCACTAAGCTACTACCCTTCCATTTTAGGATTGGCTCGTCTGGAAACTGAAAATGAACAATCCTGGTTCTACAATCGACTGAGGCATAACATGAATGTAACCAATCCATGCCTAGAATGATATCGAAGTCTACCATTTCTAACTTTACAAGATATCTGAGGTAAATTTCTGAGAGACTATGATAGGGCAATTTTTGTATACCAGTAAACACTCCTAAGTCACAGGAGCTGCATTCTCACCCGTGTTGTCTTTCCACTATGTAAACCTTTGTGAGCCACATCCTTAAGCTGGTAGGACGCCAACTCTACCATATCATTTACTCTCACTTGCATCAGTCCAAAGATTTTATTAAACTTATTAATGAATTTCAGGGGATCCTTACCAACATGCGACCCTAGAAACACATGTGGGTTCATCCTAAAAAAAGCACAGACCTTAGCTATCGTTGCTCCACTAGTACCATTTGCAGCAACTGGAACCTGTTGTTTGTTCTGGTTAGCTACACAGTGGACCAACATTTGAATGGCATTTCAAAACTTTACATTCGAAATCTCATGATCTGGGACTGGAGGAGTTATGTTAGTGTTGCGTGCATTAGCATTCCTGGGGTAAGCTCTACGAGGAGGCATGATCTGATAACACATAACGATGGATTAGAAAGAAGATCATACCAACATAGAATAAGAATATCAAGAAGGTGAAGTTTTTCCTAAGACACTTCATAGTCTCCCCCTCATAGGTGTGGCACACTTCATACTCATAAAAGGGACTATACTTAGTGCGTATTTTCAAACATCCCAGGACTCTTGAACCTAGTGCTCTGATACCAAGTTTGTCACGCCTTAAAGCTATCCCCAGGGCATAAACACGTGACCTAGGATTGAGTGACCCCAAGATAAACCTCCTAGCATATCATAAACACACTAAGGTAACTGAAATAAGAAAATTATATGCGAAAGCTTGAAACATATCATAAAATGATATGATGGGGAATACCCATTCTAAGTCTGAATATATAAAACTGATTTTAATGACAACTGAAAGATCAAACTCAAACTGAATCTAGTACTATGTTTGAATAAAAGCCTCTAAATGACTAGAGATGCTGAGGCATGTCCCCAACTAGCTCTAACAAAACTGAAACTAAAGGACTGAAAAAAGAAAGATAATATGTCACTCGTCCTCAAAGAATGAGGACTCACCACTAATGCTGCTGAACTGGAGATCGGGAACAAATCTATGCGTGATTTGAATGCTGAGGACCTAAACCTACATCATGAGAAGATATAGCGCAGATTATGTGTCAGTACTTGAAAGCTACTGAGCATGCACAATAAGATAAAGCTGAATAATATAAACATAACTAAACAAAGCAATAAGAGCAATGATATAATTTGAATATGATGGAAATACTAAAATATAATAAATACTAAGCTAACTAAATGTAATGACCAAGTATAAACATGTTGAGACTGAGTATTGAACTATAACTGGTAACCTAGTTAATATACTAGAATTTGACTGTGGGAGATATTGTTGACCGACATAAAACTATGAGAGCTATCCGTGGAGTTTGATGTATCGCCCATTGAGAGGACCCAATATATATTGCCAAGGGTATAAAGGCATGATTGGCGTGATCACTAAAACTGAGGCCCACATAGGGGACTTATCCTATGGGGGAACATAATTCTGGGACTATGAGGATGACTGACCCTTAGTCTACTCGATATTAAGCCTACTCCCAACTGATTATGTAAATAACACATTATGAGTGAATTTCTATAATACAGAATAGCTCAAGATACTGATATGCTAACTTAAATTGCAACATTAACATACTGATAATGAAACATTCTTAACTAAGGCATGTATATCTGAAATAACTGACCTAGCAAGTGTAATTCATGAACTAAACGAATCTACAAAACTAGGATTCTGAGTTTCATTCAAGAACTAAGTAATAATTCTACAAAAACATGATAATCTAATTTTGATTAGTCTAACAACAGAATCACAACATAAATATGAAATTCTAGAAACCTTAAGTCTAAGCATGATGTAGAGAATCAAGAATCTTACTGAATTCTAGGGACCTAATGGGTGAAAGGAACCCAGTAGTGAAATCCCACATACCTGGTGACAAAATTCACAAAGAAATCTTTCAATTTTGGGGCTGGAACTAAAGGAAACGTAGTTGCATTCTTGGAGATGGCTTGGTTGACTCTTGCTCCTTTTTTTTGTTCAACTTGATGAATTTTTGGAGAATGAGTTGACTAGGGTAAGTTCTAATTAAGTTATTAGGCTAAATCTGACTAAAACAGCATAGTTTAGGGAAAAGACCAAACGACCCCGAACTTAAAAGTTATCGGGACCAACCGACGGACCGTTGATGGACCTACGGTCCATCCTGTCAACCGTCGACTGGTCTTCAAAGAAGGGATTCTGGGGTATCAATCCACGGACCAGAACCACAGCTCATGGTCGAACTAACAATCTGTGGGTTCGACCATAGGTCGACCCCTAGATAATATTTTGGACTTTTTTTCCTGGGAAGGGTTGCAAGTTGCCATCCACGAACCCCACCAATAATCCATGGATTGTGTCCATCGTTGGCACCTGCAACTTTTGAAATATGTATTTTGCTGAACTGGAGATCGAGAACAGATCTATACGTGATCTGAATGCTTAGGAATGAACCTATATCACGAGAAGATGTAGCGCAGAGTATCCGTCAATACTTGAAAGGTACTAAGCATGTATGATAGGAAAAAACTGAATAACATATACATAACTTACATAAAGTATGCTGAGCAATGATATAAGATGAACATGATGAATATACTGAACATGAACTAAACTCAATGCTATGACCAAGTACATAACATGCTGAAACTAAATACTAAGATATAACTGGTAACTTGGTCAATGTACTAGAATCTGACTGTGGGAGCTACTAATAACCGACATAAAACCACGTGAGTTAAACGTGGAATCTGATATATATGCCCCATCGAGAGGACCCAATATACCTTGCCAAGGGTATGAAGACATGACTAACGTGATCACTAAATATGATGCCCAATAGAAGGGACTTAACCTACGGGGCACGTTGTTTTAGGACTATGAGGGTGACTGACCCTAGTCCACTCGTTATTAAGCCTACTCCCAACTAGCATGTATACAATATAACATTACTGATTATAAACTGGATAGCTCAAAATTTTGACATCCTAACTGAAAATGCAACATTAAGTACTAATAATGAAACATTTGTAGATTGATGCATGTATATCTGTATAAACTGATCTAGCAATATAATTCTTGAACTAAACGAATCTACACAACTAGGGTACTAAATTTCATACAGAATTAAGCAAAATAGTTACAAAAACGTAATATTCTAATTTGGATTAATCTAACAGCTAAATAACAACAATAATATAAAGTTCTAGAAACCATACATCAAAGCATAATGAAGGGCTTCAAGAATCTGAGTAAATTCTAGGGACCTAATGGGTGAAAGGAACCCACTAGTGAAATCCCATATACATGGTGACAAATTCCACGAAGAAATCTTTCGATTTCGGGGCTGGAACTGAGGGGAACTTTTTGCACTCTTGGAGTGGTTTGGTCGACTCTTTCTTCTCCTTTTCGTTCAAATTAGATGAATTTTGGAGAATGAATTCAATAGGGTAAGTTCTGATCAAGTTACTAGACTAAAACTGACCAAAAGGACATAGTTTGGGGGTTAAACGGCGTAGTTTAGGTGTCCAACACATAGGAAAATTACCAAAACGACCCTGACATAAAAGTTGTGGGGGCCAACCGACAGGCCTGACCGATGGACCGTCGATTGACTAACGGCTCATCCTGTCAGTCCGTCGATCGACTTCAAAGGAGGGGTTCTGGGGGTCTTGATCCATGGCCCGTGGTCTGACCTACAGTCCATAGGTCCAGCCGTGGGTCGACCCTTAGAAGATTTTTTTCAGGGTTTCTAGGGAGGAGCTGCAAGTGGCTAACCACTGACCCCACCTATGATTCGTGGGTCAACCTACAGTCCACAGGTGGCCCCGTTGGTGGCACCTGCAATTTCTAGAATTCTGCATTTTTGGTTTTCAAGAATCGGGGTGTTACAAAGCTTTCACTAAGGGTCATTTAATAGGTTGGTGAGTATCATATAATAATAAAAAGATAATTAAGTAGGATTTAATTTTTAAATATTTGAAAGTAGTATAAAATTTCTCCTAAATGTAATTTCTTCCAAAATTGAAAAAAATAATAATGTAATACTATAATAAAACATATTTGCTATAAAGTTATGACCATGTTTTGTGGATACTACTTATTCTAATCTGAACAATACTAATTATTTTCCTTATAAAATATGATTGACTCAAAAGCTAGTATAACACCGGATCCAAAAGCTACATATAATTCAAGAAGATACACCCTCATTTAAATTTATTCCGAAATAGTTATTGTTGATAGTAAAAAGTTCTCTAATTCAAACTACTCAAAAATTTTCATATATATGTAAGGGTCAATCTTAGGCAAAAATTAGAACAAGAACAAGAACAATTATGGAATATTTATTAACCTCAAAACTAAATTAGAAAAAAAATTCACAGAGGGTGATGTAATAGGTTGGTGCGTATCATATATCAATAAAAAGACAATTGAGTAGGATTTAATTTTAAAATATTTGAACGTAGAATAAAATTTCTTCAAAATGTAATTTCTTCCAAAATTGGAAAAAATAATATTGTAAAACTATAAGAAACATATTTGCTATAAACTTATTACCATGTTTTATGGATACCACTTATTCAAATTTAAACACTACTAATTATTTTCCTTATAAGAAAAGATTGACTCAAAACGTTTGGCTAGTATAAGATTGGATCCAAAAACTACATATAATTCAAGATGATACACTCTCATTTAAGTTTATTCCAAAATAGTTATTGTTGACATTAAAATTTTCTCTAATTAAAACTACTCAAAAAAATTAGAATTCAAAATATTCATATATATATATATATATATATATAAAAGGGTCAATCTTAGGAAAAGATAAGAACAACAACAACAAAGTTATTCTTGAACAAACACATATATCCTCATATTACTCCTCTTTAGAAATGCCTAGAAACAAAGTAATATTTTCTTTGATTGAAAATGAAACTGATAGAAAAGTCTCAAACAAGAAAAGACACAAAGGGTTCTTGAAAAAGGCATAAGGACTCATGACTCTTTGTGACACTGAAATGGCTGCCATCATCTATAGTCCTTATAGTGATGAACCTAAGGTGTCTTCCAATCATGGTGTTGCGACAAGAGATGAATTCACCGAGGAAAGAATCAAGAAGTTGGAGAAAAAACTACTAAAGGTAAGAAAGGAAAATAGGGTAAACAAAATTACGAATAAGATGCATGAAGTGTTGAATGGAAAAACAATTTCTATTGACATGAATCCTTGCTATCTCAACGATCTAAGTTACGTGATCAAGAAGAACCTTGAACTGGTACGTGAAGCACTGAAGAAAAGAATGTTAGTGATGAGGGGTCTACATCCAGTGTACCTCAATCCACGCCTTCAACAACAATGACTTTTATGATGCCTTCATCAACGATAGATCCTCCACTGTATGCTCCAGTGCCTTCTCCAATGACACTACAAATGGACCCTTCAGAGGAGATCCCCACAATGGATACATTAATTCAAATGAATAACTCCCAGAACTACTCTAGTGACATTCCAGAAAGTCCTTCATTGATTGAATTACTAAATTGGAATAATGATGATGTCGTGACTTTGCTGGATGACCTATCACTAAACAATATTAATGATCAAGATCTAAAGCCCACCAATAATATTGTTGTTGTTGTTGTTGTTGTTCTTCTTCTTCTTCTTCTTCTTCTTCTTCTTCTTCTTCGAATTCTTCTTCTTCTTCTTCTTTGAATCTTTCTTCTTCTTCTTTGAATTCTTCTTCTTCTTCTTCTTCTTCTTCTTCTTCTTCTTCTTCTTCTTCTTCTTCTTCTTCTTCTTCTTCTTCTTCTTCTTCTTCTTCTTCTTCTTCTTCGATGAATTCTTCTTTGAATTTTTGGGAATTCGGAAGAATGAAGTAAATGGGTCTAATTTGGGGGTAAAAAGGCTTATATAGGAGTTCTAAACATAGGCAAAATGACATAGTATCTACCCCTGAAACTTAACTGCCAACCCTGACCCACGACTTACCACCGACAGACCGTGGATGGACCTATGGTCCGTCATGCACGTCCGTCACTAAGTTCAGAGACTTTTGCCTGGACCCACGGCTGCTAGACAATGGGGTGTAGTCCTACCGTGGTCCATGGCCTGGACAAATTATGGGTGACCAATCCACGGACCCTCACACGGTCTATGGTTTAACCCACGAGCAATAGATGGCACCTGGTACTGCTGAAATATGGTAGGCTTCCCTCTATCGAGTCCGGGGTGTTACAATGTCTCCCCCTTGGGATCATTCCTCCTCGAAAGAGATTCAAAGTGGTTCTAAGTGAGTAGGAGGGGAACTAACAACCCAACCTAACAATGCAATGCATATAACCAATGAGGAACTATCGACTCCAAGCTAGGACATTCTCAAAACATCACATAGGCGTGAATCTAACTCTAACAGCCTATCATGCACGCAATCTCATCAAAATGCACATAATCAAGATGGTAACATCAACTCCAAGCTAAACGTACTCAATGCATCGAAAAGAAGTAGGAACTACATCTAGTAACCCAATATGCATAAAATTTCAACATAACTTCATTTCCAAGGAGGAACTACCTTCTCCAAGCTAAAAGCATGCTCAACATAATCTCATGGAGCTTATATGCAATTCACTCTCAAAAAGCATATCTAAAGCATGTTCAACAATCATCTCATGAAGTCTATAGGCAACTGTTACTCAATTCACAACAACATGAGGAAAATCAAACAGTTGACTCATTTTCTCAAAACTTAACTTTTCATGAACATGTATAACATAAGGAAATCACGGAAACACATAAACCACACATGACTCCCAAAACAAGGAATAAAGCATGAGGAACTCATTACCTTAAGCTAGAGTAGGAGTAGAAGTAAAAATATGAGAATATCGGGTCATCATATCGGCCTCGGTCTCCCAAGTAGCACCCTCAACTAAATGATTTCTCCATAGCACATTCATGGAAGCTACTTCCTTGTTTCTCAACTTCTAACTTGCCGGTCTAAAATATCAACTAGAACCTCTTAATAAGAAAGATTCTCTATAACTTCCAAACCCTCTAAGGAAACTATGGATGTCGGATCACCAACACATTTCTTCAACATGAAGACATGGAAAACCGAATGCACCAATGCCAACTCATTTGGCAAATCAAGCTCACATGCAACCTTACCAACATGCCTCATGATCTCATATGGTCCTACAAAACGGGGACTAAGTATACCTTTCTTACCAAACCTCATTGCACCCTTCATGGGTGAGATTTTCAAGTAAAACCAATCATGAACATCAAACTCAAGATCCCTTCTTCTAACATCGGTATATGACGTTTGCCAACTTTGAGCCATTTTCCACCTCTCTCTAATAAGTTATATCTTCTCTATGGCCTCATGTATAATTTGGGACTTATAAAGGCAACTTCACCCACCTCGAACCAACCGATGGGAGATCTACACCTCCTACCAATAGTGCCTCAAATGGAGCCATATCAATACTCAAGTGATAACTATTATTATAGGAAAACTCAATCAGTGGCAAATGGTCATCCCAATTACCCTTAAAATCAATCACACAAGCTCTCAAATGTCTTCCAAAGTTTGAATAGCACGCTCCTCTTACCCATCGGTTTGGGGATGAAAAGTCTTGCTAAGCTTAATTTTGGTACCAAGAGCCTTTTGGAATAATTTCCAAAACTCAGAAGTAAATTGGGTACCTCAATTAGAAATAATGGACAAGGGCACTGCATGCAACCTCATCATCTCTCTCAAATACAACTTAGCATAATCTTCCATTGAATAAGAAACCTTGACGGGAATGAAATGAGTAGATTTCGTCATTCGATCCAGTATCACCCAAATCGAGTTATGTTGTTGCCGAGTGTGAGGCAAAACAACAATAAATTCCATATGCACATCTTTCCACGTCCAAGTAGGAATAGCAATATCTTAGGATAAAACTCCCAGTTTTTTCTGCTCAACCTTCACTTGTTGACAATTAGGACACTTAGCCACAAATCCCGCAATATAACTATTCATCCCATTCCACCAATAGATCTCCCACAAATCACAGTATATCTTGGTGGCTCTCAGGTGAATAGAATATATCGAGAACTATGGGCTTCTGACAAGATATGTTCCCTCAAGTCATCAGCATTAGGAACACACAAACGACCTTGATATCTTAGCACACCATCTCCCCTTAGGAGAAAGCCTCAACAGACTTCTTAAGTAGCGTCTCTTTCAATTCAACCAATATTGGATCAAAACCTTGCTTAGCCTTCACATCTGTCACAAAAGACTATACGGATCCATTATGAACCATAACACTGCTCTTGGTGGAACCCACTAGTAAAACACCTAATCGTGCCAACCTATGGATTTTAAGTTGCCTTGAAGCATAGGCAATAACCTTACCATTGTGCATAAGCACACATCCCAACCCAACTCTACGGGCATCATAATATACCACAAAGCCATCCGTACCTTCCGGTAAAGTCAACACCGGAGCTAAAGTAAATCTATCTTTCAACTCTTTGAAACTTCTCTCACAAGCTTCCGACCATATAAATTTAGCCTTCTTTTGAGTTAAAGTCGTTAAAAGGAGAAGCAATGGAACAAAATCCCTCAACAAATCTTCTATAGTAATCGGTCAAACCCAAAAAGCTTCTAATGCCTGAAGGAGTTAGGGGTCCAGGCCAACTCTTGACCGCATCTGCCTTCTTAGGACCTACCTCAATACCCTTGCTTGAAACAATATGACCAAGGAAAGCTACAGACCTTAACCAAAAAAATCACATTTGCTAAACTTTGCAAAAAGTTGTCTGTCCTTAAGAATTCGCAACACGATCCTTAAATGATCAATATGCTCATCCTCACTTCTTGAGTAGATCAAAAAATCATCAATGAACACAATTACAAACATATCAAGGTATTGTCTAAACACCTTACTCATCAAATCCATAAATGCCATTGGAGCATTACTCAACCCAAACAACATTACCAAAAACTAATAATGGCCATATCGGGTTCTAAAAGTCGTCTTCAAAATTTCATCTTCTTTAACCCTCAATTGATGATAACCTGACCTAAGATCAATCTTAGATAAGTAACTTGCCCCTTAAAGGTGGTCAAATAAATCATCTATCCTTGGGAGAGGATACTTATTCTTAATGGTCACCTTATTTAATTGAAGATAGTCAATACACATATGAAGAGAACCATCCTTCTTTCTAACAAACAAAACTGGAGCACCCCATGGAGAGATACTCGATCGGATGAAACCCTTATCCAACAAATCCTTCAATTGTTCTTTCAAATCCTTTAACTCTGTCGGATCCATTCTATAAGGAGGAATAGAAATAGGTTGCGTGTCTGGGAGAAGGTCAATACCGAAGTTTATTTCCCACTCAGGAGCAATACCGGGCAATTCACCGAGAAACACTTTCGAAAACTCATTTACAACGAGGACCGACTTAAGAGTAGGGGTTTCAGAATCTACATCCCTCACCCTAACAAAAAGGTAAATGCAACCCTTAGAGATCAAATTTCTAGCTTTAAGACAAGAGACAAACTTACCCTTAGGCATAGAATTTCCCTACTTCCACTCTCGGATAGGCTCATTTGGAAACTGGAACTTAACCACACGAGCTCTACAATCAATAGAGGCATAACATGAATGCAACCAATTCATACCAAAAATGATATCAAAGTCTAACATATCAACTAAGTCAACAAGAGTAACTCTATGGGACAAGGAAATGGGACATTTTTTATAAACCCTCTTAGCCACCACAAAATCACCAACAAGAGTAGAGACAGAAAATGGTTCTAACAATACATCAGGGAGCACATCAAACTTCATGGCCATAAATGGCGTCACAAAAGACAAAGTAGCACCGGAGTAAACTAAATCATATACATCAAGTTGGAAGACCCTTAACATAACAATAACTACATCGGGAGAACTCTCTTGGTCACCTCAAATTTGGAGAGCATAAAAGCAGTTTTGCTTTGGAGCATTGGAATTTAAACCACTAGGAGGAGCTTGTTTGCCTTCCATTCCTTTTGTCGCAAGCATTGGGCAATCCCTCATTTTGTGACCACTCTTTCCACAACTAAAGCAACCATCTGTGTCGGCTAGACACTTACCATCGTGTTTCTTCCAACATTTAGCATAAGTGGACCTAGCCATGGAAGATCCACCACCATTACCTCCTTGAGGTTTAGGGTTAGACACCCTATCCTTGGTGAACTTAGAAGGAGCATTATAGGAACCTTGACCAGAGGCCCTTGTCAGAATCTAGGATGACCATGTCCATCGGATCTTGCATGTGAAAAATTACCATCACCGATCTTCACCCTTTTTACCTCCCTAGTCTTCTCTTTAAGTTTCTCCTCTTTGATTCGTTATGCATGTACCATGAGACGTGAGATGTCCATATCATGAATGAGCACAGCAGTTCGGCACTTTTTAATCGCCATTTCGGACATAATCGACACAAACTTACTCAATCTAGCGCTAGAATCGACAACCACTGTTGGAGAATATTTGGATAGTTGTGTGAACTTTAGAACATATTCCTTCACACTTATACTTCCTTGACGGAGGTTAATGAACTCAAGCACCTTTGCTTCCCTCATCTCAAGGGGAAAGAACTTATCAAGAAAAGCAGATTTAAACATTTCTCATTCTATAGGGCCCGCTCCTACCGTTCTTGTTTCTTTCCATTGATTGTACCACACTTAAGCAAGACCTTTCAATTGATAAGCATTCAATTCTGCCTTCTCTCCCGAAGTCACTCCCATGATAGCAAGTACCTTATAGACCTCATTGATAAACTCTTAAGGATCTTCATCAACCTTGGAGACATAAAATTCTAGAGAGTTCACCATCATAAAGTCCATCACTATTGAATCCACCATACCCAGATTTGGGTTCACGGGGAATACCACCTCCTTATTGGCGTGGGCCATCACATCTCGAGCCAACACTTGAAAAGTTTATCTAAACTCTGCATTTGTAACTTGTTCGGCCAAAGGATCGATCGGATCTTGAGGAAAAGCTTGGGGAGGGGCTTCTTGTTCCACATTCTCCCTCACATTCCTTCTACTATAAGCTCCTCACGTAGACATATCCTGGAGAACATAGGATAAGGATTATGAGAGAGACTTTATAGAGTTAAACTCTATCGCACAACTTTAGAGTAATGAAAGAATTAGAGTTTCCTAATCATCTTGTAGTCTCTCATTTATAAATGTGGCGTGCTTCACACTAAAAAACAAGACTCTACTAGATGTGGCTTATAAGACATCCTAGGACCATTCTAAACCTTATGCTCTGATTACCAAGTTTGTCATGACCCATGGATACCCTCTAGACATAACATGACATATATAACCTCAAAGGACTCCACATAAGCCACTTAGGTCTCGTAACATAAGAAATAGAATGATAAGGGTAAAACAATAGTCCAAGTCCAAAACATTTTATAGAATGAAAAGCAGAAGTCTAAACTAATGTCTCATCATAGCCATCTAATACAATAGAATGAACTTGGACCTAGCCCATACATCATGTTCGAAAAGGAAATACAAGAAAGAAATGGAAAAACAATAAACTCCATCCTCGAAGCATGAGGACTCACCAAGCTCGAAAAGAATCAAAGACTAAGCTCTAGCCACTATAATGGGAACCTTGATTGTCGGACCCTACATTTGGGAAAAATGTAGGCAAGAGTATGCGTTAGTACAAAAATGTACCAAGTATGATAGCTATGCATAAAAACATTTAAAACATACTAAAAGGGTCATTTCATGTAATTGACCAAGTTAAAACATTATATAAGAGAGTGAGAAAACAAACTTCATAAAACAAGGCCAATGCAAGCTAATCACCTTTAAAACCATTGAACACATATGAGATACTCCTTGAGTAGCCTTAGTTCATTACTAATCATGTTGTGGGGAATTAGTCTTAACCAACATAGAGATCATGTGAGCTATAACATAATCCCCCAGTGTCTCCCACACTGAAAAGGATTGTTCTACTTGCCTAAGAAAGAACCATGAACTTCTAGCTTAAGTGGATCCACTAGCTAATCATCCTGTGAGGGCACATAGTTTAAGGGATACGGAGATTGCTATTAGAAAACCAGCATTTACTAACGGGAGAGCTTCCATCTCAAGAGATTATTTCTAGAAACCTGGCCTCTACTAACGGGAGGGCTTCCATCTCATAACAATATCCACTCGGTGCTAAGCATAAATCCACAAAATAGTATTTTCTTACTTATTCTCATTGTCCATGAAATGGCATGTCATCTTGTCAATCCAAGCTAGTTCATTAAGATAGCTCTTATTTATTGATTCAATTACATGAGAAAGCCTTTCAACCTAAGAATCCTTGTTATGTGAGAAAACCTTTCACATCATACTAGTATGTGTTTATGAGAATGTCCATTCATAACACAACATCATCATTAGTACTTTACTCTCAAAGCACCATTAAAACATTTACATAATTCTTCATAAAAGCATGCATAATTCCATAACCACCTTTCAAGGACAAAAACCCTCTTTCAATCACCAACATTTAGAAAACAAGGGTTAGATATGGATTTCATCACAAACTCATTGCATGCTTAATTTCATAAAACCCTTCCTTTAAGATTAAAATCCCCCAACATATAGTTCATAACTTGGAAACATGGGGATTTCATGGTTTCACAGGGGAAACATCATAAAATCATAGTAAATCATCAATTCATGCTTAGAAGATCATAATTCAATCATTTAAATCAATAATCATGAGAACCCATGGAGATTGAAGAAAACCCTATCTATTTGGGGAATTCTGCCTTTTAAAATAAAAGAATGTGGGGACTCCATGATTGAGAGGGATTCATGGATGAAAACTACCATACCTCAAGTCAAATTGCTAGCCTTCAATGGAGAAATTGGGTCCTTAGCTTGAAACCCTAGGTTGAATCTTCTTCTACTTCTTCAACTTTCTAGAGAGAGAATATTTGAGAGGAGTTTTGGAAATTTTGAAGAATGAAGTAAATGGGTCCAGTTTGGGGGTAAAAAGGCTTATATAGGGGTCCTAAACATAGGCAAAATGACGAAGTATAGGAACTAATCAATAAGGAAAAGACCCAACTACCCTTGAAACTTATCTGCCAGCCTTGACCCATGACTCACCACCACGGATCGTGGATAGACCTACAGTCTATCATGCAAATCCGTCACTAAGTTCAGAGACTTTTGCCTAGACCAACGGCAGCTAGACCATGGAGCATGGTCCCACCTACGGTCCGTAGGTCCCACCGTGGTCCATATCCTGAAAAAATTTTGGGTGACCAATCCACGAACCCTCTTATGGTCCATGGTTCAACCCATGGGCCGTGGTTGGCTACTGTGGATGGCACCTGGTACTAGTGAAATTTGATAGGCTTTCCTCTATCGAGTCTGGGGTGTTACAGGGACCTAGTCTAAATAGGTACAAGATCTTCTAAGACTACAGGGTATAAAATACATTAACTAATGACACAGCTCCCACCACAGGGATGAAAGAGTTGAAATTATTGGAGATTGTCTTCGTCTTCACCTATGAAACATCACTGACCCTAAAACCAGACTATGCCAAATAACATAGAAAGAGTGGTATCATTACAAACAACACGTACTAGTAAGAATCATCGGTCAACCCAAAGCCTATCGCATAATATAAAGAAATCATCTAGGACAAAACGTGTAATAAGAAAGTACACCCCTCAACCTTTATCCTCCAGCCTTTACCATTACCGTATACCTTAAACATACTAGTACACTTGACTCTAACCTCCTACGCTATCACCCTGCTCACTCTGTTCTGGATCATAGCTTAACCCTTCTATCTTATAGAGGAATTGCCAAATACAACCACTACCAACCTGGCCAACCACTCACGACATGCCCTCATTTCTTATGCATCATAAATCAGCCTTTGACCACATAGTATACTCTATCAACGCTCGCTAACCGTTTCGAATACGAATCCCCTTCCTAAGGTAGGACCTAACTACTTTTTGCATTATGAACACTACCCCACTTATCATTGTTTAAGAACACAGACAACCTCTCTAAAAATAGCTGATAGTAAAACCTGGACCCTTGGTCTCCACTTACCAGATATCATACAAATTGGGCATGATCATTCACAGTTAATTCCAATAAACGAGATATAAGCAGGTAACCACAACACAGTATAAGCTCATATACCGAGATGTATAATCAGTCATCATTTTAGAAGGAATATACAATTCCCCAATATCAATGACATAGAAATATGAATGTAGTAGTCACAAATGGTCCTCTCATGGAACCCACACCCAAACTGGTAGTGTGTCGGAACGTGACACCCGATCCAGTATATATGTATGGAGTGTGACACACATTCCAATATATGTGTGTCAGAACATGACACCCGGTCTAATATATGTGTCTGAACATGACACCCGATCCAATATATGTGTCATAACGTGAAACCCGATCCAGTCAGCACAACCATAACCATAATCACACCTATAATCAACAGTTCACATTATAACACAGTCAAGTAACAGGTTAATAGCATGTAATTGTTCATACTTAGTTATTTTATTAGGTTCGATTCATATTTATCCATTCATATACACGATGCATATAATAGAGCAATTAATAAGCATATATAACATAAACAGGAAGTCGAACCATAACCTACCCCTAGTTCACAGGACGAGGCTTCTCCGCCCACGGTACACATCATATTTAACAACTAGGAGTACATGTATAGCCGTCCCTTTTTCTGTGCCTGATGGTCTAAACATGAATTCTACTGTCTATTAGCAATATATTACGCACTGAGTATGAATTTATGATTACTCAAGTAAGTAAACCTAGCCTACCTGGGCACCAAGCAGCTTCAAAGGGATTGTAGCTCCAATCCGGGCTTACGAACAACGAGACGATGGATTTTGGCTGGGAATCAGCAAGTTGTCGTCAACCTGGTGCTAGAAATCTATTTCTCCTTCCTTCTCAAGCTTATAGCAGCCTTTTAAGGGTTTCTAGGGTGACCCTCACCTCTTTTTGGCACTTAGGGAAAAAGGAGGAAATAAAACTTTGCGTCATTAAGTTTTGCCCTCCGACCATCCCGCTCTGGCGCTGCCATCCCACTGGGGCGCCGCCCCCACAGCGGCATCATTCTGATTTGGCAGGACAATGGGGTCCACTTACTCACGACATTTTTCCCTTCATAAGTAACGATGGTTCGAGTTGCTACAATAGATACCAATTAACCCCTCGTTCATCCCCGAATGAAAGCGGAGGAGTAAACATGAGCCAATTTGGAGTCAAAACTAATAGATCGGCCTGTCATGAAACAAAGAAAGATAGTAGTTCCCAGGTTTAAACATGAAAGGATCTTACCTAGGGAACCAATTAGGGAAACAACGCAATACACGAACGAAGAGAGATGTAGCAATTTGCCAGGATTGACCCCACCAGAATGGCAGGATGGGAACCTTCCGTCATAGTGGAAGGTCGAGACCAGTTTAGAAGTGGAAAGGGGAATGGTTTCCCTATTTCCTCCTATACCCAGACCAAAACTCTAAAAAATATCTCGATTGCTTCACTCCAAAAGTCAATATTAAGGTAATTCTCCTGCTCCCTACTCTAATTACTTCAATACTTGCTTAACAATGATTGCATGAAAAGAATCAATTGGGTAGAATGGCTTTGCGGTAGTTTACAAAATTTTTGCATGGGTTTCTTGATTTGATAAGAGAACCGTAGCATGGAAACTTCTCTTACATTCACAGTGTCTCCACAATGTTCTGAGCGTAAGGATTTAAAGATAATATAGTCGAAATGGTTTCGAAATGGGTAAGGGAAGTTGAATAGTATTCTTGGTGGAAACCTTGAATTTGGGCACCATAAGGAGTTTAAATGCTAGGGTCTTCGCAGATTTAGGTACTAGTGTACTCTAGTAACATTGATTTCGTAAAGATTTTGCTAAAAATGAAGTTTTGGGGCGAAGGGGCACCATGATCGTGCCCTACAGTTTGACCCAGATAAAAGATGCTCTGGCGGCCTCCATCCCGCTATGAAGGGATCTTGCAGAACTGTAACACCCCATAGCCAAAAGAGGGAAGCTTAGCAGATTTTAGAATTTCCAGGTGTCACCCACGAGGGCCAACCACGCCCCGTGGTTGGATCCATGCCCGTAGGTGAGCCTCTTGGAAAGGCACCAAGAAAACGGCCTAAGGCAGTAGCCACATGAGAACCCATGCCTCGTGGATGGGGTCCACGGCTTGTGGCTATGGGGTCTATAGATGGGCAAAAACTCTCGGTCCAAACCACGCTTGACTAGGATGGACTTTAGGTCCATCCACAGATCGTCAATGTGGTCTCGTGGGTCAAGCCTGGTTGGTTAATTAAGGGATACAAGGGACCTTTCCAGATTTAATTAGAATAAAGTGGTGTGATTTTACCCTAGTCTAAACCATATATAACAGTACTTTAGACCCCTAAACTAAGTCATTCAAGTCATTCTCTCAACCTCACCAAAAGAATTGGGTTACTTTCTCAAATAATTCTATCTCTAGAATGTTGAAGAAGAAGAGAGTTCAAGCTAGGTCAAATCAAGTCTCCATTCTTCCAAGCTTGGTAAGCTTTGTAATCAAGTTATGATAGCTTATTCATCCATGGAATCTTTTCATCCATAGAGCCCTATGATTTCCCAAATTTAGAAGAAGAATTCCCCAAATGTTACAGGTTATGATCCAATTGAGTGGATTATGATTTTTTATGATTGAATTGATATAATTACATGATTATAGGATGAATTTACATGTACCCATGCCTAACCCTTGTTTCTAACCTAGAATTGATGAAATTGGGTTTTATGCCATGATAGGGGAAATTGAGGATTTAGATGTAATCTTCTAGGATTGATGAGATACATTGTAGAGTGCTTGAGATGGACGCATATAGATACTAATTGCTTAAGAGTAAAGCTTATAGATATGAATTGACTTAGATCAAGTATGTATGATGAATTATAAATTGTAAGGCTTGAGATTAGGATTGTCTTGAGACTAAGGCATGTATGAAGAATGATGATTGTTAGGGCTTGTAGAATAAAGCTAATACGATGAGTTATGACTAGTAGGCCTTTGAGATTAAATCTTACTTGATGAATTATGAAGCTTACGGCTTTGAGAGTAAAGCTTATGCATGTATATATGTTATATTATATATAAGATTGTTGAGGAAGGATTTACCCACATGATCTATATTATGAATAAATGAATATATAATGTAAAAGGTTTTCTCACATAGAATGATTCTAGGTTGAAAGGCTTGTTCACCTAAAATGAATCAAAGTGTGTATGAGCTATGATAACTTGAAGTAGTGATATGATATCCCTTCATGAATAGCTTGACTTGGTAAGACAAGACCATGCATGGTAACTTGAGTAGTAGATCTCATGGATAGCCCTAGATTGAGAAATTGTACTCTTTCAAAGGTTAGCTTGGAATAGCATAATAGAATGCTCGCATCATAGCTTGGATTGAGCAATAGTACCCTTCCTTGAGTAGCTTGGACTTGCATGAGAGGATGTTTTCCATGATAGCTTGGTCTAGCATAATAAGGTGTTTTTCCTTGATAGCCTTGAATTGGTAAATCATAACCATTCATGAGTAATAATTTGTCTTGGACTAGTAGAGAGATACTCTTCAATTAATAGTAAGAATGACTAAAGAGGGACAAGTCCCTAATCAAAGTAGTATTTTTATGATGAAACAAGATTACTTCAAGGAAGTATTGTAAGTATGTTTTGATATGAGATTTACTTGTATGATGTTAGATTAGCTTGGGTTATTGCTTGAGTAGCCTTCCTTGATATGTATGACTACAGGTAATGACCCATGTCTTGAGTAAGGATAAGTTAAGGTTACTTGAGAAGTGTTTCTCTTATATTATGATGATTTATGTGCATTGAATATGGTTATGACTTATGTTGTTATCTCTTATGATTATCGTATACGTCTTAGGTTGACTAATGCCTATGTTATGCTTATGTTGATGATTCATGCTAGCCATCATATTTAGTACATTTTTGTACTAACGCATACTATTGCCTACATTCTTATCAAATGTAGGGTCCAGCGATATTGACTTTCATCCTCGTGGCTAGGATCGTAGTAGAGCAAGCAAGTGAAGTTTTGGTGAGTCCTCATAGCATTAAGGATTTGACCACCTTTCCTTATGTATTTATTTTATGTTTAGAACTTTTGTATGGGTTGTGTCCCAAGATTATTCAAGTATTAGATGGTTTGAGACAAGTGCTAAAGACTTTTGCTTCGTTTTATGAAAGTTTACTTGTATTGGAAAATGTTTTAAATTTCCGCACCATTTTCTATTATCTTATGTTATGATATGCTAAGTGGCTTGTATGACTCCTCTCGGGGTCTTGTACGCCTTGTTACATCTAAGGGGGTTACCCCTAGGTCGTGCAAACTTGGTAATCAAAGCACAAGGTTTAGAATGGTCCTAGGATGTCTTAAACCACCTCTAGTAGAGTCTTGTTCATAAGTGTGAAGCACACACATTTATGAATGAGAGGCTATGAGATGCTTAGGAAACTTCTCTTCTTCATTACTCTAAGTCGTTCCATAGAGTTTAACTCTATAAGGTCTTTCTCCTATTCCTTAACTGATGGTCTTCAGGATATGGCTACTACAAGGGCTAATGCTTGAAGGAATAAAGAAGACAATGTGGATCAAAAAGCTCCTCCACAAGCTCCGATTAGCCCTTTGGTTGAGAATGTGACCAATGTGGAGTTTAGTCCACTTTTCAAGTGTTGGCTCAAGACGTGATGGCCCAAGCCAATAGAGAGGTAGTAGCTCCCGTGTACGGTGGCTTCAAGAGTGAGAGACTTTATGAGGATAAACCCTCCAGAATTTTATGGGTCAAAGCTTGAGGTAGATTCTTAAGAGTTCATAGATGGGGTCCATAAGCTGTTAGATATTATGGGAGTTACTTCGGTAGAAAAGGCAGAATTGGCCGCTTTCCAACTCAAAGGGGTTGCTCACGTTTGGTTTAATCAATGGAAAGAAGCTAGACAGGCAGGAATGGATCTCATAGAGAGGGAAAGGTTCAAAATTGTTTTCTTGATAGGTTTTTCCCTCTTGAGATGAGAGAGGCTTTGGTGCTTGAGTTTATTAACCTTAGGCAAGGTTACATGAGTGTTAAGGAATATGCTTTAAGGTTTACTCAATTGTCGAACTATTCTCCATCTTTAGTGGCTGACTCTAAGTCAAGAATGAGTAAGTTTGTGTTGAGGGTATCTGATTTAGTAGTGAAAGAATGTTGTATCGCCAGGCTCATTGGTGACATGGATATTTCTCGTCTTATGACTCATGCCCAACAAATTGAAGAGGAGAAACTGAAAGGGAGATCTAGGGAGAAAAAGAGGTCTAGAATGGAAGATGATAATTCCTCTCATGTAAAGTCTGATGGACATGGTCATCCTAAGCATCGACAAAGGTTTTCCGGGCAATATTCCCCCAATGCTCCTAAGTATAGTGAAGATAGGGTGTCTAACCCTAAACCGCAAGGAATTAGTAATGAATCCCTATGGCCTACTTGTGCTAGATGTGGAAAGAGACATTAGGGTAGGTATTTAGTCAGTATGAAGGGTTGCTTTAGTTGTGGTGAAAGTGTTCACAAAATGAGAAACTGCTCAAAGATGAAGGCTAAGGCAAGAGAGGGTAAGCAAGTTGCTCCTAGTGGTTCGGATGGGAATGCTCCAAAGAAAAATAGGTTTTATGCTCTTCAAGCTAGAGATGAACAAGAGTGTCGTCTGAATGTTTCTACCGGTATGTGTTTTATAGTTTATAGATTCTGATGTTGCCTAGTCTCTTTGTGACTTGATAGGACTTGATATGCTAGACTTTGATGTTGTCTTTAGTATGATTGGTTGCATTATTGTTATGTTTTATAGATTGTAAAACCCGACTTAGTCATTATGAGTTTTGGGTATGTTGAAAAGGTTTGGTGAATAAGGTGTTTAAATAATAACTTGATGTGGTAAGTAAGTAGACTCCTCAAAAAGGGTAGTATTATAATTCACCATGCTTTAGAATCATCTTGGGTGACGGATGTGAAAGCTTAGTGACAACTTGATCTGACCTTAGAATTGAAAGAAGTGGTGCTTAAAAAGTCCGTTTAGACTTACTCCCAAGGGGGTAAATGGTGTGCTTAAATAGCAAGGTTGTTGAGTGTTCCTAATGTTCATGATTTGGGTTACTTGAACTTCTCACCTTAGAAAGGTGTAATGAGTTTTGGAAGTTTAGTCCCCGTTTTGTAGGCCCATAAAAGATCTTGAGGTATGTTGGTACGGTTGCTTTGAGCTAGGTTGCCTAATGAGTTGGCATCAGTGCATCTGGTCTTTTCATGTCTCTAGGTTAAAGAAGTGTGTTGGAGATCCGACATTCATAGATCCTTTAGAAGGGTTGGAAGTTAATGAGAATCTCTTTTATGGAGAAGTACCGGTTGAGATCTTAGACCGACAAGTTAAGAAATAGGAGAACAAGGAAGTTGTTTCTGTGAGAATGTTATAGAGGGATCTTTTAGTGAGGTTAGGCCAAGGCCAATAATATGTCCCGATATCCTCATCCTTTTTCCTTCTAGTCCTCCTCCAGCTTGAGATGAAGAGTTCCTCATGATTTGTTCTTTGTGTGAAGTCATGTGTGTTTTAGATGTTCGCATGATTTTCTTATGTTGTGCATATTCATGAAAAACTTGTTTTTAGAAATAAAATGAGTTTGCATGATTGATTTTCCTCATGTTGTAGTGCATTGAGTATGAGTTGCCTATAGACTTCATGAGATGAGTTGTTGAACATGCCTTAGCTTGGAGTTTAGAGGTTCCTTCTTGGATGTATATTATGAGTATAGATTGCAATAGGTTTCATGAGATCATGTTGAGCATGCTTTTGGCTTGGAGATGATAGTTCTTCCTTGAAAATGAGAAATGTTAAGATTTCATGCATTTTGGGTTGTTAGATGTAGTTCCTACCTTCCATGTGATTCATTGAGCGTGTTTAGCTTTGAGTTGATGTTCCTCCTTGGTTATGTGCATTTAGATATGTTGCATGCATGATGGGTTGCTAATCTTGAGTCGTCTCCTTTAAGAAGTGCCTAAAATGACATTCGAGGATGAATGTTCCTAAGGGGGAGATATTGTAACACCCTGTAGCCGAAAGAGGGAAGCTTAGCGAATTTTAGAATTTCGAGGTGTCACCCAAGGGCCAACCACTCCCCATAGTTGGATCCACGCCTCGTAGGTAAGCCTCATGGAACGGCACCAAGAAAACTGCCTAAGGCAGTAGCCATGTCAGGACCCACTCCCCGTGGATAGGTCCACAGCTCATGGCTAGAGGGTCCATAGATAGGCAAAAACTCTCTGTCCAAACCACACTTGACTAGGATAGACTGTAGGTCCATCCACTGCCCGTCAATGTGGCCTTGTGGGTCAGGCCTGGTCGATTAATTAAGGGGTGCAAGGGTCCTTTCCATAATTAATTAGAATAAATTGGTGTCGTTTTACCCTAGTATAAACCATCTATATAATTACTTTAGACCCCTAAACTAAGTCATTCAATTCATTCTTTCAAACTCACCAAAAGAATTGGGTTCCTCTTTCAAATAATTCTCTCTCTAGAAAGTTGAAGAAGAGAGTTAAGCTAGGGCAAGTCAAGTCTCCATTCATCCAAGCTTGATAGGCTTTGTAATCAAGGTATGATGGCTTATTCATCCATGGAATCCTTTCATCCATGGAGCCCCGTGATTTCCCCAATTTAGAAAAAGAATTCCCCAATTCTAGTTAGGGTTTCTTCTAATGTTACAAATTATGATCTGATTGAGTTAATTATGGTTGTTTATGATTGAATTGATAGAATTACATGATTATAGGATGAATTTACATGTACTCATGTCTAACCCTTGTTTCTAACCTAGAATTGATGAAATTGGTTTTATGCTATGAAAGGGGAAACTGAGGATTTAGATTTAATCTTCTAGGCTTGATGAGATACATTGTAGATTGTTTGAGATTGAAGCATATAGATATGAATTGATTAAGAGTAATGCTTATAGACATGAATTCATTTAGATTAAGTATGTATGATGAATTATGAATCGTAAGGCTTGAGATTAGGATTGTCTTGAGACTAAGGCATGTATGATGAATGATGATTGTTAGGGCTTTTAGAATAAAGTGAATATGATGAGTTATGACTAGTAGGGCTTTGAGATTAAATCTTACTTGATGATTTATGAAGCTTACGGCTTTGAGAGTAAAGCTTATGCATGTATGAATGTTGAATTATATATAGGATTGTTGAGGAAGGATGTACCCGCATGATCTATATTATGAATAAATGAATGTATAATGTAAAAGGTTTTCTCACATATAATTATTCTAGGTTAAAAGACTTGCTCACCTAAAATGAATCAAAGCATGTATGAACTGTGATAGCTTAAAGTAGTGATATGATATCTCTTCATGAATAGCTTGACTTGGTAAGAAAAGACCATGCATGGTAGCTTGAGTAGTAGATCTCGTGGATTGCCTTGGATTGAGAAATTGTACCCTTCCAAAGGTTAGCCTGGACTAGCATAATAGAATGCTTGCATGATAGCTTGACTTGGTGAGGCCACACCACTTCATGATAGCTTGGATTGAGCAATAGTACCCTTCCTTAAGTGGCTTGGACTTCTATGAGAGGATGCTTTTCATGATAGCTTTGTCTAGAATAATGAGGTGTTTTTCCTTAGTAGCCTTGAATTGGTAAATCATAACCATTCATAAGTAATGATTTGCCTTGGACTAGTAGAGAGATACTCTTCCATGAATAGTAAGACAGACAAAAGAGGGACAAGTCCTTAATCAAAGTAGCATGTTTATAATGAAACAAGATTACTTTAAGGAAGTATTGCAAGTATGTTAGGATATGAGGTTTACTTGTATGATGTTAGATTATCTTGGATTATTTCTTGAGTTACCTTCCTTGATATGTATGAGTAGAGGTGATGACCCAAGTCTTGAGTAAGGATAAGTTGAGGTTACTTGAGAAGTGTTCTTATAGTATGATGATTTATGCGCATTGAATATGCTTATGACTTGTGTTGTTATCTCTTATGATTATCGTATATGTCTTAGGTTGACTAATGCCTATGTTATGCTTATGCTGATGATTCATGCTAGCCATCATATTTAGTACATATTTATACTAACGCATACTCTTTCCTACATTCTTATCAAATGTAGGGTCCGGCGATATCAACTTTCATCCTCGTGGCTAGGATCGTAGTAGAGCAAGCAAGTAAAGATTTGGTAAGTCCTCATAGCATCGAGGATTTGACCACCTTTCCTTTATGTCTTTCTTTTATGTTTAGAACTTTTGTATGGGTTGTGTCCCAAGATTATTCAAGTGTTAGATGGTTTGAGACAAGTGTTAAAGACTTCTGCTTTATTTGTTAAACTTAGATTATATTGGAAAATGTTTTAAACTTCCGCACCATTTTCTATTATCTTATGTTATGATATGCTAAGTGACTTGTATGAGACCTCTCAGGGTCTTGTATGCCTTGTTACATCTATGGGGTACCCCTGGGTACTGACAGGAACAGTGGCCTCTTGCCACTTCAAATAGATATTTTTTCCTTTCCTTAGTTAGGGATTGACTAATTTTCCATGGAGTTCTAACGTGCAAATTTAATGAATTTTTTGTACGCTTGTCTAACTATGGCTGGAATAAATAAGGAAAACTTTCCTTTTGTCCAGTTCCCCGATGTTTCAAGTCGGGGGAGGCACCATGGTTACTGGAACACCAAATTTTTGTATGAGAGGGGTTTCCACCTGGTGGGCTTAGCGGAGAAAGCACCCGCCTTCCATGCCTGGCTTATGGAGTTTGGTTGGGGTCCGCTAACAGAGACTCCCTCTTCCATGCGCTCAGGCTGGGTGAGGGAGTTTTATGCCCTACTCCCTATTGTCCGCTAGGATAATCCTCGCCCTACCATCTACATCCGAGGAGTCGACATCCCTCTAAGCACCCAGTTCTTCAATTCAGTGCTCGAGGTGCCGGAGGTCTCCAACTCAGAGTACGAGACCAGACTTAGGGGGATGGATTTGGGTTGGATTTGGGACACACTGGTCGAGGTTGTGCGTCGGTATCGGGTTCATTGGGCTATTACGGAGGGCATCACCAGTACTCACTGGTCACCAAATGCCAAAAGATGGTTGCACCTGGAATCTAAGAGGATCCGCCTGTCAGGCAACCGCACAAATGTGACCTTCCCTCAGGCTCTAGTGGAAGCTTACGTTTTGCAGGGAATTGGGCTGAATATGGGGGCACAGATCGTGTCCGAGTGGAAGATATTTTATAGAGGAAACAAGAAGGCATTTTCCTACTTAGACTAGTACGGCGATGTCCAGGCGGGCGGGGGCGCCACTCTTGGACATTGATGAGGTACTTCTTATGGGTCCCCCTTTTCATCCTCTTTTGATAAGGCAGCCCTCCACCTCGGGAAGAAGGAAAATAAAGACGGACAGGGTTGGCAGCAGTAGAGCAACGGCTGAAGCGGGTAACGAGGGAGAGGATGATAATGAGGCCAACGACACCCCTCCTACCCAGTCTCGCCCCCACTATCAGGCGCTCGTGTGGAGAAGGACTTAGCGGCTATCCAGAGGAGATTAGGAGGCTCCTATGCTTTCACATCGACTCTAGTTCCACCCTCCACTGGCCTCGAGGTTGAGATGTTTCTCTGCCAACTGCGATGGGAGAATAAGAATAATAGGCAGGATGTGGAAGGCCATTAAGGTCATTTTCTCTTAGATAGCCTCCTGACGAGAGCTTCCCAGGCTCAAGCCAAAGGACTTTCAAGAGTTCTCCTGGTTGAACGAGGAGTGGACTGGCGAGGTAGCCCCGAAGGACCTAGATTCAAATGATTACACTCCCCCTCCCCATGGACCTTGATTTAGGTTTTCCCTGCTTGGTCATGTAACAAACAATATTTCTACTTCTCTTTTTGCTTTCCCTTAAGTTTTTGTAAGCACGTGGATGCTCGTTTTGCTATTTTCATAGCCGTAATTAAATGTTAAGTGATTATAAATCACTGTTTTATTGTTCAGTACTGATTGGATGCAGAATTTAGCCCATGCACGATTCAGAGTCCATAGGTGAAATAAGGGGAAAACAGGGGAGACAAGGTTAGGATTCTGTCTCGCCTTGTCCTGCTCTAGCGAGAGACTTCCCGCCCTGGCGAGATGATCCCGCCCCAGTGGCCCTGACAAGGTTAGTTTCCAGGACAACAATTCCTAGGGGTCCCCCCATTTCTAGAGTTTTTCATTGACTCTCAAGGCCATAATTAAGCATTTAGGATAACCCTCTTAGCTAAGATAAGAGTTGTCCACCCCGAGGTAAACCCAGGTGTATACACACCAGAATCTTTTCTCACTAATTTAGCACAACAAGCATGCACATCCTAAGAATATGTCTATTAATCACACGATTTATAATCGGTTGCAAAACACGTCAAGGAAACCTTTCATAACAACAAAATCCAATATTATGCAATAATAGCCCTTTTTTTTACATGGTTCCCGACCAATCCTGACTGCCCTGAAACCAGAGTTTCCCTACGATCACAGGTCATTCTTTTCCCTTACCCTCTTTATCAATGGTAAGTCTATGCACAACTAAAAGTTGCATTCCTTCTCATAAGTATATCATGTCATACATCAAGAATTCGTTTATGAATCACATCGCAGTTTATCTCTAGACCTTTGCACATAACCAAGTGATGACTCTCTCTCTGATAACAAGTTCACGAAACAAGCAATCATAACTCACATAATTTCAAACTTTAGGCAAGTACACTACACACATCAAAATCTATACGGGTAACACTGTGCACATAATTACATCATAGCATTCAAGCAAGTACACTTCACACACCAGCATTTATTCAGAAAACACCATGCACATAACCACAATTTCAAGCTACATTACATAGGCAAGTCAAAATTATTAACTTAATTAACTTCAGTGATGATCATTAGCTGATCATTCATATATTTATATAGCCTCTAAGGCCAGATACCAATTGGAACCTTCTCGGTTCCAATTTACCTTATTTGTGTCCCTTCAGTCGCGACTACGACATCTAGTTCACTTTATTGGGATACCAATTGGAATCTGAAAATACCAATTGGACTCAACCCATACCACAAGCGACAACCCGCACGAAAGGAGAGAAGAAATGGAACGACTTCATAGAATGCTTCATAGCTTTCTGAAGATTAGATGTGGACGTCAACACGCCAATCTGTAGGAGTCTATTCCACATTTGTTCTTGTATTGGGAAACCGGCAACCTGGGCTCTGATACCAATTTGTCACGACCCAACCCATTGGGTCATGCGGGCACCTACTCTAACACCTAAGTAGGAGGACCCTTGATACCCAAATGGTTAAAATCATGAAGAAGATTAAGAAAACAAGAAATAAAAGGAAATTTATGAGATTTTTACATAATAAAGATTTTAAACAATCCAAAGTTAAATTTGTAAAATAAATAATGCCCCAGGGACCTAGTCTAAACAGGTACAAGAGCTTTTAAGATTACAGGGTATAAAATACAGTAACTAATGACACAACTCCCACCAGAGAGAAGAAAGAGTAGAAGATGTTGGAGATTCTCTTCGTCTTCACCTATGAAAGATGTTGGAGATTCTCTTCGTCTTCACCTATGAAACATCATTGACCCTACAACCAGATTATGTCAAATGACATAATAAGATCAATATCAGTACAAACAACACCTACTGTTAGGCATCATCGGTCAACCCGATGCCCACCACATAATATAAAGAAATCAATCAGCAGTAAACATGTAATAAGAAAGTACACCCCTCAACCTTTATCCTCCTGCCTTTACCATTCCAGTATACTTTAAACGTACTAGTACACTTGACTCTAACCCCCCTACTCTATCACCCTGCTTGTTTTTTTCTTGATCATAGGTTAACCCTTCTATCTCATATAGGAGTTCCCAAATAAAACCACTACTAACCCGGTCAACCACTCACGACATGACTTCGCTTCTTCTACATCACAATTTAGCCCTTGACCACATAGTATACTCTATCAAGGCTCGCTAACCGGTTTGATTACGAATTCCCTTCCCAAGGTAGGACCTAACTACTTTTTGCATCATGAACACTACCCCACTTGTCATTGTTTAAGAACACAGACAACCTCTCTAAAAATAACCAATCGTAACACTTGGACCCTCGATCTCCACTTACCAGACAATAAATAGATTGGACATGATCATTCAAAGTTAATTCTAGTAAACAAGATATAAGCAGGCAACCACAACACAGTAAAAGCTCATATATCGAGATGCATAATCAATCATCATTTTAGGAGCAAAATACAATTCCTCAATATCAATGACAGGTAGGTATGAATGTAGTAGTCATAAATTGTCCTCTTATGGAACCACACCCAAACTGTTAATGTGTCGAAACATGACACATGATCCAATGTATATGTGTAGGAATGTGACACCCGGTCCAATATATATGTGTCGGAACGTGACACCCAGTCCAGTCAACACTACCACAGCCACAATCACCACCCATAATAAAAAGTTCACATAGTCACACTGTCAAGTAACTGGTTCATTGCACATAATTGTTCATGCTTATTCATTTCATTAGGTTCAATTCATGTTTATCTACTCTCATACATGTATGCATGCATACAATAGAGCAATTAACAAGCATATATAACACAAACGAGAAGTCGAACCATCACCTACCCCTAGTTCACAGGACGAGGCTTATCCCCCCACCCCCACGGTACACATCATATTTAACAACTAGGATTACATGTACAACCGTCCCTTTTTTCGTGCCCAAAGGCCTAAACATGAATTCTACCGTCAATTAGCAATATATTATGCAGTGAGCACAAATTTATGACTACTCAAGTAAGTAAACCTATCCTACCTTGGCGCCAAGCAGTTGCAGAGGGATCGTAGCTCCAATCCTGGCTTTCGAACAACGAGACGGTGGATTTTTGCTGGGAATCGGCGATTTGTCGTCAACTTTGCGCTAGAAATCTACTTCTCCTTTCTTCCCAAGCCTAGAGCAACCTTTTGAGGGTTTTAGGGGTGACCCTCGCCTCTTTTTGGCACTTAGGGAAAAAGGAGGAAATAAGATTTCGCGTCATTAAGTTCTACCTTCCGACCATCCCGCTCTAGCACTCCCATCCCACTGGGGCGCCGCCATCATAGCGGCTTTATCCCAACGGGACAGTGGGGTCCAGTTTTTACTCATGACGTTTTGCCCTTCATAAGTAACGACTGCTTGGGTCATTATAGTTTTGGTTTGTATTGTTATGTTCTTTGGTAGCAATAAGTCATGCGCTCACACTTGATTCTACTATAAGATACATAAAACAATTGATGGCGGAATTAATAGTTGAATGAATAAAAGTAAATGGTATATCAGTCGGCGAAGAGAAGACTATTTAAAGATCAACATTGCATTCTCTTATAAGTTCACTTGATCTATATAACATTGAATGACATTTAGAGATTATGATGTTTTGATCAACTTCTTTTTCTGTGTTCACCAGTGGAATTTTTTGACCTTCTATAGTGCTTTTACCTTCTAAGATAGAGTATAATAAAATTGTTATCATAGAAAATTGATTGAAACAACTAAAAAATGAAGTATAATAAAACTGATTAAACCGATAATAAACCGATTTTATTTTTGGGTTTAGTTTGATTTGGTTTTAGATTTTTGGAAACCGATAGCATTTGGTTTAGTTGTGATTTTATTCGAAAAAACCAAAGAAATAACCAAACCGAATCGAATCGATAAATTATATAAATATATGTTTTAATATACATACTTAATATATTATTTTTATAAACAATTTTCAAAATTAATTTATAATTTAATTATTGAAAGCAAAAATGTCCAAGGTGAAAACATTACCTTATAGATTTTACGTATATGAGTGTCTGTGATAATTTTTTGTGGGACTGAAAATGTTATTGTCTCTTCCTTCTAGGCAAAAATAGTGAATTTTAAAGCTTTATTCATAGTAAATTCAATAATTGGTTCGAAAATGTATATTATATTCATAGTAACTAAACCAAATCAAAACCGATAACCACAAAACCGATAAATGTATATTATATTTTGTTTGGTTTTGATAATTTTAAAACCAATTAAGTTGGTTTGATTTTGACCAATAATCAATCCAAATCGATCCATAAACACCCCTAATCCCACCTATATTACTTTAGTAAGAGTTTACTATATTCACAAATAAATAAATTTTGCATATTTAGATTTTAATTTTTAGATATTGAAAATAAGCAATCTCAATTATTCACTGTTCAAATGCAAAAGTGAGGGGTAAATTGGAAGAAATGACAGACAATCGTAGGGATAACCCACTCTGTCCAATCATCCAATAGGCAGCTGCTGACGTCCCCCTCTTCCGGTCAGATGTACGGCCAACTTCCCTTTCCCATTCTTTATCCCATTCCCCCGATGTTTTTCCCCTTCACCTCCGGTCCACCTTAGCACCCTGCCTTCTCTCTTCCGAACTTCAAATACCGATCACGCCTGAGTCGGAGTCGGTCGCCGATTTTCTGTGTTGTATGGAGAACCAAACTGCTACGAAGAACACCTCTAGGCCTCACGCTGGAGGACGTGAAGACTGCTGGAGTGAAGGTGCTACTGAAACCCTAATCGAAGCATGGGGCGATCGCTATCTCAGGCTTAATCGCGGCAATCTCCGGCAGAAGGACTGGAAGGAAGTCGCCCACTCCGTTAATTCACGTCAAAATGGAGTTAAGCCTCAGCGCACTGATGTACAATGTAAGAACCGGATCGATACTTTGAAGAAGAAGTACAAGCTTGAGAAAAACAAGTCAACTCCCTCAAAGTGGCCGTTTTATAACCGTCTTGATTATCTCATCGCTACCAATGTTGTTTCTGCCTCACCCTGTAATAGAAGACCGTCTGCCTCGATATCACTTGCCGTTAAGGAAAAAATTAGCCCCGACTCAAACTTTGGTGCATTGAATTATTCAGGCGGTTCATCGAGGTTGAATTCAAGTGGTTCAAATGACAGCTCACATGATGATTTGGCTTTTGGGAGTGGAGAGAGGAAGAATAAGATGGAGTACGTAGGGTTATCCCAGGATACCACCGCATTTAAGGAATTAGCAAGGGCAATTTTGAGGTTTGGGGAGATATATGAAAGGATTGAGAGCTCAAAGCAGCAGCAGATGATGCAGCTGGAGAAGCAGAGGATGGAATTCACCAAGGACCTTGAGGTACAACGGATGAATATGTTCATGGAAACTCAGTTACAGATTGAAAGGTCTAAATGTGCTGCCAAGCATCCCCCTTCGGCAGGTGAAAATTTCAGATATTTAACGCACCTGTTTGCATTTTTCTTGGCTTCGGAAAAATGAATCTATTTCTGTCTGAAAGCTGGAATTTCCTAAGATGCTGAAGAACTAGTAGAAATACTCTTGTCTAAATTGAGTACTTGAAGGGGCTCTTTTGGTGTACTTCACAAATCACCTTGTTGTATGTTCTTAAAAGCAGTGAACTTTACCTAAAACATAATATCCTGTTCTTCACATGATCAATTGGATCATACTTGAAGTTAGAGCATTGAACCATCCTTAAGAGATCACTGATAATCAGTTACTATGGTTTCCCAAGGTCCATTTTTTGAGTAAAATTGTCAATTAAAGATGTTTTCAATGAGTGCATAACCGATCATGTTTACAGTTAATAATGCCAGCTATTGGTTGTTGGCTGTATATATTTACATAGTTGTTGTTTTACAAGATCCTCATAGTTCCCTGCTTTTTGTTTTCATACTTCTTTCTTGCTTTATTAGCTAAATTATGAAGTCTTTATAATTATTGCTATGTAATGTAAGTGATGTTTATTTCAAACTTTCTTATTATTAGTGATTTGTGATTGGGTCTTAAACTTTAGAATGCTCCTTGCCACATTGTGTCCTAGCTTTCCATAGTTTTCCCTAATTTTCTAAAACTTTGTGCATTCTCCAGTAGTTATAAGAGTGTATAGTTCATATGTTTGGAAGATGCAGATAGAGGAAATGTGAGCTGACTGGTAGGTAAGTTAAGAGTTTTAGATTTTTCTTCCTTGATAGCGTAAAACAAATATCTCTTACATCATAGCATTTTGCCTTCCTAAATGAGAATTGTCTTTGGTTGTTGAATTCAGAATAATTAACATAGAGGATAAGGATGATACTCAAGGATAATTGGGTTATTACAATGAGTATAATAAAAAAATGTATATATAGTAATATGAATTTGAGTAGAACCTTTTCAAACTGCCACTAGTGTGATATGTGTAGGAGACAAGTCCACAATTGGTGAAAGATTTGATGCATGGCATGGATCATTCAACCTTTTGGGACGCTGACAACGATGACAAATCAGGATGTAGTATTGTAGAGTTGTAGGAGTGTTATTAATAAGTTCCCAAGTGGTGGTGTGGGTAACGCTATAGAGATCTCAAACATTTTTTCGGAATGTGGTCTTTTCTAACTCTTGGGATGCGTGCAACTTTCATTACCCTCTTTCCTCCGACATTGTGCCGGAGATATTTTGATGATTCTCATATCCCTTAACTTCTTTCTCTTTTCTGAATCTCATTCTCTCTTTTCCTAAACCCTCCGTTAATGTCATCTCAACCTCTTTTGAAATCTTCACCCATTCTCTCTTACCTAGAGACTAGAGTTGTTTACTCGTGCAACAGCCTGCAACTTTTTCCTCCTCTAGCTGTTGTAAAACTTCAGAGAGCTTGAGTTCTGTTAGAGACTCATGCCAAACCTCGTGTCACAAGGGTCTGTTTATTTTCCACACTTAGCCATTTTTTTGAGCTTTTCACCTGCGAATGAACATTACACCTCAATTAGTTCTAGAATGCTAGAATGAGTAATAGTTGGGAATATTTCGTGTTTACTCTCTGAATGAGGCATAAATGTGGGTGATACATGGCCAAAAGACGTATAAATACACCTAACATCAGTCATCCAAAACTTTAATTCTCTTGAAAGGTATATCAGAGTCCTTGCTGTGTAAGGGGCAAGCAGCCTATGATCATCATTCGGAGATTGAAAATAATGCTGGATGACAGATGCACATATTTTGGGAATAAAAAAAGGAGTTTTGTTGCAAAAGTAGCTCAAATCATGGCATGGCCCAAACAATATCAAGATTGTGGAAAATGAATATCTTGAGTAAAAATCAGTTCTTAATTGACATATGCTCTATTAAAAGGCTAAATGAAATATCTAAGCAGATGTTGAATTAGTTCTGTTGGTTATAGTGCTATGATCTCATATGATCCCTCCCAGTCACATTGTACTACAAGAACGGGTAGATAGAACTAGCAGTGACTATTTCTTGTTTGATTTTCATTGAGGGTTGGGGTGAAAAGCATTAAACTGCAAGGTGGAACTTAAAAAAATAGAAATTGTGTTTGGAGTGATGATCCCTACCATGTCTGGATAAAGTTGTCTAGTTTTCCTGCTTATTGTGAGAATGTCTTCAGGAAAATTGGAGGTTGATTTGGTGGATTCTTAAAATTGATGAATATACCAGAAATAGAGCATATATGAGATGAGTAAGGATGTGCGAAATTTACCGGTATCAAATTATTGGGATCACTGAAGCTTATTGTTGATGATCTAAAATTTTAGGTGCCATTAAGGGTTGAGTCATAAGCATGGGTGGACAATATAAGCTGGACTTGGAAGTTCATCACCGAAATGTGTCTGTAGCAATGCAGCAGTGCCCAATGAGGTTGGAAAGTGTGAGAAGTATATTGGAGTGCTGCAAAGTCAAAAAATGAATAGAGGATGGAAGAAAATGTTGAAGACCATTTCCCTTGCAACTTTTGAACTATAAAGGAAATAGAGATGCTTTGAAGATTAAATACATCATATCCCTTTTATAAAAAAAAGGGGAAAAGGGTCAAAAATGCCCTTAAACTATGTGAAAGGAACAAAAATGCCCTTTGTTTATAATTTGGCTCAAAAATGTCCTTGCTGTCAAACTTTGGTTCAAAAATGTCCTTGCAGTTAATACTTTGGTCTAGAAATGCCTCTATAGTTACAAAATGGGTCAAAAATGCCCTTTTTCAAATAAATATATTATTTTTTTCTTTTTAAACACATCTTCTTCCTAATTAAAATATTATTAAAGAACACTATTCTCGTTTTCTTTCTTCTAAAATCACTTTAACAAATAAAAATGTAGGAAATATTTTTTTTCTTCTTAAATCTCATTTTATCAATTAACATAGAATAATTTTGTGTACCCTTTCGACAGATAATATATGTCATATATATAAGATCTTAGTAAATCCATCATTAATTTATATTTGTATAACGATAAAAAATAATGATAATAAAATAAGAAATATTTTCATTTTTTATTTTTTTCTGAGTTGAAGTAAGGTAAACATTTGTTAATTTAAAAAACATTATTAGAAAAAGAATGTGTTAAAAAAATAGTAATATATTTATTTGGAAAATGAGCAGTTTTGACCCATTAAATAACAATAAGGGCATTTTTGGACCAAAGTATTGACGGCAAGGGCATTTTTTGACCAAACGACAAATGGAGGGCATTTTTGTTCCTTTCACATAGTTTAAGGGCATTTTTGAATCAACGTATTGATGATAAGGATATTTTTGAGCCAAACTATAAACAGAGGGCATTTTTGACCCTTTTCCCTAAAAAAATTGATGCCTATAGAATCTATACTTTTTGGTGCAAGAGTAAGTATGATAGAAACTTTATCTTAGTATTTTTAATTTCGAAATTCTTGTGGATATAATAAAAACAACAATGTTGTAATCTCTCTTGTTGTTCTTTGCAATACCTTCTTGGTACTATTATGAAAGTTATCTTACCTTGTAAAATAAATTAACACTAAAGAAATTTCAAACTTGTATGAAGCAAAAAGTGTCAAATAATGTTGAGTTTCAAAGGTGATATTGGCTAGCATAATTTTTTTTTTTTGAGGCTGGTAACATTAGTCTATAGACATTCACAGGTACACTACAACCAAAAGTGTAGTTCCCCTTCAAAAAATATTACATCTTACAGAATCTTTGACTTGATGAGGTTGATGCCTATAAACAATATAGTACATCGAAGATGTCTTCTGTTCTAGCTAAAATGTCTAGTTTACACCAAAAATAGAAAAGAGCTAAGCAATTCATTTTAATCTGCTGCAGGCTATTCTGTACATTCTCAAAGCTCCTATTGTTCCTCTCTTTCCAAATTGTCCACCAAACGCATGCTGGGACAAACTTCCATCTCTCCTCCTTTAAAGCATTGCCATCCCTAATCCAGCTACTTAGAACTCCTTTGATGCTTCCTGGTTTTACCCACGAAATTCCTTTCAGGCAAATGAACATACTCCATAGCTGCTCAGTCCACTTACAGTGTAAAAAGAGATGGTTGATCGTCTCTGCTTGCTCTCCACACAGAGTACATCTAGAGGCAAATTGATATCCTCTTTTCTTCAGGTTTTCATGGGTCAGAACCGCTTCTTTTGACAGTAACCATAAAAAGCAATTCACTTTGTAAGGCACCTTTGGTTTCCATATCATCTTCCATGGCCAATCTGTCTCTTGGTCTGCAGTCTTGTTGAGTGCCCTGTATGCTGAATTGACTGAGAATTTACCATGAGTGTCGCTCTACCAAACCAGTGAGTCCTTCTCCTCAGTAAGATTGCTAAAATTGTCTACTGAATTCTGGAGTGCAATTACCTTCTCTACTTCCCAGTCATTTAGGTGTCTCCTTAGGAACAAATTCCAGCCTTGACCAGTCCACATTGTGGCCACTGTTGCCTGTTGTTGTTGACATAACATGTATAGTTTCGGGTGCAGCTGTTTCATGGGTGTTGCTCCATTCCATTTGTCCACCCAGAAGGAGGTCTTCTGCCCATCTCCCACTTTGATTATGGATCTGTAATACAACATAGGCCACAGGTTCCTAATTGCTCTCCATACAGTGCAACTGTATGGAGTGTTGACCACTTTTGTCATCCACTTGTCCTCCATGCCATACTTTGCTATGATGACCTCCTTCCAAAGCGTGTAATCTTCATTGGCGAATTTCCACAGCCACTTCATCATGAGGCTTTGGTTTTGCTTCCTTAAGTTCCTGATGCCTACGCCACCTGTATCCTTGTTCACTATCAATTCCTCCCATTTAACGAGGTGGACCTTCTTTTTGTCTTCACTGCCTTGCCATAGGAAATTTCTCCTAAGGGCATCGATGCTCTTAGATACACTTGCAGGCATTGGATATATTGACATCATATAGGAAGGTAGTGCATCAAGGACACTATTGATTAAAGTTAGTCTGCCTCCCAAGGAGAGGTACTAACTTTTCCAGTTGGTGAGTTTTTTTTCACATTTCTCTAGGACCCCATTCCAGATACCTTTGGACTTGCTATTTGCTCCCATATGCATGCCTAGGTAGGTTGTTGGAAGTTCCCCAATCTTGCCTCCTACTTACTAGCCAATCTTTCCATCCCTGTCACAGTATTGATAGGGTAGATAAAGCTCTTTCCCCAATTGATATGGAGTCCAGAGACTGCCTCAAAAATGACAAAAATAATCCTCAAAATCAAGATTTGGTCTGTTTTTGCTTCACAAAACACCAATGTATCATCTGCATATTGTAGGTGAGTTACCTCTAAGTTGTTTAGTTCTCCTACTTGGAATCCTTTGATCCATCCTTTCCCTTTTGTTGTGTTGATCAAGTTACTCAACCCTTCCATGGCTATAATGAACAGGAAAGGAGATAGTGGGTCCCCCTGTCTCAATCCTCTTTGGGAAGCAAAAAATCCAGTAGGTACTCTGTTGATTAGGATGGAGAATCTCATGGTGCCAATACAATGTTTGATCCAGTTGATCCATTTAACTCCAAAACCCATTCTCTCTAGCATCTGGATGAGGAAGTTCCAATTCAGGAAGTCAAAAGCTTTTTGGATGTCCAACTTGCAGGCTATCCCTGGCTTGTTGCTTCTTTCTCTGGCTTCAATGCATTCATTTGCGATTAAAACAGCATCCATGATCTGCCTTCCTTTGATGAAGGCCATCTGTTGCCTGTCTACTATGCCTTGGATTACTTTTTTTAGTCTCTCTGCAAGGAGCTTAGCTATGATCTTGTAGACCCCCCCAATAAGGCTTATGGGTCTGAAATCTTTTAGTTCCTCAGCACCTACCTTCTTTGGAATCAAAGCAACAAAGGTTGCATTCAGGCTCTTTTCGAAGAAGCACTTATCATGGAAGTTTTGAATTGCAGCAACAAGATCTACATTAATAATGTCCCAGCATTGCCTGAAAAATTCCATGGAAAAGCCATCTGGACCTGGAGCCTTGTCCCCTGCACATGCCTTGATGCTTTCCAGTATCTCACGAGGTTCAAAAGGGGCTTCCAGCATGGAGCTGTCACTATTACTGATCCTAGGGCAATTCTCCATCTCTAAATGAGGCTTCCATTCTTCTGTTTCAGCATATAAGTTCTCATAGAAGGTCACTATTTCCTTCTTGATTTCGACTGGATCTTCTATCATCAGCTCCCCTACTTTCAGTCTGTCAATAGTGTTGGTTCTCCTATGAGCATTTGCTATTTTATGGAAGAAATTGGTATTTCTATCCCCTTCCTTTAGCCATGTTGCCCTGGACCTCTGCCGCCAAGCTATGTCTTCCTTTCTGGCGATATCTTCAAATTCATTTAGAAGAGTCATTCTGGACATAATTTCCTCCTCTTGCAAGGTTCTGTGCTCTTGGATTTCTTCTAGTTCTGCCAATTTTGCCAATACCACCTGCTTTTGAATTCTCAACCTTGGACTCTGACTTACTCCAGTCCTTAAGTTTGGTCTTCAGCGCCTTCAGCTTGGTCACTAGAACAAAATCAGGATTTCCAGCATTGGGAAAAGATTCCCACCGGCCCTTGACCTTCTCTTTAAACCCCTCGGTTTGAAGCCACCATTTTCAAACTTGAAGAAAGAATTGGAGGCCCCCCAATCACCACACTGCAGCGAAATTGGGGAGTGGTTTGATGTTACCCTCTGCATGATTGATTGTTTAATGTTACTGAAGCAATTGTCCAGTTCCTCTGAAATGAGGAATCTATCCAATCTGGCTGCTGTATCGTGTCGCTCCCCTTTTCTCCATGTGTATTTTCCCCCCTTCAACTCTGCGTCCATCAGATCCATGTCATTTATGAAATCCGAGAAGTCTATCATGGCTTTGTTAATTCTGAGACAGCTGTTCTTCTCTGAAGGGTGCCTAGTGGTGTTGAAGTCACCACATAGGACCCAAGGGCCTGAGAAGAGTCCTCTAGCCGCTCCTAACTCTTCCCAGGTTTCTTCCCTTTCTACTCTTCCATTTGGAGCATAGACCCCTGTTAAGTGCCAGTCAAGGTTCTGGTTCTTACCAGTGAGTCTACATGAAATGGAGAATTTCCCCACACTAATTTCTTCTCCATCCCAAAACCTTTTGTCCCACATGATAACTATCCCCCCCTAGTCCTACTGGCTTCTAATTGGATATGATTTACCCACTTACTTCCCCAAACTTCCTTCATCAGTTCAGTGATTTCCCCCTGCAGCTTAGTTTCTTGGAGGCACACTACATCTGCCTTCCAAGATCTAATCATATTACTGATCAATCCCCTCTTTCTTCTACAATTTAGTCCCCTCACGTTCCAAGAGATGATTTTCAGATTCATAAATCTTTTATGGATAGATATCCCCCCTTGCTTCTAGACCCATAACTCCAAAACTTATTGTTTAGTTCTAACCTTTTCAGCTCCATTTTCCCCTTCTTCTTCATGGTAGACAGTGTGTCGCTATTTTGTTGCTTGTTATTGTCTATCTTCCTGAAAAGTTCCTTTGCTTTCTCCTCACAGCCTTTAAAGTCCACCCCGAATTCAGAGCTCAACTTGATTATGTACTCTTGAATCCATTCTGCAGTGTCCTCTTCCTGTTCAATTTCGTCTTCTGGAAATTTTATTCTGAGGGGGATAGCTTCATCCCCCTTGCGGTTCACTACCTGAAGCTGGTCATGTAGTTGAATGGCTAATATTTCGCCATCACCTTCTTGTTACGACCCTTCCACCTCTATATTTTCTATCGGTTTGTCAAATTGAGCCTTTGGGGGCTCGTTCTCCACCTCAAATACCTCCATCACGGCACTTGCTGATTTCTGATTCTCGTTCTCCACCTCCATCGCGGCACTTGCAAATTTCTGATTCTCGTTCTCCACCTCCATCGCGGCGCTTGTAGGGTTCTGATGGGAGTTAGTATTAGCTTGTATTTCTGTCTCTATAGTTATGTCTTCCCTTTGGGCTGGTATAATTATTTCCTGTAGGCTGGAATTGTTTGGGCCTTTAGGTTGGCCCAAAATCTCTTTTAATTGACCCGCTGTATCCCACATAAGGCCTTTCCCCTTCATATGTCCTCCACGTGCTACTTTTTTTGAATTGTCCTTGTTTTTCACTAACCCCACGTGGCTAGTCTCCCCAAAAGCTGAATCTTTCATCAAAATAGGTCTCTGCACTGCATTGACTGTTGGACTGAAACCTGCTGCTTTTGAAATCTCTTTCTCTGCTCTAAAAGTGACCGGCGCTTCCACCCATACCAGAATAGTGAAGACGAACCCATCAGCAGTTACTTCTAACTCCGGCGGAATCAGTTTTCCGTCCCCTTTCACCTTGATTCTGGCCCAGTGCAAATGGCTTTTTAGAGATGTCTCCTCCTCTGTTTCGATGAATCCCCCGCATTGATCTCCGATCTTTTTGAAGATGCTCTGCGACCACAAGCATAGAGGAAGCCCTAATATTCTGACCCACACCCAATCTCTGTTGATGTTTTTCGGCCAGCAGCCTGAGGTAGGGTTCCACCATTCGAGTGACAAATTTGTCTTTTTCCAACTCCAGGTTCCATTCATGACGTGTTCTGCTATTTTCTTTGATGGGAACTCAAATAACAATAGACCATCGTTCATTGCGAAGACATTAAGACCTCCGGTTGTCTTCCATGAGTTACATGCCCATCTCCTGATCTCGTTCAGAGCTAGGTTCTCTGATGTTGCAGTATGAAATCTGCCGACGAGGCATCTATTAAGAAGATCCTTCTCAGAAGTGGATCCATCACCTGTGATTCTGATGCTGTTCTTGTTTGCTTGTAGATGTGCCTTCCTCGAGGCCTCCGTTGTCCATCTGCTACTGTACATGCATCTTTGAATGATAGTGTGTGTTGTCTTGTTGGCACTTCCTGCAACTCGTGCATGGTTTCTGGGACGTAGATAAACTTTGAAATTTTGTGGGCTATGTGACCCCACCCCCCTTTGTAATAACTCTCCGGAGTAATGATGATGGATTTGTTTTGCCTCTGTATGGCTATGAAACTGATGTATCTCCCTTTTTCATTGAACTTGAGGGTGCAAAATAGCTCTGAGAAGTGGTCCTTTGTCTTCCATCTTCTGACTTCTTTCCCCTGGGTTTTTGATGCTTCCATGAAGACTGCCACCAACCAATTTAGAGTTTTATGGCTAGCATAATTTATTGACTAAGGTTTCGTAAATAGGAACAATATCCTTTTAGCATTAACTTTGGCACAAGTTTTGTCAATTAGAACTAATGTTATTTGTAAATACATACACCATGACACCTCACCTTGAATTTGTCATGTGAATGCATCCATCACCAAGGCAAATAAAAATGCCAAGGGCTTATTCCTGGTGCAACCCCATCAAAATTGGGAAGTGCTCAAAGTCTCCTCCTACTGTCCTTACATGAGTATTGACTTCATCATATATACCTTTATTTTCCTAGTGTAAGTCACATGTATACCTCTAGCCTCCAATCAACTCCGTAGAACCTCCGCCTCAAGGCCTTGCTCGAGTGGCAAAAGGTGGAGGATTTGTGGCTTAGGTCGCAGGTTCATGCCCCACACCATGCAAAGCGAAGCCTGGTATTTAAGTGGAGAAGGGTAGAGGGGCGGGCCCATTATCCATCGAGTTTAGAAGGCTGTGATTGGTCCAAAGGGCGGGTCATAAACAGATTTCTCTGTTATCAAAATAAAAAATAACTCTGTAGAACCTCCCTTGGGACTATATCGTAAGCCTTCTCTAGGTGGATGAATACCATATAAGTCCTTCGCTTCCCTATATTGCTCCACCAGTCTTTTTGCGAGATGAATGACTTTTGTTGTTCAGGCCCTGACATGAATCTAAACAGGTTTTCAAAAAATAGCCATGCCCCTCCTCCCCCTAATCTCCACCACCCTCTCCCAAACCTTCATATTGTGGCTTAGCAGCTTGATACTTTTTGGTTGTTGCAATTTTAAATGTCACCCTTGTTCTTGTACAACAAAATCATTGTTCCTCACCTCCATTCTTCAGGCATCTTTGTCTCTTGAAAGCGCATTTAACAACTCTGTCGAGCACTCCACACCTGCCCTGTTTGCGCCCTTCCAAAATTCAACCGGGATCTCGTCTGGCCCAGTCAATCTACCCCTATGCCAGGGGCGAACCTACATAGTGTCAAAAGGGTTCATATGAACCCACTTCGTAAAAAAATTATACTGGATATTTGGTTTTTCTTCTGGACAATACATGTATAGATATAATATTGACTCCACTTAAACAAAAGCAAGTCTTTGGTCCAGCGGTAAAGTGGTTTCATTTTTGGAAGGAGATCCTGAGTTCAAAACCAGCCAACAACACAATACGTTTTGTTTTACTCTTTTCCAACACCAACCAACAACACAGTACATTTGTTTTACTCTTTTTGAACGCATATAAGATAACTTAGGAAAGTTTTTCCAATATATTAATCTATAAAAAGAAAAATAACTACACTTTAAGTTTTTTCTTTAAAAAAAAAACTAAAAATAGTTCTCAATTTTCAAATCCCTCATTGCTTTTTGGCTGAACCCTTTTTCTTGTGCTTTTCCTCATTATTCTGATTAAAGCAAATATATTTAAATTATTTATTTAATAAAAAATAAGATTCTAATTAAATTATAATTATATATTAATTGATTTTTGATTAATAAAATTTAGTTTATTGCTTTTTTTTTTAAATATCCTTCATATGTTGAACCCACTTGGTAAAAATCCTAGTTCTGCCCTATGCATCCTAAGAATAGCACCCTTAACCTCCTCAACCTTTATAAGCGACATGGATTATTACTTAAAAGCAAGTAGTAGAATTTTTTGTGATATTTCTCTCATAGGAAGCAAACTATATTTGACCCTTCAATTTTATTCTAGTTTGAATATTTATTTGACGCTTCAATTTTGAAGCTCGGCAGATGTGGTTTATCTCGGTCAGTTTCTTTTTTACCAGAATGTTGGCACTTTCTTAAGTTGCTAAATCCTACTAAATCGAGTTCAACTGAAAATAGTTGTCAAATATACTGACCATTTTAGTGATTTGTCACTACTTCTTGGTGCTCAACATTTTATTTGGCGAGTCATCATCCTAAATACTACCTCTCTTTGGAAATTGACCTAAATTTTTCCTATGGCACTATCCAGTTTACCTCATTCTCTTTAACTTTTCGCCCTATTAATTACGGCATTGGTTAATAAAAGCAATTTATGATTACCATATAAACACCTTCTTATAAGGTCTTAACTGTGGCATCTCTAGTGCATCTTTCATATCTGCTGGCTCTTTAGGTCCTGGGTCTAGCAACTTATCTTGGCTTCATCGGCACTATAAATGCTAGGATCGCAGGGTTTTTCATTTGTAACAAGCAAATACTATGAGATCTAAGATAACTGGAGATCAATTAGCAGCTGCACATGGTCTATTAGGAATCCTTTTTGAAGTTAAGTTGTGGTTTACATTCTGGCACTCAGTCTTTCTTCAAAATCTGGAGCTTACTGTAAAGTTAAAAACATTTGAGAAAAAGGAACTATAACTGTACCTTTTACTTCTTTGTTAGATGCTTGACTATGCCTTCATCGCAGCACGTCAAGATGTTATAGCTAAATCTGAACATTGGCTTGTCTGAACTAGAGTGGTCTGTATCTTTTCTGGCTAAAGCTTCCCCATCCCCATACCTTGTATAGTTTAGGAACTATATTCAAAAGATTGCTGTGATTAGTTGCGAGCAGGATAGTTGTAAGGGCAAATTAATAACAAGAAAATCTACAGGGATCTGTTTGTTTGGAGAATCCAATGGCTAGCTTTTGTGTTTTTCTATAGTTTTCACTTTCTTATCATTGGGCCAGAGTGGCAAATTGTCATTCTTTTCTGTGATGTTTGTTTTATTTACTTCTCCTCTTTCTTCCTGTGAATGTGTAAGACTGAGAAAGGAAGAAGCAGTACAGTTACGTTGTAGGTCGTGACCCGCATTACTTTGTTTCATGGACTTGTATGACGTACTCCTATATTTTATACTCAGGATCTTTAGGATAAGCTAGGGTTCCTTGAAAATTTAGTTATTATCCCTGTGGAGCAGAGCTTATGACTTTACTTTTCCAGAATTCCTGATACCAAATTGTCATATAGTGTGGAAAAAGATTCATGTTCATTTTTCATCGTTGGGCATATCAATAGTTAGGATTGGAGTGTGAAATTCTATGAGGCACAAGATTTATGAACTTCTGACATGGAAACAGTAATGTAAATGTTTGCACTACTTCTTAAACATAGGATTCTCTCTCCTTATCCCTCGTTCATGCATAATTGTTACATACTGAGCTGTTTTTCTATTTGCTTTCATCTTTTTTAATCCCCCTTTGCTTTTAAGATTGGTAAGAAATCTTCCTCTTTACCTTTGGTCTTTACCTAGTGATTGAAAGTCGTCAGATGTGTTTGTATTGTTGAATGATATCAGATGTTGCTATACACTTGAGCCTTATTGCTTTAGTTTCTAGAAAGACGTTCCATTTGCTAACCTTCATGTATGTTTCACAGGAAAATAGTTTTATGCAGCAGTTACATCTACTAGGGCTGGAAATAGCTGCTGACCAAGGGCTAAAGTCACACAAAGGTGCTTGTAAATTTTTCATGTAGTTGACAGAAGAAGCTCAAGAAACTATGATTATGCTTGTATTTGGATCTGCCATGTTTGTGTACATGATATGTTGTTATGCTACAGGTTAGTTGTAACTTAAATATTTATTAGGGTGATTTTTTTTTTATTTTCACTTGAAATAAGTAGGTGAATATTAGTTGATGTTTCACGACATCTTGATGAGCCCCCTAAACAATGAGTGGGTTTCTCAGACTTGTTTAAAATCAATCTGCAGTATTGTAGTGAACACAGAATATTGAGGCTGTAAGAAACATCCAACTGCCTTGATACTTCTCTCTGTTGAATGATTAATGTACGTACTTCCATTATTCACAATATTACAACCCTGACTTCTGGGGTATCGTTTGGGCCTGAGCTCAGAAGCTCTGGCAGGTCACTGGATCATTCTAACTAGAAAACATAGGCTGGAGATCCTGGCTCACGCGCATCATGAATAGAGGAATTATTGGTTCTTTGTAGTAGTTGCTAATTGGTACCTGCTCCTCGAAGGTAGCCGAATGCTACTATTACATTGAACATCAAAGTTATCCCCGTCATAGATGTGCATGAAAAGTTGGCTCATGAATCATTGGTGACAGACTAGTCTTGATGTAAGACGAACAGTGGAACTGGAACAGAAATTAAAAAAAATTATCGTCAATTTATGTTAGCTTGTTACTAGTGATAATTCAATTGTCAATTGCTCATTTGTTTTCATATTATCCAGTAATGCGATCATGATATTTAAAAGGCATATACAGTATCTTCTCTATGCGGTTACGTCTAACAGGACTGCTAAAGCTCAAAAAACATAGAGATCAAACTTGTTTTGTTTAAAGCCCTCCGGACTTCCTAGGTATGTGGTGTGCAGCGTAGATTGATATGCTCAAGTTATAGTCTGATGATGTAACGCGATCGTATGCAAATATAGTAATCTAATAAGAGTTGGAGTCAAATTCCAAAGAGGAAATGAGTTTTTACTATTGGAACGAATATCAAATTTATAGTTAACTTCTTTTTCGTAAAAGGTCAAGAGTAATTGTACACTAAACAAAAGATTGAAGTAAATAAGATTGTAAACGCATAAGATTAAATCACTAAGGTTGTGTCCTCACAATGAATTGATTTATTTGTCGATTATCATGCATTTATAGTTATGCACTAGTTGCATGCATCATCACTCAATATTTTTCAAGTTTGAAGAACGATGTAGTTACAAATGATGCTTCTGTAACTATATGAGTTATTTAAATAAGTCGTGATTAATTATGCCAAGTAAATCCTATTCTTTGGCCAAATCCTAACCCACTCTTCTGAGTTTGAAGATTAAGATATTATGACATATGTAAATATTTGTAGCCACCAACTAGTTAATCAAGAACAAAAAGAAGTTTAATATCTTATAAATTATAATCAAGTAATATGCAATCACATGACAACTTTATGAACTCTGCAATCTTAGTTGAGGATTTAGTTATCATACTAAAAGTAAAATTATAAGAATATAAGTAAAGAGAATGCATACACTTACTATAAATATATATATATATATATATATATATATATATATATATATATATATATATATATTAAAAAAAAAAAAAAAAAAAAAAAAAAAAAAAAAAACTTGAAAGAGTATGAAGATCTTTGTCCAAGAACTATAGAAAGAGAGAAATTAGATGATAACAAAGTACTATTACCTAAAACTAACACAATTGTCAAATCTCAAAAGAAACCTAACATGGCTATTATGTATGGTTGAGTGTTATCAAACATTTAATTTTTGGGAATTTTACGCAAATTTTATAGTATTAAAAGCTAATTATACCTTTTTTTTTAAAAAAAAAATAATTTATAAATTCTTTAAATTTGGTGAAATTCGGATACATCACGTCTCGGTTTTGTGTACATCACTCAACATCCCAATACATCACGTAAAGTGATGTCTCCGACCAATACATCGCGTAAAATAATGTATCTAACTGATACATCGCGTAAAATGATATATCCGATAATATGAGAGAGTAGAGATTTTTTTTTAAAAAAATGGTAGAAAATTTTAGAGAATATGATAAAATAAATTGTGTATTTAAGCAATTTTTCCTTGTTTTTTACCTCTTTGAGGACCAACGACGATTTGTTTTCTTTTATATTTTCACACAATTATATCTTTTCATGTGTTCTAATAAGTAAATTATCATTAAGTGTAACTCTATATAAAAATCAAATTATAGTGGATTATGTTAATGCAATTGACTGTCAAATTTCTGGCAAAATATTTCTTCATGATATGCCACTAATTTATCGTTTCAATCAGGTTCATCGAATAGAAGGTTATCCTCTAGTAATATAACAAAACGGTAAGATCATATATGAAAATATTAAATTTTTGACATGTTTATTGCTCATATATATATATATATATATATATATATATATATATATCGAACAATGTAATTTAAATCTACTCAGTTAAAAGAAAGCATAATTGTGGTGGCTAATGCAATGCAATTACTTGTCGAATTTGTGGCCAAATATTTTTGTCATATTGTTCCGCTACTGTATAATTTGGATCAGGTTCATCACGAGAAGATTATACAGTAACAATACAACGAAATAATAAGAGCATACATAAATATATTCATGTGATTTATTTTTTATTTTGTTTAATTATTTGATATACGCTATTTATTTGCTCGATTAACTTTGATCTATGTCGAGTAGGCATTTATTGGTTACCTCTTTTAGGGCCGACGACAATTCGTTCTTTTTTATTCTTTCCACACATGAATTCCTGTAAGTAAATTATCATTAAATGTAACTCTATATAAAAATCAACTTAAGTTAAGAGAAAACATATTCATAATAGCTTATATTAATGCAATGGGATATTTTGAATTTGTGACTGTATATTTCTTCATGATGTGCTACTATTAAGTTCATTAAAGAGAAGGTTATCCTCTAGTTATATAACAAAAAGGTAAGACCATACATGAAAATATTATTTTTAGCATGTGTGTTGCCCGTGTATACCGAATAAAGTAACTTAAATCAGCTCAAAGAAAGCATAACTATAGTGGCTAATGTTAATGCAATTACTTGTCAAATTGTGGCAAAATATTTCATCATGGTGTACTACTGCTTTATAATTTTGATCAGATCCAACAACGAGAAAGTTGTGTTTTAAGAATACAATGAAATAATAAGACCATACATAAATATATTAATGTGATTTATTTTTTATTTTGTATAATTATTTGATATTTGCTAATTACTTTGTTGGTTTTAAAAGAGAAGAAATTATAGGAATAAAATAAAATAATTTTTAAAAAAAAAAACTTATGAACTGTAGTTGAAATATTGATATATTTGTACTGCCGACTAAGAATACAATTTAGAATAAAACTACTAACTTCTTAACCTAAAATTAAGCTAAAAGATCTGCTGAAAATATTCAAACTCCTAAAGTCTATAAAATACTATTTATTCAAAATAGAATTCAATTCCTAATTAAAACGGCTAACTAATTAACTAGGTTAATTTTTAAAAAAATTATGGCAATACAAATTTTACAATTCTAAAATAAATATTCAACACTCCTCCTTGCTTTAGGAATTGTAAAATTTTGATTTTCTATGTTGGGATCTCCACACTTGATAATTAAAAGTGACCTTGTGAATAATTTTGCAGAATCATTTTTGGGCTTGTAGTGAACTAAATTCACTTCTCGTCTTGAATGCAACCTTAAGTACTAAATCTTTTTGACATATATATCTTTCTACTTCGTTTGCATCTTGAATTTAAACTTACCCATTTTATTTCCTGAAACATAGATAACTCCTTCATTTCTCCAATTCCTTTAGGAATATTGAAAGCTGAAAGCTCTTTAAAACCTAGCAGGTTCACATTTTGCTTTTACTTTTTTCAATTGGAAGATCATCTTCAAAATTTTCCAACTTATAATCTTTTTCAAGTTCTACATAAACATCTTCCATCGTCTAAACTCTTGTTGAGGATCTTAAGTACCTGAAATGACATTATTACAGTAAATGTACGAGTATATAATATAGCTAAAGTGAAATAACTGAATGAAAGGACTATGATATATATAAATATATACTAAACTGAATGTTAATAAATAAATGAGTGAAATCATTTAGAATTTCTAAAATACCTACTCATGTATGAACTCAACATATTAAGTGATATGATAAAAATATACTTTTAACTCTATTTGAAAAATTCTCTAACCGACAACCATCATTATGAGTAACGTGATTATACAGCGGCTCGACCACGCTGCAGAACTATCCTATACCTTGCAGGAATATAGAACATCTCAATTAAGTGGATCCACTAAAGCTCTGCTCGAAAGCAATAAAGAGTTGTCTAAAAAGTACGATCCTTTACCCATGTTGGCTACATGGTTCATGAGGAATGTGAGTTGTCTGAAGTCATCCCCATATTTGTGCTCAATACTACTCCCGATAAATATATACTCATGTTCAAATGTATAAAACATACTCTTTCTCAATTTGAGGTAATTGCTCAAAATATCTTCTTAAAAGAGGTAACTACTCTGAATTATAAACGAATTCAGAATTTAGAAATCAAAATTTCTTTTTTTCTCAATGTAACAAGTGATACATTTGGAAATACTTAGTTCCCCTATACTCTTACTCAAATCATGCATGTTTAAAACTCTTTACCAAAACTCATTTTGCTTTCTCAGAAAAACAGTTTAAGACAAAAACATTTGCTTTAAGAGATCCTAAAAAATTATAACTCAAAATATGGTTCATGCTGAAATATAAACATGAACAAATCAACTCAAGGATCTCAATAACAATATAGCAAACTCAATACTCAGAAATCAAGAACTCGGAACTCAACGATACTACTCATCTCAAGAATACTCAAAATCCAAGATAAAATCCTGGATTATTATTTTATTGTATTTAGATAGATGTAGGGTGTGAGGAAGAACTTAGTCCACCACTATGATTGCCTTACATATTTGAAAGAACAAAGTTCTTGAAGAAGTTTTGAAGAAAACCCTAATTCATCTTGAGCTTGAGGAGGAACATTAACTTTCTTTGAGGAAACTTTTGAGCTTGGGGATTGATCTTGAGAGAAGAAACTCTTTTATGACGTTCTTAGAGTGGAAAAACTTGGGAAAATCTTGGATGGAAAGTTTCTCTTTATATCTTGAATTTTTGACATGAAGACTTTAGGGTTCTTGATGGAGAAGAAGAACCCTAGGTGAGTTTTAAGAGAATATCTAAATAATTGAATGTTTAGATTGATGATTTTGATAGGAAAACTAGTTAGTTGGATGATATACTTCGTTAAAACACCCAAAAATCACTTAGAATAGGGCTAAAAGCTTGGAAAATGACTAAAATAACCCTAAAACACGTGCAGAAAATTTTTGAAAGAATCACTCTACGGCCCATGTAAAATTCTATCATTCGTAGTGCCAGTCATAGAACATTGACTTCCTTGGCTTCACTAAAACGGGCATAACTTTTTACTCCGAACTCGGGATGAGGCAAACTTTATGGTGTTGGAAAGAGGACTCATAGACCATTAATTTGATAGGTCATGAGCCACCTAATCATTATATGTTGAGAGATTTGATCTTTTGAAGTTGACCTAAGTATAATCTTATCTCAAAACTTAATTGGTAAGAAAACTTTCAATTCAACTTTCTTATGACCTTAATTCATCTCCAATTTTATTCTCACACTAAATAATTAACCTTAACACTTAAAGCCATAATTTAAGAACCACCCGGCACGACTTTATACATAAATGAAGAATAGTTTGAGTTTTAATTTAGAAATTTTCGAGGTGCAATAGGTTTGCACATTTTACTGCTCTATTAAAGGTAACATTCATATTATATAGTGAATTCATACTTATCTCATCCTTTTACTGATATTAATTTTGATCGTAACTACATGGTGAAATTTAGGATGAACTTCTCTGAGAAGCATCAAGACTTCACATAGCTTCCCAACATTCTTATCTTACTTACATCCAATGAAATGGTCAAACTATGGGTGCTAATAAAGACGACAACTCATTCAGTTGGGATGACAAGAGATCTAAAACCAATAATATCCTCTCAACGATTGTGCTATAAGTAATGTTGCAATTTTAACTTAACAGTTTGTTAAATAGGGAAGAGATCCAATGGTTGGTTAATAACTTGTAGTAGAGTGATACCGAATCAGTAACAGAGTGTTTTTCCCTTTTTTATAAGTATTAAATGCATCTTACTTAGAAATTGTAACATAAAATGCTTATGGATATAAATTACATCACTCTTCTTTTCGCGAATTGGTTATGATAAGACCCAATCCAGACGTGGAGAAGATTGAAGGAAGGCGCATGGTGCAACTGTTGTTGTCCACAAGCTTCTCAAAAGACAAAGCCAAGGTTAGGAGTTTGAAAATTCTAAATCAATTTGTTTGATGTTCACATGTTAATATACATTCTATTTTACGATTTTGTAATTTATGTCAATTTTTTTAGAAAATATGCTTAGTTTAAATAATGATTAAAAAAAAATCATTCATCAATTTAATAAGATCATTTAAGATCGCGTGAAGCGTGGGGAAATTACCCAATTGATATATAAAATGCAAAATTTCAAGTGACTAAAAAATATATAATTTAATAATTCATTATTAAAGAAATCAAAATATAAATAAACATAAGAATTAGTCAAATAAATTCATAAAAAAATATATATTTATATCGTGTAATTTTTTAATAGAAAAATATGAAGCATTGTCATGAAAATAAGTAGTAACGGCAGTGAATTTATTATACATTGTATTAAAATAATGTGAGTATACATGGATGTGAAAAGTGAGGTATAAAAAAAATTTAAATGAATACTTTTGTCATTTCACCTATTTTATCGTGGCAATACTATTCCACCCAAGGGAAAAGATAACTTATCCCGGTGCTAATTATTAATCCTGGGATAAGCTATCACGGACTTGCCAACCAAACAACAAACTAAGTGGCACCATAATTTAATCGCAGGACTATTTGATGTTATCCTTTAACACCAAACGACCTCTAAACTTCTTTTTTTTTCCCCTTTCATCTTGATTAAATACAAAATAATTCCCCTTTAAAAATTAAAGAGGTTACAAAATAATATGCATCACAAAACGATACATATAAAGGACAATACTCACAAAACGACTATAAGAGTCGTTAGACTCTAAGCAAAAAATCCAGTTTTAGCAGCTAGAAAAGGATAATACTCCATGGAAAAAAATAAATTCAAGGGATGTTTGAATAAGTTAGTTAGGCTACCAGCAGACGAAAGCATTTAACAGGTCCCTCTATTTCATTTGACATTTACATATTATGGAATATAGAATTAGCCATAGGAATTATATACTAATAAAGTTTGCAGCCTAGAAATGTCCTCCAAATGGCAGCAATTTTAGACTTTTGCTTTCCCTTTCAACTAGCCATCTAACTATTACCTACAGAAGATTACAAGTAGAAAAAGTCATGAAGAGTTCATGACTTTTTTCCCCTTGGTAGAATATAGAAAGTTTCTTTAACTAACAACTTAAATATTACCTAGTCATGAAATAGCAACGCGTACAAGCATGAACGAACTCATAGTCTCCTCAGTATATCCCCCAACTGGGAATTTGCTGGAAGCACTTATTCACATCTCCAACGAAGTATTTTCAATGGAAAAGTTTTCATTTGTACAGATGAAAAACATTTCAACTATGGTAAGAAGGATAAAGATTCTTACTTCATTGTTTGAAGAAATTCAAGAAACATCATCCGCTGCACGACTTCCACCATCCTCCATCCTCTGCTTGGCTGAACTTTCATTTGTCATACAAAAGGTAAAGCTGCTTATTGAAATTTGCAAAGAGGGAAGCTCTTTGTGGAACCTCATGCAAACAGAATTGATTTCCAACCAATTTCATGCACTCATCAAGGAGATGGACAACGCACTTGATATTTTACCTCTGAGGTTGCTTAATGTGACTGTTGACACCAAGGAGCAAGTGGAGCTACTTCACAAGCAGGCGAAAAGGGCTGATTTGTTCATTGATCCCCGAGATATTCGGAAAAGGGAAGAGATTGTACAGTTGATGGCTACTAACTGTGATAGAAAAAGCAAGAACAAAGGCCTCGTTGACTTTGAGAGAGTGAAACAGAGTTTCAATAGCATTGGTTTGAGAACTTCATTGGACTATGAGGAAGAGATCTCAAAATTAGAGACACAAGCAGAGAAACAGGCAGGCACGGGTGGTCTTATCGCCGTCTCAAATATCAACAGTCTAATATCCTTGATGTCCTTGTCAAAAACTGAAATTTTGGAAGAAGAACACCTTATGAATAAGCAAAATTTGAAGCAGTCAGCATCGATGAATGTTCTTCCTGATCAATCCTCGTCGTGTTATTCACTGGTTTCCGACATCCCTGATGAATTACGCTGCCCAATTTCACTTGACTTGATAAGGGATCCCGTGATAGTAGCATCAGGGCATACTTATGATCGAAATTCAATTGCTCAGTGGATAAATTCAGGGCACCACACATGTCCAAAAAGTGGGCAGAGGCTCATACATATGGCTCTAATTCCCAACTATGCACTGAAAAGTCTAATACAACAATGGTGCGAAGACAACAACATCCCAATAACAGAATCCAAATCAACTTCTTCAGATTCAGAGAGTAGCAGCAGTAAGATTAAGAAATATGACAAGGCGGTTGACTACATTTCTGCTACTAAAGCTTCCACGGATGCTGTCAAAATGACAGCAGAGTTTTTAGTTGGGAAACTGGCAACAGGGTCTCCAGATATACAGAGACAGGCAGCATATGAGCTAAGATTGCTCGCAAAATCTGGCATGGACAATCGCAGGATCATAGCTGAGTCTGGAGCTATTCCATTTCTGATGACTTTGCTAGGTTCCCGCGATCCAAGAATCCAGGAGAATGCAGTCACAGCCTTGCTCAACCTCTCAATACATGAGAATAACAAGATCCTGATTATGTCTGCTGGTGCTATCGACAGCTTAATTGGAGTTCTCCAATCTGGGAAAACAATGGAAGCGAGAGGAAATGCAGCAGCAGCAATCTTCAGCTTGTCTGTAATAGACGAATACAAGGTAATCATTGGGGCACGTACCAAAGCCATTCCAGCTTTGGTTGGACTTCTAAAAGAAGGAACTACAGCAGGGAAAAGGGATGCTGCTATAGCACTCTTTAATCTTGCAGTCTATGATGCCAATAGGCAAAGTATAGTGCTTGCTGGAGCTGTTCCCCTACTCATTGATCTTCTCATGGATGACAAGGCTGGTATAACTGATGATTCCTTGGCGGTTCTTGCCCTCGTCTTGGGCTGCAACGAAGGGCTACAAGCATTACGAAAGAGTAGGATCTTGGTGCCTCTTCTTGTTGATCTATTGAGATTTGGATCTTCAAAAGGGAAGGATCATTCGATAACACTTCTGCTAGGACTCTGCAAGGATAGTGGAGAGGAGATAGCAGGAAGATTACTGATGAATCCAAGAAGTATTCCTTCTCTCCAGAGCTTGGCTGCTGATGGCTCTCTGAGAGCTCGAAGAAAGGCTGATGCTCTCCTAAGACTACTTAATAGATGCTGCTTTCAATCTCAGTAAGCCTGACAGATTAGAGAAATGAATACACTGTTAACAAGAATGTAAATGGATGAAAATACTTTTACCTTACTTTATTGTTAGTCAACCTTTATCCCATTCACCTTCAACCTGATAACATCCCATCAAGTTGTAAAACCACTCTTCATTAAAGCAACATTGAAATGCAAATTATTATGAGTCAGTATAATAATTTCAGCTTTTGCTCCATCAAAAATCGTCTTCTGATATGACTACAAAAAAAAAAAGAAGAGAAAATCAAGGGGGGAGCAATTTTTCACCATATATTGACCCTGGGTTCGTCAGATCAGAAAGCATATTCAGCAAAAAGCACAGCCAAAGTGCAAATGATAGTAAGATGAGACCACTCAAACGGAGATTAGACAATAGAACTTTTGATCAAACAGTTCGAAAGGAAAGATAAGAATAGGGAGTAAAATGCTTCTCTCCAACTTTGACTCTCGATAGAAACAGCTTCGTCTCTGGCCAACATAATCTGTGACAATGCATTGTTCACATTTCACACACTAATTAGACCTTTGCCGTGGAAAGAAAAATCTGCAATTTCTTCATATTTTAGTTGCCTTGCTCTCTTTTTCCTCTAAAGTTAGCACTGCAACTTCAGTCCAAAGAGAAGAAGTTATTCCCAACTCCCATCAACCTAGAGACATAGAAGTAAACATAGATCCACGAGCATATATCTTTCATAGAATCGATCTTGTTACAGAAATCAAGAAGTATACAACAATGATCAGGAAGCCTGGAGTGGAACTCAATTATTCACATTATACAGGAGGAAAAAGGAAAGAAAATATACAACTGTGGTATTGAGAGTTGTAAAATTGTGCTTGCACATGATTTACAACTAAATTACAAGCAGCCTCAATCACTGTTATTATATGGCATTAAGACTCGTTATCACAAAACTGATGCAGAGTCGAGTGGTTCAACTTTTGTTCAACCAAGCCTGAACCAGTTACAAGCCCCAGTTGTGAACCATGATTCACAAAAGTGGGTAGGTATCTGTCAATCCTCCTATAGCTCCACCAATTCCAACTGAACATGGTTGCCCATTATCTTGTAGTTCCAAAACCAGCTTCCAGACTCCATCAACTTATTCTCAATAGGTTTAAGTTCAACAGCTAACCCTGAACAACAGGAACACAATTGGTAAATAAATCTCAGTATTTCCAACCGAAAAAAACGGACACTAAATTTAAGCCAGTCAGTATCAAACTTTACCAACACAGTAGCAGTAATTACATATATACAGGTATATACACAAAAATGTGTGAACGGAAGGATTATATAAGAAAGAAAAGATTTTTTTTATCATTAACATTTAAACATTGAATGCACCCAAGAACAGATCACATTTCCAACTTCTCTATAGATGGGAATCCCTCACCCAATTGGAAGTCAGAAGGTTTTCTGGGAAGTGAACTAAATATATATCACTAAGATCATTTTCCAACTTAAGAAAACGGCCCCAGGAAACTTGCATTTATTCAAGGTGCCTTTCTCAAACCCTGTCAAGACTTGCCTTTATTTACCCCACATGTGCCTGCATCTATTTACTGATTTCAGGCTTTATATAACCTAGGTACACACTCTGCCAGGATGACCTTTATTTAACCCATATTTTTGTGCTTGAGAATGTACGTATACTAATATCTGTATATACAATGTAATTACTACAACTATGTTAGTAAAGTTTGGTACATGTAGCTGGGTTCTACAAGACCTTTCATATATACTCTTGTCAGCTTTCACCAGTGCAACATCTTTTCTAATAGTCTAACAAATACCTCACTAAGATGCTTATGTGAAACGATGCAAAGAATAACTCTATTGACAATAGTATGTCCAAATTACTTTAAGTGTCCAGAAATGCAATACCTAAAACCTGTATTAAAAGGCTGGTTTGGTTTAGTTTATCAAAACCAGTTTTTGATTATTTAAAAAGTGATAAGTAGAAAGTTGGTTAAACATGATTAGTTATTAAAGTGATTTTTGTACAATAGCATGAAAAAGTTTAATGCCACCATTTAATAAATATGAAATGCCTCTGTAAAATGTATCTAACACAATAATGAAAAAGTAAAACAAGCATATATTAGATCAAATGTTCTAGAAACCTGAATCTCCTGTTGTTATCTTCATTTTGTAACCATCTGGAACTTCAAAAACATGATTACCCTGCATTCAGAGAAAACAAGATAAAGGAACATTACAGCATCTGATAAATAAAACAAAAAAACATAGCAACAGGATTTTCAATAGGGCAGGATTCATGAATAATAAGGAGGCATGTAAGCCATATAGTTCAAGTTCCTTTTAACAGAAACAGCAAATCATGGTAGCATGACCAAAGTTAATTATCAGCATAAGTGATTTTATCTTGCCCTTTAGCTTTTTTATTTACTTTCAACAAACCCTCCTTCTTCCAAGGGCAATCTGGGACAGAAAACTATAACATACAACTTAACACAGTCATATTTGCATAAGTTAGTGATAACATAACTCCCAAAGTACAACAAGAATTCATAACTACATTTTTGCATGTTCAAATGCTAATCATATAATCTAAATCAAGCAAACCTGTAATATAACATCCACTGCTTCAAATTCTGCATTTCCATGAAGTATCACCTTTACTGCCTCAAACCGATGCACATCGTGCTTCCAGTATAAATTTTCTCTTGCATTCCAATCAATTCCATCATTCAATATCTTGACATTCTCCAACTTACATCTCCCACACCTACATAAAGGATTTTATCATTAAATGTACATCTTCCAAACTAGTAATTCAAGAATCAAACAACCAGGTGGACTTCATTACCTTTTTCCATAGTGAAGAATGGTTTCACCATTTTCATCAATCCTTGGAGAACCTAGAACATTCTCAGCTAAAATGATCAAACTCCCATCAAGCTGAAAAACAAAGCCAAGTAAATTGGTCATAACGAGCAGAAAAGTATGGCCTGCCGCAGGAACCAAGAATCCTAACCTGCACATCTCTCCACAAGAACTCAGCAACCTCTATTTGCAACTCTGAACCACTAGAGATAAAACCTCGATGGAACTAAGAGAGACAAAGCAAAAGAAAAGGTTACAACTTTCAGGATAGCATGCCAGACTGGAATAATGTAAATTGATTAATTATGCTACTAGCATTTTGACGAAGGTAGACGATGGCCAGGGAAGAACACAGTAGTATGTCCAATGATAAATAAGGTCTAGACATCATTTTCGAGGCCAATTTTCAAATCATAGTCACAGCTCTATGCTCTGGGGGTTCCAGGGAAAAATTCAAGATATGAGGGAGAACTGAAGTATATTAAAACAATGCAAGCCAATGAAACATTTCAACAGAAAGGCAATTGCTGGATTACCTTCTGTCTGGTTACTTCCCAAAGGGGGCCTAGAGCAGGATGGAGAAGAATTAGAAATGGAGGCCCAGAGTCAGCATACGTTTCATTACCTTCAATCTGTAGATATATAAAAGGAGTATAAAGAAGTGTACTAACTTCAGAAGAAACAGGTGCTCTGAGGAATCAGACTGGAATAAATTGATCACTAATAGTCACACAGTAACCAAGTTCAAGTAACTAGATAATAGTACTCCAAGAGGTATGGACACAAATGCTGAAAGTTTAGCCCAAGAATATACCTTTGGAAGTTTGATCTCACAGAGAGAAAGAATATCATAGGCATTACGCATTATATCCAACAGTGATCCATCTGGAGTCTGCAAAGAACAATTTCGATTCCAATGAGTTATAGTAGTACTTCTGATCTCATCTAACTTCTGAAAAAGTAAACAAAGCCATTAAATTACATATTCACCAAAACTGTGATGTTAGACTTTGGGATTTGACTCTCATTACCAGAAATATAGTTCCATTATTTTCTTTTCCCCTCAGCTGCAAATAACCTCATATAATTGATAAAGAGTTAATTATTTTCTGACAAAATAAATTTGTCCACTTTCTTCACATAATCTTTAGGATCTTGCATCTCTTCTCCATAATCTCCTCCATCAAATCTACGTCACGACACAGAAAACCTCTCTGAAACAATTTCTCCAACAAAGATCTTCATTACTGTAAAAAAAAGGTTGCGGCTAGAAATACACCCGCCAAGATGAACACCCATCTCTAACCTGGCTCCATCATTGAACCATGGCTCTGATACCATGTGAGAAATATATTATTGAATTGTGTATTGAAATTGTTACATTGAGACCCTATTTATAGATACTACATTGGAATCCTTTTCCAACTAGGATTCCTATTCTTATTCCTATTCAAAGTAGGAAATACTTATACTCATTTCTATTCTAACAATGTGAAGATACTTCAGTTGTTGCATGGCGGCACACTTGAACTGATGAACTCTGCCTGCTCTAAATTTTTAGATAGTGTGATAATTACATCTATAGCTTACAGTTTATATCACATTTCAATTGTGGTATAAGAAAAACTTAAGCTGTTAGAAAAGTGACACTGTTGTTTATTGTTTTAGGTCAAGAATTTGTTTATCAGGGAAATCATGCTGTAGGTTCTACTCAAAGAAGCTGCTAAATTATGTAGAACCTGGTGAAGCGACATGTCACCCTGTCTACGTTTCTTCTTGGCAGATGATGTCACCTTCTTTCTTTCATTGTATACTATAAAAGTATCTAGTTCATCTGCAATATAAGCAAAATTAGTTCATTCAAAACTGCCTCAAGACAGGTTTATGATAAATGGCAAATAAACTTCACACAAAATAGCCGTGTTAGACCTTCAACACCATCATAACATTGAGATGAGCATGTATTGAAAAAGTTGTCAGCAAGGTTTTGCATTGTGCATTCAAGACGGCCACCTCGGTCACTGGAATAGAAAGTAAAATGCTTGGTATCAGTAAGAACTAGCATATCTGAATTATTGTTAATGAACTGAGAACTCGGTCAAATACAAAGCAATTACAGGAAACAATTGATAATACAATGGGAAAACTTCCAAACGCAAGGATAAAAACTTCACATAGTCAAAAGTTAAAAAAGTTAACTACATCCAAGAAAGAAAGCTAAGTACAAACTTCTTCCAGATCCATGGATAGAACCACGCAGTCATTTCAAATTTTCTTTTCAGTTCAAAATAACCAGTTTTTAGAGTGTTTTTTGAAGTTGATGTCTAAGCTTTTAAACAACTTCTTGACCCTCAAAATTCTTGATTGTTTTTTCAGCTATGCTTCAATTTTCATTTTTGGAAAGAGTGACAGTGATGGCAGTTTTTCTTGATCCTAAAACTTCAAACAGAGAGATAATGATTTGACATGGCACTATAACAATTTAAGGTTTACTAGAGGAGCTATATATATTTATGTGAGGAAACTGATGCTGCAGAAGAGAATTGCTATTATTAATTACTAGAGAACTACATTCCGTATTCTTTCAAAAGGAAGTGGTGGCACGAACCAACTGGAAACTATCAGAGACAAACCTTTTTTTCACAGTAGATTTATACCCAAGGCACATGTAATGTCCCATCAAGAATAAGCTATAGAAAGGGTTATATATGTGACACAATCATCTTTTTTGAAGTCCAGCAGTTCAAAACAATGTGCTAGTCCAGTAAATCACAAGGAGCATACATCAAAGTTATTAGTCAAACAAAATTCAATATACCAACTTTTCCCTCACATATTTCGCAAGTAACTATTTTTTTTAAATAGTGTAACACGCATCTGACACAAGCTTTATTGTGAGGATAACTAGAATCCTTAGGCCTTCCAATTTTCATTAAACTATTGATTGCTTAAAGTGCCGCATTTTTCCATAGGAATTGTACAAAATTCTGACCAAGGTATTGCAAAATTAATGGGAAGAGAAAATAGATATTGTGCTAGGTGTAAAAGAATAGAAATTACTCCTTCGTTTCAATTTGTTTTGATTTGGCACGGAGATTAAGAAAGTAAAGAATGCAGTGAGCTGGAATTATTTCATGCGGAAAGCATTTTTAATCTTGTATGGTCAATAAATTCTAAGTGAAAAACAGAATGCAGGTGAGCTGGAAGTTATAACAAACCAAGATACTTTCATCTTTGGTGTTCAATGCATTTTTTGTATTCATGGAATCTATCAGCAATAAATTTGACAATCAGCACATGTCCCAATCAATAAAGACAAAGAGGCCTTGAGAGTAGCTTACACACCCAGAGGTTGTATCTCTTACCTATGCTTGCTTCCGAACTGGTCCACAAATGTGATTTCCTTTTTCACATTAAGCACCATTCCAGGCAAACTAGTCTCATCATTACTTGAAGCAACAAGCTCAGCAGAGGGCAAATCAACATATAGAATGTTTGTATTGGCAGGAAATTCATCCTGTAAACTTAACAAAGGACGAAGATACGGAATAAGAATTTTCTACAGTGTTAAGAGTAATTATAATAAGATCATCATCACCATGGAAAATTGGAGAGAAGGATGAAAAAGTAATGATAACCTGTGCTTATAGTTACAAACAAAGAGGCCAGCTTTACACCTCATACAATACTGCCCCAATTCCATTTTATGCGGCATTGTTTCCTTATTAGTGTGTTCAAATAAGAATGACACCTTTTTATTATTGGAAACATTTCAATTTTACACTTCGCATTTTACCCTTAATGGCATGTTTAAAACCACAAGTCTTTTTTAAACTTCTTGTCCAATCAAACACTGCCACATGAATTGAAATGGAGGGAATATCATGTAAGCATCAACTAAGAAGTGAGGCAACAACACTGGGAATGGAAGGATGGAAAGGTTAATCCAAAAGGATACGACATTTCATCTAGACAGACGAAAGGTGTTCTGAGTCTTCACTCTTATGCACCACAGGTGCCCTAGAATCAACACAATGGACCTCAAGAGAATGAACTACCATATGACAAGTCCTCCACAAATGCAATAAGAGTCTTGATGCAGTAATAAATCTTCAAGTTTAATATCATCAACATAAAATTAGTTTCTACACTTCCAGAAAAGCAACTGAGAGCATAAGGTAATTTTTAGGCACACTGTAATTTGAATTTTTGCATCAGAATTGGATTCTGTTTGACTGTACTTTGATTGCCAAAAGGTCTTCATTCTTATTATGTACATGCATCACCAATCTCAGATCATGGACCATAATGTCAGGTTCAGGGAAATTTATAGCATCAACAATTAAAGCTATTTAGAAAAGTTGATTCCAGAAGCTACAAATGACAGCATCAATTTGTAGTAGGAAATTCCTAGTGTCAGCTGGTACTCTCAAGAGACTACAAACAAGGTCATTCAGAATGCTAAAGCTACTGTCACAAGTGGAAACTCGTTTTGACACATTTTAAATACGCTGATTTTGATGTCATCATTTTAAAACTCGTGAATGGAAGATAAGCTGACCAAAGGATCCAATTAAAGGAATCATTCAAATTTGAATAAGAAATGACATAGAGTACCTGTAAGAAGAAAGAGGAGTATCTGTCATCCCAAACTTGTCAAACTCGGTATATTCTATGCAGGATATACCACAAGTCCATTTCCCCTCAAGATTCTTCTTCTTGATAAGAACATTTATGCCTTCAGTAGCACCAGCATTTCGCTTACACGAAGCAAAGCCCAGTTTCTGGAAATTTTGGATATGACCACAAATATAATAAGTAACTAACAGTTAGATTCCAGTCTAGAGCAAGTAAGAAATAAGATCAACATGGCTAGGCCAAAATATACTCTTCTGGCTTCTCCAAGCGAGAGCAAGTTACTTAATAAACATATCTTGTGTTCCATAAACTGTTCCTGCTAATCCAATATTTAACAATATTGATTTTTCCCAAGGCAGCACTAATATCATGAACTAAATGGATTCATATTTGCCTAATCAGCAAGTCCTATTTGATCTTCTCTCGACTGTCGAAATTGGGTGATCCAGGAATATCAAGAATAGATGCAGTCAAATCCAATTCTCTAATTATCTACTGTCCAGACTGCATGGTTTTTTTAAAAATAACTGACATTGTATAATTCCATACCTTTCCTTGACGCAAACCAATTCCAGCTAAAGCCAAAAGAGTCACATCTGTCGCTGCCACAACATTACTGCATAATCAAGAATGTCAACCATATTCAAGACATAGATTATACCACAATTTCTCTTTTTATTCATAATTAGTAATTATTTTAAAACATAGTTAAAAATTTGAAGTTAACCTGACTTGTCGCACGGTTGCACCTCGTCTTCCATGATCGTGAAACCACTGGAAAACACCTTCATTATAAGCAAGTTTCCAGATCACCCCATGACCACCTGGCTTGCATACAGGTTTGAATGGTCTACCAGCCAACCACTGCCCATCTTCTGCACTAACAGCTGGAACAAGAGGCTAGCAATTGACAAGTTAAATCACCAAATGAACAGATTATGTAATATATATAATAACACACATCAAATCATGGAATCATAGGAACGGAAAGCATTCAAATTTTTACCTGCTCAAAAAGTTTAAACTTTGATCTTCCCCTTCCGAACCAGCGGAGTTCCTCACAGAGTGAGGTGACATGCTCATGATTTCTTTTTGCTGCACTTGTCATGATTGCAACTGGAGTGATGCATTGTTTTCCGTATAACTTGAAATACAGGTACTCCCTAGCCTTACAGTAGTTAAGGGATATCATCATCTTTGTTGTGATTTGGTTTAGAGCACTATGAATGCAGAAACAAATCACTTGATAAGGGTATTTCTATTACCTGAAGATCTCTTATAAGACCTTCTAATAGAGTACGCCCACAGTATGGAAGCATTGCAGCTGGAAGACATTCACCTGAGTTTGAGTCAACCAAACCCAGCCTGTCCGCCGAGCCACCAAGAGGATATATTTCACCCATGTTTGGCAAACCCTTCAAAAGAGTTAAACAGTGAGTAGATCAAGACCAGATTACATGCATTGACATCTATAAAATATAGTGCATTGACTAACTTCGATTCCCCATATAGCTGCTTGAGATGCATATTCTAAATCCTGAGAAAGATCAAGCACATTTGGAGGATGAATTTCTGCTATGTCACGCTTGAGAGAATTATTTGAGTTATGGGACAGACACGGTCGTTCAAAAGTTGACTGAGCAAGAAGCTCAAGGACTATGATTTGATACCTGCAGCAAAGTTCTTGTATTTCATTAGCATGAGTGGCTTGAAAAGCTCTGGACATATCAATAAATAGATCAACAATGGGAAGGTTTGATGACAAATTATTTTTGAAACAAAATAAAAGAAAATCATTTTTTATGATTTTCTAAAGATCCTCATGTACAAAGCTTAAAGGAGAACTTATAAAGTTGAATACTAACAGCTTGCGTACATGGCGAAAAATATCAAAGTATGAAGGCTCAGCAAATATTAGATGGAATGAAGGGGGATACAGCATAAGGAAACTAACATTTACGGGTAAAAGAAAACACTCAACTCTTCATATCCAGAAAGTTGGAGGTACTTAAGTAGACATATCAGAGTATGACAGCTCAGAAAATTTTAAATGAGATGAAGCGAATATAGCATAAGGAAACTAACATTTACTGGAAAAAATAAACACTAAACTCTTCGCGCTCCAGAAAGTTGGAGGTACTTAAGTAGCCTTATACACTTTATGCTATCTCAAATTTGTCCACAAAAATCAGTAACTGAACCACCTGTAAAAGGAATTTACTTTTGAACACTTGGTGTTATCTCAAGTTTGTCCACAAAAATCAGTAACTGAACCACCTAGTAAAAGGAATTTACTATCAAACACTTGGTGTTCTTCCATTATATTATTTAAGCACTTCGAAAAACTGAATTGGACAGCAACCATGTTTGATAATGTTACATCAAATTCTGCAAAAGTATTAGGCAAGTTTGAGCATAAATATTTTCCATATGCTCATTAATAATAAGTACTATCTTCACAATTGCATGACAGTAGATAGTAAGGTTTTAAATTATTAAATTATGGTGGTGTCCAGGTCAGCTTGCACGCCTACCCCACCAGCACAAGGTACGTGATCCACCAAGATTCAGGTAAAATGGAAGAAATAACCTAGTTTTATTTTTTTCATTTCTGGGATTTGAAGCAAAGACCCTCATGGTTCTCCCCCACTTCATTAAGGAAGTAACTTAACTTGTGTATGTACGTGCTTCAAATTTTAACTACGACTTTTAGTTTATACGCCCTTACTCACTAGGAAAATGTTAACTTGTTATTTCCTTTCATTGTACTTACTGTCACTGTTCAGGCACTCACCTGTTATACTCTAGTGAAGGATCTCAAAATAAAAACTTGAATGTCAACGTCCAAGGTTCAGCTTGTAGAAATTAATAACTAACAGAAGAAATTAAGTCCAATGGGAGTAAAAGATAGAGAACTAACCCTATTATTCCTCCAATGCAATCATAAAACCGCTCAACCTCTGCAATAATTTTCAACATTGACCTCAATGCCTCAAACTCTTCAATTCCAAGGCCATAACCATTAACACCACGGAGACCAATACCCTCATTTACATCCCAATTGTCAATCATCTCCGCCAAAGCATAGAAAGCACTCTTCAGTGAACTTCTTGTGGTATCAAACTCTGTACAAACATCACCAAAAACATGCTGTTGCCCGGCAGCAACCACGCATTTAAGCAAAAACACTTCATACTTATCCAAATGCAAAGTGTCCAAAACCCTAGAAAACGAATTCTTATGCGAATAAAAAAAGGAATTTACACGACTATCAGAGTCAATCACTCTGATTCTGTCCTTCAAATTAGCACAATTATCAAGCTTCGATTTCAAATCTTTTAACCTGGCGATTTCTTTGTGAAAATCAAAGTCAGGTGCTGGTGGCACGAACTCTACAGGCGCGGTGGTAACGCGCGTGAGTGGAACTAAAGGACGCGAGCATTGAAATGGCGATGAAAACAGAGAAGAGGAGGATGTAGCGGCTAGAGGCTTCATTACATAATTAAGAGAAGAATCTCTATAAGAGTTGAAGAAGAAAAGTGAATTGGTATATTTTGAGGTGAAAGTGAAAAGAAGGTTGTTGTGCTGCCGAAGCACTGACGTCGAGGACGCCATTGGAGAGGGATAGAGAGTAAGCAGTTCAAGGGAAATTTGAATTTGTAAGGGAAAAGAGAGAGGGGATAAGGGGAGATTCGGAAAGCATATGCCGGGGGGGAAATGAAGGATATTTAAAACAAAGGAGCCAAACGTCACAACAATGTCCAAATAACCGTCGGAAGCCTCATCATCAACATCTTCTGCCTGATTTTGATTGGTTGCTCGTATTTTCCTACGTTTTTTTGCATGTGTTTTGGGTCTTAATTTTTTCTTTCACTACATTCATCATTTTTAACTTAGTTTGGTATTTATTTATGTATTTATTATATGTAACTATGATTAAATAAAATTATAATTCGCAGCTATAATAGCTCGAGTTGATTTACAAAATTTCATTGTCAGTCATGGAAGAAAGCTTTGAACGGTGGGCTTTTTTCAAAAAGCAGAACTAATGAGATTCGAACACGCAATTACTATTTCATTTCAAGGGGGTGAAATCAAAGGGCTACAATAGCTCGTTGTGTTGAGGATATCCACAGTATTTTATTTAATCATTTCGTGTTATTATTTTACTTGTGTATGCGGTATTTTTTTCCGACGAAAGGTTAAGTTAAATTACGGATTCATGAAATTGTTACTAAAATTAATTGGTGATGTTTTCAAAATTCTATGTATATATAATAGGAGAGGTAATAGCGCTTATGTGTCGGCGTCACAATTAATCTCTAACGGGTCGCTTGGTTTGAATTCAAGTTATGATGGGATTAGTTATGATGGGATAAGTTATGATGGGATTAGTTATAATAGGATAAGTTATGTTAAGATTATTTTTTATTGAGTGTTTGGTTTGTTATATTCAAAATAATAAATCTTAAGAACAACATATAAATTTACAAAAATACCCTTCATGGATTTGAAAAATAATGTCTAAAAAGTGTTTAAAGGGACATTTTTGTCATTTAGTCATTTTATCCCGGGATAAGTTATTCCGGGATTACTATACCACTCATAGAAAGGAATAACTTATCCCGGTAGTAATTATTAGTACCGGGATAAGTTATCCCGGCCTTGCCAACCAAACAACAAATTGAGTGGCACTATAATTTAATCCCGGGATTATTTAATCCCGGGATTATTTTATCCTATCCTTCACACCAAACGACCCCTAATTTTTAAATTATCAATTAATTAAATATAATTAATTTGTTTTTTTTTAATAATGAAAAGAAGTTACTATTTAAGAAGCTAAGTTAGAGTTTTCACTTAATAAAAAAAAAAAATCTTAAAAGAAACGTGTAAAAGAATTTTTTTTTAAAATAATTAAATATTGTTTAACAAAAAATATCTATATAATTCTATATAATAATAATAATAATAATCTTTCCACAACCTCCTTATTTATAGCAAAACAATAATAATAATAATAATAATAATAATAATAATAATAATAATAATAATAATAATAATAATAATAAACTTAATTATAAAATTAATTTTGAAAATCACGTAAACATAAAAATAAACAATACATGTAATACTATTTTTTTAAAAAAAAATATGACTGAATAGATATTTTTAAATAATGAACACTATTTTATTTTTTAAGAAAAAAAAAAGATTTAAAAGCAGTTTTTACACTTAAAAATTAATTTAAATTCCTAATTGGAAAATAAAAAATAATTGAATAATTAGAAACAGAAAGCCAAAACCTTAAATATAAGAACACAAATTAATTTTAAAATGAAAAAAAAATCAAACAATTAAAAAAGACGTTTAGGACTCTTTTTTATAATAAAACGTTTAGGACTCTAAATTAATTACATATAATGGTATTAAATAATAAATAACTATTTTTTAAATGAGTTTAAAAGCAAACAGTTCTAAAAAATAGGATTTTTTTTGGGTGCATTTTTAAATTTTGACTTTATCTTAAACAATTGAGGTTTTTGAATCTAGAACTGATTATAACTTCTATTTAGAGTTTTAGAATTTTAACTTTTTTGTTCTTTGTTTTCTCTCTCTATAAATACAAAACACAGTACTTACTTTTTTTTTTTTATGTGATTTTATTTTTGAAAGAGAATCATCGTGAGAAATTTTGATTATGCTTCATCACTTTCAGGTAACAAATTAAATTATTCTCTTTTTTTTCGATGAGTTTATTTCTTTGCACTATTTCTATAATAAAAATTGAATAAAGAAAATATTCATCATAAACAAGAGGATCTTCATTTGAAGGATCCAAATTCAACATAAAATTGAAGTGAAGGTATTGCGACTTAGTTTTAAATAGTGTATATATTAGAAATATATGAAAATGTTGATCAACTTTTTGAATGAATCGACAACATTATACATGAATTTTTTATGTAATATTTTAGTATTATCATTGCATATATTGAAGCCACAATTCCTGAATGAAAAACTCTTTTGTCTCTTAGAATTAGAGTTTTAAAAAATCACTTTAAATATAGTTATTAGTAGTAGTAGTAGTTAACTCATAACTTATTAAGAAAAAAAAAAGAGAAAGAAAAAAGAGTTATCAATTAAGTAAATATAATTTATTTATTTTTTTAATAAAGAAAAGAAGTTACTATTTTAGAAGATAAGTTAGAGTTTTTCACTTGATAAATTTTTTTTTTTTTTCTTAAAAAAAATGTGTAAAAGAGTGTCATTATTACTTACTTGCGAAGTTCACAATAAATGATGTATTCCTTTGAAATGATATATAAGTAATTTTAAATTTAATTAAATAGTAACATGTTAAATTTTAAAATTAAAACTTTAAATACATCCTTACAGTCAAATTCAACCGTGAATTCAAAATATAAATAACAATTTATTATAGTGGGACTTGTTATATATTAATTTAAATTTCCTACATATAATGAAAATTAATTTAGAAATGTTCGTGAATTTAAAATTTTATTGAAACATATACATAAATAGAGGATAAAATAAAAGTAAATGCATGATTTTAATAATTATAGAATAAAATCAAATTTTAAATAATCAAGAAATCAAGAAATAATTAAATATAAAGTCTTTTACAATTAAAAATCACACAACCTTTTCAATTTCAAAAGTTACACACGTTTATTTCCACAAAATATGTCTGAGATCCTATACTTTTAAAACGATATTTTCACAAAATATGTCTTAGGTAAAAACGCATTTCTAAAATTCATATGTTTACATCTACTTAAATTTTAAATTATTGTTAATTGTTTTTCAATTTTATTATATAGAAAAACTTCTAACCAAAAATATTACTACCAAATAATCAACAAAAATTTGGCATTTGTAGGGCAAACCTCCGAAAGATTTATATTTTATAAATATTTATTTTTAAATAAAGAATCTTTCAAGATTAATTTTATTTTAATAATAAATACTATTTTTATGGGGAAATATAGTGCATACGGTTGCATTAGTATTTTTTAAAAATAAATTATTAAATATCACAAATATTAAATTTATAATTAAAAAACAACCTGCATAATTTTTTAAACATTTTTTAAAAAACACAATTTTATTTTCCTTTTCTTTGAAGAGATATGATTTGAAACTAACCTTATTAATCTCAACAACATCTTTTTCTGTGATAATAGCATGTTGATGGTACTTATAATTTATTAACATTATCTAATTATATTAAAAATAATATATTAATTATTATAAAATTAGTTTAAAGTTTTTATACTATGTTAAGATATATTTACTAAAGAATAAAATATATTTTAAAAAAATAAACAAATCTAAAAATCCATAAAATAAAAGAAGATATTTATAGTAAATTAAAGGAATAGAAGTTGATCCCTTTTTTCATCTTTCTCCTTTTTTTTTTTGCACTAAAAATAATTTATTTTTATGTGGTGTATTAATTTGATAACTTATTTTTATGTGGTTATATTAATTCATTTACTTATAGTAATTTTTATAAAGTGATCACCGGAATTCATTATTTTGTACATTCTTATTTTATACAATTATTTGATTAAATGAAAATCGTCTTATTTTGCAGGATTGAACGAGAGATGATTGTGCTAAAGAGATTGCAACATACTTCGTAAATTATATTTAGATTTTAGCTAAAAGTAGAGTCAATATTTTTAATACTATGTTTTAGATTGATCTATAAATTTAAAATTTAATTAATTAGCACAAATATTAATTCAACAAACATCATATATTCTTTTGGTTTTCATTATACCAGAAGAAGGGGAAGTGTAAGAATAATGTTTAGTGTTTTTGAAGAACGTATCATCATTGCACATATATTAGGGGGGAAATTTTGTTAGGATTAATTGTATATATAATTTTAAAATATTATATATGATTATACATATACTTTTGTTGCTCAATAATAATTTGTATTAGTTATTTCAAAATTTTAAAATATCCGCGCAACGCGCATGTACTTAGACTAGTTGGATATATTACAAGGAGTTCATAGCTCGAATTTGAGGGATTTTTTGTTCAAATTTGAGAACTTTTCAAGGAATTAAACACACACATATATGTAGGGGGTGAACAAAACCAAACCGCGAACCGCACCAAACCAACAAATCGAGTCTAACCGGAAAAAAACCGACTAGTGAGTTGGTTCGATTTGATTTGGTATTTAAAAAAAATTGACTATAAATTGTTTGATTTGGTATTAACTAAAACACCAACTCAAGACCAAACTAACCCGACTATAAATGGTTTGGTTTGGTTTCTCATTTTTTTAATTTAATTTAAATTTATATATATATATATATATATAAATATATATACCCGTTTTTCGATAGTATCCCTACTCTCTAGCATATGCTTCCAAACTTGTGAGCCACCTTTCCATAACACAAGAGTAGGAATCTGTTTCTTGCAATATTTATTCCATAGAAAATTAGTTCATAAATTATTTTGTGTCCTAAACCTCCACCACAACTTAGCATATATAGCTAGAGAAACATAAAAAAGAGACCTGAAGCCAAGACCTCCTTCCTGTTTTGGGAGACAAACCTTTAACCATTCTAACCAGTGTTTACATCTACTAGATTCCTTATTACTCCAAAAGAATTTCGCAAAATACTGTGCAACTCCTTAATAACACACTTAGGAGGAGCAATAGCACATAAAACATAGATAAGAATACTTTGAAGTACACTAAAAAGAAGAACTTCTTTACCACCATATAAGAGCATCCTTCCTTTCCGTGCTTGAATTTTGCCTTTCACTTTGTCAATCAATTCTACATAATGTTATTTTCTCTTCCTAGAATGAGTAATTGGACAACCTAAATATTTCATTGAAAAGTATCCTTTAATCATCTCTATGATCTATTCCACCCGAGGTGGAATTCTTGCATCAATATTCTATTGTAAATAGTAAGAACTTTTCTCTTTATTCACCTTCTAGCCAGATTGCTTCTCATATTTTTGTATAATGGTCATGATCTTTCTCAAAGAATATTCATTAGTAGAAGCAAAAACAATAGTATCATCTGCATATGCTAAATGGTTGAGATTAGCACTTCGTTTTGGCAATACATACCCAACATATAGAGTATCATCAAACAAAGAATTAAGGGCTCTAGACAGGACATCTGAGGAGAGTATAAAAAGAGTCGGGGACAGAGGATCTCCCTGTTTCACTCATCTAGTAGAATGAAAGAATCCATAAGATTGCCAATTGAGAAGAACAGAGTAGTAATTGTTAGAAAATAACCTCCACACCATGTTTACAAAGTTTGAAGCAAAACCCATCTTCCTTAACACTTTCATCAGAAAAAACCATGAAACTCTGTCATACGCTTTAGACATATCAAGCTTTAATATAATGTTTGCAGGTTTTCCTCTTTGGAAATATCTGTCACCAACTCTTGAGTTAGAAGAACATTTTCAATTCTACTTCTCCCTTTAACAAAATCAGATTGATTAGCGGAGATCAATTTAGGCAAAATATCCTCTAATCTATCATGGATAATTCTAGACAGAATTTTTTTAACAAAATTACTCAGACTAATAGGTCTCAAATCTGAGAAAGATCGAACATTCTTGTTCTTTGGTATGAGAACTAGATGAGTATGAGTAATAGATTTAGGAAGAGTGTTACCAGCAAAGAAGTATTGCACCATTTTGATAATGTCCAACCCTACTATATCCCAACATTCTTGCAAAAATCTGCCCGGTAACCCGTCATGACCACTTGAACTATCTCCATTTAGCTTGAAGACTACATTTTTTACCTCTTCACAGTTAGGAATGACTTCTAAAGCTGCATTTTCCTCATCAGTGATAGATTCTGGAATGTGAGATAAAAGAGAAAAGGAAGAGGCATCCCTGTCTTGCTGAAATTGTTTCTGAAAATGATCAATGGCCTCTACAATAATATCTCTTTCTTCTTCTAACCAAACCTCTTAAGAATTTTCGATCCTATTCATCTTCATCTTTCGTCTTCTCCCCTTCACTACACTATGAAAAAATCTAGTGTTTCTATCACCGTTTTCAAACCACTTATATCTAGCTTTTTACTGCCAGAAAATTTCCTTAAAATGAAGATATTATATTCTGTTCTAGCTCTTTGCATGATAGCTCTATTTTCACTTGTTAGAAACTCTTCAAAAAGCTTCTCCTTGATTTTAGCTATCTCTTCCCTAATGATAAGTTGTTGAAAAATGTCTCCAAAAGTCTCTCTACTCCACATAGTGAGAGCTCTTTTAATCTTCTTAATCTTTCTCTTAAAATCTAAAAAAGGGTTATCAGATATCGAGGAATCCCAATTCAATCTAATAACTTCCTTAAAAGACTTATGTTCTGTCCAGAATTTAAGAAACTTAAAAGATTTATCATAATTGATACGTCTATCAGCACAAGTGAGGAGCATAGAAGCGTGATCAGAACCAGTCCTAGGTAGATGATCAACTATAGAATGAGAAAAATAGTTCTAAAACTCTGAATTGATTAAAGTTCTATCAAGCCTTTCAAAGATGTAGTCATTCCCAGCCATTCCATTCCACCAAGTAAATGGGCTTCCTGTAAATTGCACTTGGGACAGACCACATAATTCAATACAAGTCATAAAATCTTCACAGCCTGTATCCACCACGGGAAGTCCCCCTATCTTCTCTTTTGAATTAAGCACCACATTAAAGTCACATCCTATAATCCAAGGTTTATCCATCCCATTATAGATAGCAAATAGCCCCATCCCACATCTCCAACCTTAGTGTACTATCACACTTAGAATACACAATAGTAACATAAAAGCTAAGAGATAACGACTGATTCTGCAACAAAACAATGAGTTGTTGCTCTGAATTGCTCTCTACAGTACCTTTATAGCCTTGATTTGAAAAGATCCAAAACTTTCCGTTGTTGTGATTACCCTCATACATTCTCAATCTTCTTTTATATCTGTTGATATGATTCACCGGATGAAAAGGCTCCAAAAAAGCCATAAAAGCAAAATTATGATACTTGTGCAACATCTGCACTCTCTGGAAAGAGTTTTATGACCTTACCGACCTAATATTCCATATTAAATCTTTCATTGACTATTAGATTTTTGGGAAGTTGCATGTCTCTTTGGTTAGATTCTATCTGGTTGAGCAGTCTGCCCATTACCTTGTTTCTTACCCTTTCTAGCAGCCTTTACTACATTCATTACCCTAGGAGATAGATCTGCATCTTTAAAAATTTGCTTCTCCTTGGATTTTGATAAAGTTAGAGTTTGTCCTTTCTTAGAAACTTTAATAGTTGTCTCTACAATCTTGTGAGTAAGAATATCATCCAATGTTGAATTGGGAGAGTTAGTGTGCACCATCACTACTAAAGATTCATCTGTTTGAATTACCGTGGGAACTATGGTCACTGCTTTATTGTTGTTATTATCATCATCACACAGTTGTTCATCCTTTTTGCTTTCTACTATATCCCAGACCTCATCGAGATCTCTCACATGCTGATCTGCAGGTTGAACATTCTTTTGGGGGGTATCGTTGGCATCCAAATCAGTTGTGGTTGTTTTTATCTCCACATGTACCAACACTGTTTCATCTATTAGCTTTTGTTTCTCCTTCTCCTTCTTCTCTATAACCTTATCATTTTCATCATCTTTGTGTTGTTCTTGTTCATGTTGAACAGACTCACCAGCCCATGATTCATCAAATTTTTCTTAACTTGAGCTACTCCTCCTCGAAGGTTTCTGATGACAAAGGACTTTCCCAAAGGACATGGAAATCCATTCCTTTGTTGACTCATGTTCTCCTATTTGTTGGGATACAGTACTAATCTCCACATTGTAATTGTTTCTATTTGCATTATTATTTGTACTACTCTATGCAGCCTACGTATTTTCTTCACTAGTCAAAGCATGAAATTTATTTGTCAACGTGGGAGGGCTGTGATAATTATTGGTGCCTAAACATCTATGGTCTTTGACTACGTTCCAACAGCCTAGATCACCCACAACTTTCTCACTAGAAAGAATTCTCGCTTCGCCTTTTTGTAATCTTAGAACCTGCTGATCCATCTTCTCCTGTAAACTGTAATTTGTCTTTGTGTTTTGTTGAGATACTTGAGCTTCCTTGTCCCTTAATTATAGAAGTAATCTACAATTTTCCTTATTATGCCCTTGCATTTTACATTCAAAACAATACTTAGGTAAATAGTCATATAGAATCTCTACCACATTTTTTCTCACTTCGCCAATATATTTATTCTCAATCTTCATGTGTACACACTTCGTAAATTTTCCCTTTAGATCTACCAACACCTTTACCCATGCACAACTTGGTTTAGTTTTGTTATTGTGTCTTGATCTAAATTAATAGGCTTGCCCACTGCCATAGCTAAAGAAAATAAACATTCTTTGACAAAGAATGTAGGCAAGAGGTTAGGAAAAGAGATCCAAGCCATTTCTGTAGAGGTTTCTTCATTGAATTTAAACCTAGAATCATATATCAAAGTATGCATAAGATAAGAGTATCTATATTTACACGTAATGTAAAAAGCTCCCTTTGAGACTAGGTTTACAAAATCCTCTTACTGAGGTAATCATATAAGAATGTGTTTACTACGAAACAATCCAATCTTACAACCACCTTTTAAACCACATTGTTGAGGAATATTCTTCCTCAATTCCTCTAAATTTGTCCATTCAAAAGTAAATTTTCCAATCACCTCAAATTGGAGGTCCTCAATTTCGTTCATTATATTCATTTCTTTCTTTGTCCAAGTGATTTGATGACTCCATCTATCACATAATTATCTTTTCTAAGTTACTTAGTCGATTTGGATTGCACACTAGGTTGATAAATAGTATTTGCATATGAAAGATTTATAGGCAGAATAAGATCTGTTCTCTTAGGTTCAATGTTAGGACCTGAAAGTAATTAAGGAAATTCTGAATAGGAGAATTGATGACCCACTGTCCGAGGTGGATGGCTGCCGGCCAGGTGATCCATCGTCCTCCTCCAATCTCTTCTCCTCTCGATATCTCTGAAATCTCTCTAAATCACAAGATTAAAGAGTACATGAAGTCATTTTCCCTTTGCATATGCATCGGCCTGAATCTCATACTTGTCATCCTATGGGAGATATAGGGGATTTTCTATCAGATGTTGGGACTTTGAAGCTCTTCAGGAGAATATGCCTGAGTATGTAGTAGAGCATATCAGGCTTAATATGAGTCATGTGCGACTAGTTAATAAATGAGATAAACCTTGGTGGACCAAAACTAGTGCAGGGAATTTCACCGTAAAGAGTGCTTGAGACTTATTAAGATAGAAAGAGAACGCTAATGAAGATTTGAATCTTTTATGGGTAAAGGGTTTACCTTTCAAGTTCTCTTTCTTAGCGTGGAGAATTTGGCAAGGTAAAGTCCCTGTAGCTCATTTGATGCATTCTTGGAATCCTTATATTTCTCAATTTTGCAAGTTTTGTTTTATCCTTGAGATTGAGACAATAGAGCATCTTTTCTTAAAAGGGGAAATAACTACTGGAATTTGGAATCATTATGCCAAACTAGTTGGTATTTTAGACACAATGCTAAATTTGAAGCAATTTATAAGAAAATGGTGGGGAACATATGATAATGATAGAACTAAGGTGGTGTTTCAGGCAATGACTATTATAATTTTATGGTTCTTATGTAGAAGAAGAAATACCATTCATCATGGTGGGTCTTATTCTTTTGGGAAAATTATTTGGGAAATTAATGTCACTATCTTAATGGTGATGAAATCCAGATTCAAGATAGAGTCGGATAGCAATAGTTGGGTGCATATTTTTGAGGAGCTGGAGGGCTATAGTCCTAACTATAGTTTCAAAATTGCGAGATGGTTGTCTCCCCCTATTAATTGTTTGAAATGTAACACAAATGGAACATCTAAGGGTAGTCCTGGACCCAGCTCAGCAGCTTTCAACATACGAGGTCATCTTGGGGATTTGGTTATCGCTAAAGGCTTCAAAATACAAGACACTATGAATCTAGTGGTTGAAGCTAGGGCTATCAAAGAAGGATTATTGTTTTGTAAGGATAAATCGATTGAGCACGTCATTATAGAATCAGAATCTATGGCTATGGTTCAGATTTTTGAAGGGAAGTGGGATACTCCGTGGAGTGTTGCTTTGGAGGTGAATAAGATTAATGAGTTGAGGGGTTGTTTATCAGCAAGAGTTCATCATTCCTTTAAGGAAGGAAATACTCTTGCGGATTATTTTGCTAATTTGGTTTTTCATGCAAGTGATTTGCAATTAAATCAATATCATGACATCCCAAATAAAGGCAAAGCAATACTAAACATGGAAAAAATAGGCACACCACAAATCAGAAGAAGCATCACTAATTGTTAGCAACATTTTTGCAGGCAATTAGTAACACAGAAACAATGGTTACGAGTTGAACATATAGCATTCTTCATTCATTTCTTATTTTCTAAACCAAGTTCAATTAATGTGTGTATTTACACCTGGTGAGAGCTTTGGGGTGTTCGGGGATACCATATCAGGACATAGGATTGAAAAAAGGGTGCTTGTCTTTGGCTCTGTAAAATAGTTGCAAAGCTATTTGCAAAGATTTTGTAATAACCAAAAACTAGTGAACTAAACTAGAGAGTTATAGAGCCATGTGTTAGGGTTTTAGAGTTTGGTATGAGAGTTAAAATCATAAAAATGATTCCTGTACTTAGAATGAGGGTTTCAGGGTTAGGGCGTCAAGGTACGACCCCCTAAGGACCACCCAAGGGTCCTTGAGGAGGACCTCAAAAAATTCCAAAAGCTGTCCAAAACAACAGCCTCCCACGAAGGGCATCCACGGGTCGTAGATGGACCCACGCCCCATGGGAATGGGTCGTGGGTCAAGGCATGACCTTCCCTGCAACTTTCAAGCTCCAGTACCCCACCTACGAAGTGCATCACGATCCATAGACCCACCAACGGTCCGTGGGTGGGGGTTTCGTGGGTGGAGGCATATTTTTAGTTTTAGTTTTTAAGTTAGGGGCTTAAGGGTTAATTGGTAATTAGTTAGGGGTTTGGGGAGGTCAGTTTGTTAATTATTAAACCACCTATATAATCCTAATACACCCCTAAACTAAGTGAATTAATTCATTCTTCCAATACCCCTAATTCTCTCTGAAGAAGAAGAAGAAGAAGAAAAGAAGGAAGTAGGGTATATTTCCTAGATTGTTTCGAGCTCTTGCTAGACATTGAATCAAGATATGTTAGCTTATTCATCTATGGGTTCTTCCACCCATAGAGCCCCCTAGGTTTTCCCCCAATTGTGAAGTCAAAACCTAATTCTAGCTAGAGTTTCTTCCTATATTGTGGGTAGTGTTTAGGTATGTTTCCAATCAAGTGGATAATACTTAATTATGATTGAATTAGAATTGAGTTATTATATTATGATGAATTCTATGGTTAACCCTAGTCTAATTGATGAATTTGTTATTATGTTGGTTTAATCCATGAAAGGTGAAATTGAGGATTCATAGGTGATCTTATAAAATCAATGTCATGTGTAGTAATTGTTCAAGGTTAGGAACATATAGACATGAATTGAACTAGACCTTATTGAATATGAAGGATCATAACTAGTAAAGTTGAAATTGAACCTTTATGATCAATTATGAGTAGAATCACCTACTAATGAAGGATGTGATTAGAATACCTTAAAATCTAGGTATAATGATGATGGTAAGAAGTAAAGCTTGAGAGTAAGACTTGTAGTCATAAATGATTAGGGCTTTGAGAGTAAAGCTAATATGATGTGATCTTGTTGTGTATTGTTGAATGCATATTCTCATGCACACACTAAGGCATAAATATTATAGGAGATGCAATGTTCTCTCACATAGAATGATTCTAGGTTGACAAACTAATCACCTAAAATGAATCAAAGAATGTTAGATTAAAATAACTTGAAGTTGTAATATCTATTCCCTTCAAGTATAGCTTGACTTGGTAAGACAAGACCAAGATTAGTAGCTTGGAATGAGGATAGATACTCTCCTAAGAATAGCTTAACTTAACATTGTAAGATGTATTTCATGGTAGCTTGAGTTAGGGATATGGTAGCCTAGGATTGAGGAAGTATACCCTCCTAAGGGTAGCTTGAACTAGCATTTTTAGGATGCCTTCATGATAGCATGACTTGGTTTGGCCAATACCATTTCATGGTAGCTTAGGATTGAGGACTTATACTCTCCTAAGGGTAGCTTAGGATAGAGGACTTATACTCTCCTAAGGGTAGCTTAGGATTGAGGAATTATACTCTCCTAAGGATAACTTACATTTACATCTTAATGTACTTGTAAGGGTAGCATGACTTAGTTGGTCTAAGACTATTTCATGGTATCTAGGATGGAACACTTGTACCCTTCCTAGAATAGCTTGGACTTTCAGAATAGTGTGCATAGTTAGTTTAGCATAATATAGTTATGTTAGCAAGATGATAGCATGGTCTAGCCTATTAGGGTGCTATTCCTTGGTTGCCTTGAATTGAGAAATAGAATTCATTCATGTGTTGTGACTTGCCTTGTATTAAATAAACAAGTACCTTAAATGACTAATGGAAAATAGTTAAGAGGGACTAGTCCCCAACTAGTGAGTATGTATGATAGCCTAAAGTGGTACTTAGTGTGGATAGTAGTATGGGATGATATTCATACATTGCACAAGTATTACTTGAAGCTACTTATGAAGTGTTCTCTTATATAGTGTAGACTTAGCTTGGGTTGTTTCTATAGTTTCCTTCCATGATATGATTGACTTAAGGTGATAGTTCCCTTGTCTATATGAAGTAAGCTAAGAATGATATCAAATGAATGATAGGTATGCATATGGTGACTTCAAGGTTATGCTTAGTGTGAATGATATTATAGGATGCCCTTTATGCATTGCACAAGAGTGCTTTGAGGTTATTTAGATGTATAGTAATCTTATGATAATGAAAGCCTAGGTCTTGACTATGCATATAGGCTATGATTAAGATGACCAAAAAGAGATGCTTAACTTGATAGTATTATGGGATGTTATTTATGCATTGCACAAGTATGCTTTGAGGTTACTTGAGAGTAGTCCTATTATGGTACAAATGACTAGGAGTTGATTAATGCTTATATGATGCTTATGTTTGAGACTTTGCTTATTATTATGATATTGTCTCTTATGCTTATAATTGATGTTTCATGAAGTATTTCATATGATTTTGGATTATGTCTTATATTGACTAACCCTTATCTTATGCTCTTATGATTATGCTAGCTAACATATTTAGTACATTTTGTACTAACGCATACTTTGCCTACATTCTCATCAAATGTAGGGTTTGGAGATTGAGTTCTACACTTGGAGATAAGTTTCTAGAAGTTGCAAGGAGTTGAAAATTTAGTGAGTCCTCATAGCTTCGAGGACAAAACCCATTTTGTCCTTTATGTCCTTTATTTCCATGTTGAGACTGTTGTATGGGCTATGTCCCAAGAGTTTTATTCAAAGTTGTATTAGATGGTTTGAGACAAAAGTTTAGTAAAGACGTCCACTTGCATTTTATAAAAAGACTTTGATTGTAGGAATAAAAGTTTTTAAAATTTCCGTACTTTTCTATTATCTTATATTATGATATGCTAAAGGCTTGTATGAGATCCCTTCGAGGTCAAGTACGCCATGTTACATCTAGGGTGTACCCCTGAGTCGTGACAAACTTAGTAGTCAGAGCACAAGGTTTAGAATGGTTCTAGGATTGTCTCAAACCACGTCTAGTAAAGTCTTGTTTATAAATGTGAACCGCGCCACATTTATGAATAGGAGGCTATTAGATGATTAAGAAGTTCAACTTCTTCATTCTCTAAGTTGTGCCGTAGAGTTTGACTCTATAAGTTCTCTCTCCTACTCCTTATCCGATGGTCTTTAGGATATGACTACTCGAAGGGCTCATGCTACAAGGAGCGAGGGATAAAAGGTTGGTTGTGATGCCAATTATGACTATGTGATTAGATTGACTTTGATATTGTCTTTAGTATGATTGGGTTGTATTATGGTTATGTGTATTTGATGGTAGAACACGACTTAGTTATAATGAGCTTTGAGGTATGTTGATAGGTTTGATGAATAGGGTGTTTGAGTAATGTCTAGATGGGTTGAGTGAATAGATTCCTCTAAGAGAGGTAGAAGAGTAATTCACCTTGGTTTAGAATCATGTTGTGTGATGGAGGTGAAAGTTTAGTGATAACTTGCTCCGACCTTAGAATTGAAAGAAATGAGGCTTAGAAGAGTCAATATAGGCTTACTCCCAAGGGGGAGATGATGTTCTTAGATAGCAAGGTTGTTGAGTGTTCTTGATGTTCATGATTTAGGTTGGCTTGAAAATTCTCACCTTGAGAGGTGTAGTAAGTTTTGGGAAGTTTAGTCTTGGTTTTGTAGGTTCATATGAGATCTTGAGTAATGTTGGTGAGGTTGCTTGTGAGCTAGAGTTACTTAATGAGATCCTTTCTAATTTAGAAGTACCGGTTGGGATCTTAGACTGGCAAGTTAAGAAATAGAAAAACGAGGAAGTTGTTTCCATGAAAATGTTGAGGAGTGATCTTTTAATAAGGGTTTTAGTTGAGGGTGCTACTTGGGAGGCCTAGGGCCAATGAGAAATCCCAATATCCACATTCTTTTTCCTTGTATTCCTCCTTTAGCATTTAAGATATTGAGATGATAAGTTCCTCTTGATTTGCTTTTTATGTGAAGTCATGTGTGAATTGTATGTTTCCATGATTTTCTTATGTGGTGCATGTTCATGAAAGCTTGTGATTTAAAATAAAATGATTTTGCATTGTTTTTCCTCATGTTGTAGAGCATTGAGTATAAGTTTCCTATTTGGCTTTATAAGAATGAATATATAAGTATGCTTTAGTTTGGAGTTGAGAGATTCCTCGTTGAATAAATACTTTTTGAGAGTAAATTGCATTTAGGCTCCATGAGTACATGTTGAGCATGTTTTAGTTAGGAGATGGTAGTTCCTCCATGAAAATGAGTAAATATAGAATTTCATGCATTTTGGATTGTTAGATGTAGTTCCTACTCCCTTGAGTTGCATTGAATATGTTTAGCTTGGAATTGAAGTTTTCTTCCTTTGTCGTGTGCATTTAGATGTAGTACATGCATGATGGGCTGCTAGTTTAGAGTGGTGACCTTAAGAAGTGTTTAGAATTATCATTTGAGGACGAATGATCCCAAGGGGGAAGATATTGTAATACTAGAAAACTAGTGAACTAAACTAGAGAGTTCTAGAGCCTTATGTAGGGTTTTAGACTTTGGTATGAGAGTAAAAATCGTAAAAGTAATTCTCGTACTTAAAATGAGGGCTTTAGGGTTAGGGAGTCAAGGTACGACCCCTAAGGACAACCAAATAGCCTAAAAGCTCTCTAAAACAGCATCCTCCCACGAAGGGCATCCACGGGCCGTGGATGGACCCACTCCCCATTGGAGGGGTCGTGGGTCAAGGCTTGACCGTCCCTGCAAATTTCAAGCTCTAGTACCCCACCTACAAAGTTTAGCACGATTCGTAGACCCACCCACCGTCCGAGGGTGCGGGTTTCATGGGTGGAGGCAGATTTTCAATTGTAGATTTTAAGTTAGGGGCTTAGGGGTTAATTGGTAATTAGTTAGGGTTAAGGGAGGTTGGTTAGTTAGTTATTAAATCACCTATATAATCCTAATAAACCCATAAACTAAGTGAATTAATTCATTCTTCCAAGACCCCAAATTCTCTCTCTAGAAGTGAAGAAGAAGAAGAATAGAAGGAAGTAGGGCAGATTTCCTCCATTGTTTTGAGCTCTTTCTAGGCTTTGAATCAAGTTATGTTAGCTTGTTCATCTATGGGTTCTTCCACCCATAGAGCCCCTTAGGTTTTCCCCCAATTGTGTAGTCAAAACCCAATTCTAGCTAGGGTTTCTTCCTACATTGTGGGTAGTGTTTAGATATGATTCCAATCAAGTGGATAATACTTAATTATGATTGAATTAACATTAAATTATTATATTATGATGAATTCTATGGTTAACCCTAGTCTAATTGATGAATTTGTTATTATGTGTGTTTAAGCCATGAAAGGTGAAATTGAGGATTCATAGGTAATCTTCTAAAATTAATTTCATGTGTAGTAATTGTTCAAGGTTAGGAACATATACACATGAATTGAACTAGACCTTAATGAATATGAAGAATCATAACTAGTAAAGTTGAAATTGAACCTTTATGATCAATTATGACTAGAGTCACCTACTAATGAAAAAAGTGATTAGAATGCCCTGAAATCTAGGTATAATGATGATGGTAAGAAGTAAAGCTTGACAGTAAGGCTTGTAGTCATAAATGATTAGGCCTTCCAAAGTAAAGCTAATATGATGTGATCTTGTTGTGTATTGTTGAATGCATATTGTCATGCACACACTTAGGCATAAATATGCTAGGAGATGCAAGGTTCTCTCACATAGAATGATTCTAGGTTGATAAACTAATCACCTACACTGAATCAAAGCATGTTAGATTAGAATATCTTGAAGTTGTGATATATGTTCCCTTCATGTATAGCTTCACTTGGTAAGACAAGACCAAGATTGGTAGCTTGGGATTGAGGAGCTATACTCTCCTAAGAGTAGCTTGACTTAGCATTGTAAGATGTATTTCATGGTAGCTTGAGTTAGGGATAGTCATGGTAGCCTAGGATTGAGGATATATACGCTCCTAAGGGTAGCTTGAACTATCATTTTTAGGATGCCTTCATGGTAGCATGACTTGGTTGGCCAAGACCATTTCATGGTAGCTTAGGATTGAGGACTTATACTCTCTCAAGGGTATCATAGGATAGAGGACTTATACTCTCCTAAGGGTAGCTTAGGATTGAGGAATTATACTTTTCTAATGGTAGCTTACATTAACATCGTAGTGTGCTTGTAAGGGTAGCATGACTTAGCTGGTCTAAGACTATTTCATGGTAGCTAGGATGGAACGCTTGTACCTTTCCTAGAATAACTTGGACTTGAATAATAGTATGTCTTCCAAGGTAGTTAGTTTAGCATAATATAGTTATGTTAGCAAGATGATAGCATGGTCTAGCCTATTAGGGTGCTATTCTTTGGTAGCTTTGAATTGAGAAATAGAATTCATTCATATGTTGTGACTTGCCTTATACTAAATAAAAAAATGCCTTAAATGACTAATGGAAAATAGTAAAGAGGTACTAGTCCCCAACTAGTGAGTATGTATGATAGCCTAAAGTGGTACTTAGTGTGGATAGTAGTATGGTATGCTATTCATACATTGCACAAGTATTACTTGAAGCTACTTATGAAGTGTTCTCTTATATAGTGTAGACTTAGCTTGGGATGTTGCTATAGTTTCCTTCCATGATATGATTGACTTAAGGTGATAGTTCCCTTGGCTATATGAAGCAAGCTAAGAATGAGACCAAATGAATGATAGGTATAAATATGGTGACTTTAAGGTTATGCTTAGTGTGAATGGTATTATGGGATGCCCTTCATGCATTGCACAAGTATGCTTTGAGGTTACTTAGATGTATAGTGCTCTTATGATAATGAAAGCCTAGGTCTTGACTATGCATATAGACTATGATTAAGATGACCAAAAAGGGATTCTTAGCTTGGATGGTATTATGGGTTGCTATTCATGCATAGCAGAAGTATGCTTTGAGGTTACTTGAGAGTAGTCCTATTATGGTACAAATGACTAGGAGTTGATTAATGTTTATATGATGCTTATGTTTGGGACTTTGCTTATTATTATGATATTGTCTCTTATGCTTTTAATTTATGTTTCATGAGGTATTTCATATGATTTTGGATTATGTCTTATATTTACTAACCCTTATCTTATGCTTTTATGATTATGCTAGCTAACATATTTAGTACATTTTTTACTAACGCATACTTTGCCTACATTCTCATCAAATGTAGGGTTAGGAGATTGAGTTCTACTCTTGGAGATCAGTTTCTAGATGTTGCAAGGAGTTGAAGATTTGGTGATTCCTCATAGCTTCGAGGACAAAACCCACTTTGTCCTTTATGTCCTATATATCTATGTTGAAACTGTTCAAAGTTGTATTAGATGGTTTGAAACAAAAGTGTAGTAAAGATGTCCACTTGCATTTTATGAAAAGACTTTGATTGTATGGATATAAGTTTTTAAAATTTCCTTACTTTTCTATTATCATATGTTATGATATGCTAAGGTCGTGTATGAGACCTTTTGGGGTCAAGTACGCCATGTTACATCTAGGGTGTACCCCTGGGTCATGACATATTTCATCTTTTATTTGTTACTAATTGTTGTTGTCATCCAAAATTTGGAGATCGGATGGTGGTATCAATCTCAATTAACGTTCAATGCATTGAGCTCTATTTGAGGGTTTGCAAGGGAGATTAAGAATGTTGGGGATGAATTGATTAGTTGGTGAATAAACAAGGCATATCGGGTCCTTAATAACTAGAACTAATAGGATAAGAGTTCTTATTACAGAGGGGGAGATACTGAGGTGATTATTCTTGGTATAATAAGCAACAATACGAATCTCGTCTTACCTGATCGAAGCTTGTTGGGTAGAGGGAAATGAATGTGCCTTGAACTTCATTTCTTGGTTGATGAAGAAGCCACGGTGATGGTGAAATCTTGCTCAGAGATGAAGAGTGCCAGAGCTCAAGGAGTGATGCGTATGTTCTCGTCCAGATGCATCTTCCTCGAAGGAGACTCCTTTCTGTTTCCTAGTCTAATTTTCTTTATTTTTGGATTTGTTGTCTTTATTTTGTTTGGGTTGGACTTTTTGAGCAGGCTGTTTTTTTGTATAACTTTGCTTGTTTTTTTTTTTTTTTATTGTTTGATATTTATCTTAGTAAAAGGGGCTTTCAGCCCCAATCCTTCAAATTAAAAAATATATATACCCGTTTAGGGTAAACAAAGCCTAGCCCAACTAATTTATATAAAAAACTACAAATTATTGACTTTAGGTTTAAGATTTCAATTTGTCTTGAGTTCTTCATTTTCATGTTATGAAGGAACATCTTTAGTTCCTCATTCATTTCCTCGCAACTCTATTTAAGTTTGGTTCAACTCCTCTAGATCGGGCTTCTTTGAATTGATAGGCTTATCAGTCTTCTATGCCTCTTCAATTTACTTTGTTACAGACTCTTCCCCATGCCTATAGCTTCCAATTCGTCTCTTGTTGCTAATGTTTAATTTTGTTCTTTAAAATTTAATTTGTGAATAGTCATAAGTGATCTTTTTGAGGCTCGATATCTCTCCTTTTTTTATTTATGCTTACATTTTTACCGTTGAGAAGGATCGAATGCTAGGATCATGACTTTTGGTCTCATATGATTTGGGCTTTTGTATCTTTTATAAATATTTAAATATTTCAATTTATGGGTCTTAAAATTTCTGATTTGATATTTATTTGATTATATTTATAAAATATATATATTATTTTGGTATTCTAGAAAGAAACATGGGAATCAAGGTTGGAACAAGGAGCGAGATAGCGGTTGGAAAGATTAGAGGGGTGGAAATTGGAGAGATAGGGAGGTTGAAAAGGAAAGGTACATCCCTCCCATGATATTCCATGACAAAAAGAACCAACAAGTTTGGAAGGAAACCGAACCGTGAAAATGCTCATAAGGATCTTCAATAAGGTTGAAGGATCCGACAAGGTGTTGAAAGAATAGAAGAATGACTTTTCCACCTTATCTCAAATGGTGACCTTTCAATCAGTGTCTATCAAACAGTTGGAAATTCATATGTTCCAGATCGCCACTCATTTCACTCCAAGGCAAAAGGGAACGTTGCCTAGTGACACCGTCCCAAATCCCAAAAATGAATATTGGGAAAATGAGAACTATGTTGTGCTACTACGTTAAATAAGGTTCTTTTTGGGAGGCAACCCAAGTTTTTACTTTTATTTTATTACTTTCAATAACGTGTGTTGTGAGTACAGATTGAAAAGAAGTCAAAGTATTGTGAAGGAAACAGTAGGCGATGCTAAAACCATAACAACGATCCACCGAAGGCATTGTGCGGACTCACTCTTGCCCACCTTCTAAGCTAGAAAATGTAAAAAAGTATATTATAAATTGGGGCGATTTGAGCTCCAAAAGGAGATCCACTGGAGTACATTATAAGGAGTCCATTGTGTCTGCCGAATCAACTCCGATTTTGGTTTTAGTTCTGGCCTCTTCGACGAGCTTTTGATCTACCAAACTCACTCGATGACGTTAGTTATGACTGCCAAACATGCCTGGTATAAAAGGCAAAGGGTCTTTTCAATTTTAAAAAAACATTTGCCATCTTTGAGACCATTTCCTTCATTTCACTTGCAATAGCATATTTGAGTGTGTGAGTGCCTTTTTTATATGATTATTGAGTGTCTGAAGTGCATTATCTTTGCTTGATCAGCTGACCCAAACCCTAACCTCCCTCGTTTTTGCATTTTTCTTATCTTTGAGGTTGGTGTTCAACTTCTATTTTATGATTTGAACTTAAAAATGTGTTTCGTGTATGGGCTTAAAGTCATTTGAGTTTGTTGTTAGTTAATTTTTTGGTTAATGCTACATTGTTTATATTGAATGATGCTCATGTGTTAGTGTAACGACCAACTTCCATCGTTATAGAAAACTTTTTCATAGTAACTTTGAATTTCCCAACCTAGTCCAGATTTGGATGAAATTAGAGTCAGTGAGGTCTAGAGAAATATGGTAATAATTGGGAGATCTAATTATGAATTCAATCATATGAATGAATTGATAGCTAAGATGTTAAGGAACCCGTACGACTTTATGGAATTGAATTCGAGCGAGTAGAACTCCCGAAATTGATCTTAGAGTGAGCGGGTAGTTTCTGAGAGTCATGGGCGTTGTGGCGGGCTAGGGGCCGCCATAGCTGTACAATCACAATTTAAGTAAAAAATAAACCCCAAAAACGTTTTATTCTGCACTTTTCAACTTTTAGATCTAGAAGACGTCCCCAAGCGAGTTCTTGACTGTTTTTCACAATTCTTAAGGCTAAAGGTAAGGTTTTAACTCCCTGAATCCATTTTTCAATTCGTAGAACGTAAACTAATGGGTAATTATCGATTGGGGAAGGGTTATGGAACTATTTGGATGGTTGGAAAAGCCCTAATTTGGGTAATGAAAATCATGGGGTTGATCTAGGATTGATAATTAGACATTTTTTATAAACTCCCATGTTATTAAGATTGTTTGTAGACCAAGAACACACAAAAAGAATCTGAAAAAGGAATAATCGAGCTTTTTAAGGGATTTAAGTTTTGTTCGAGGTAGGTGATGGTTGTGATTTCATGTTGTGTGATATATGCCTGTTCTTGCTTCACTATGATCCATGTATGTTTGCGAATATTGCATTATTGATCACATAAATCGTAAATGAGGATAGTTGAATGATTGAATGCCATGAATCATGACTTGATTGTATAATTATGAGAATATGCTTGTGATTGTGATTGTGATTGTGGCTTGTTGAATGGATTGGGTGTTGCGTTCCAACATAATAACTGGGACGTACTAGTATAAATATTAGAACAGGTGTCACGATCCGGCATGCTAACTTGGAACGGGTACCACATACCAATACACTAACAATTTGGGTGTGGGCTCCATGAGAGGACCATTGACATGACATAACTGTGCAATTTGAGAATTGTGATCTTGATCGTTATTCGTACATGATATTGATATTGTATCTGCTCGGTGTATGCATGTTATTGTTATGTTGTAATGGCTTATGTATGTTGCACATATTAGGATAGCCATGTGATCCTATCTGTACACTGTGGTTGTGTACTGATACTGTACTTGCTCTTTCTTTGTTGAGTACAAGGCATCTTCAACCGGCTATTGACGGACCTCGTTTAGAAGATTAGTGATCGTTCAAATTCAAGTGTGAGTCAGTTCTTCTGGGCTGCCATAAGTTTTATTTCTATTTATGTCCACATTTTCGGACATGGACTAGTTTCTTAGATTTATTATGTTTAGTATAGGGTTGTACCCTTTCTTGTTTAGACCTATGGTTGAACCTTAAATGTCTTAGTACATTGATTTTCTGGTTCTAGGTGTTATTTTGCATTGTTTTGGTTCTTAGACTTTTGTTTGGAGTTTATGGGAACTCCCTATTTCTTTTCCTTAGTATTTAAACTTGCTTCCGTATCTTTAACTGCCTTAGTATTTTGGTTGAGTTGTTAGTTTGGGTTGTAGTAATGGTTCTCCCACCGAAGGGTTAGTGTGGGTGCTACTCACGAAGGTCTGGGTCGTGACAAAGTTGGTATTAGAGCCTACGTTCATTGATCTCGATGTACCAAAATGAGTCTAGTATAGTCTTGTAGAATGGTATAGAGACGTTTGTACTTTTCTTCGAGAGGCTATAGGACTTAAGTAAATCTTTCTATTTTCTCTTGTCTCCTTTCGTGCTATAATTTGATTCTACTTGGTATCTAACCCCCTTCACTCTTCTGTTCGCAGTTAACACTAGGTTCATCAGCGTCAGTCTCGTAGCTCCCATCAACTCTCCAGATGAGGAATCCGCAGCAAGAGGTCGCAGTTGAGGCAGGGGTAGAAGAAGAGCTAGGGGTAAAGGCAGAGGAAGGGTCGTCTACTAGGGATGGAGCACCCATTGGAGATGCTCCCAGAAATGAAGCCCTTCCTGCGCATCATGAAGAGGTGGAGGAGAATGTTGAGGTTGAGCAGGAGGAGAATGTTGGACAAGAGGAAGAGGTACATGCTAAGACTACAGGTATTTCTCCCATAGACCAGTGTTAGCTCAACAAATCATGTCTTTCTTGAAAGGATTGGTTGGTCCTGGAGTACTTCCCTCTGTTCAAGCAACTCAAGCTCCCGCCAATCCCCCTATTGCTATCACTGTCCCCAAGGTGGGTGGAACTATAGGTAATGATGTTTTCTTCTGTCCTTTGTTGGGTCCTGTTATGACTGGTAATGAGAATGCGTTATTAACTAAGGTCTTAAAGTTGAAACCATCTGTGTTCCATGGTTCTGAGAGTGAGGACGCATATGAGTTCATTTTAGATTGCTATGAGAGGCTTTATAAGTTGTGAATTGTCCATCAGTATGGAGTTGAGTTTGTGACTTTTAAGCTTCAAGGTGAAACTAAGCAGTGGTTGAGTGCTTATGTGGAATGTAGATATTCAGTTTTACCCCCCACTTACTTGGACCCAGTTTCATGCTCCGTTCTTGGAGAAATAAGTGCCCCGATCTTCGAGAGATCGTAAGAAGGATGAGTTAATAGCTTTGGAGCAAGGTGGTATGTCTGTGGATGCTTATAAGGCCAAGTTCCATTCTTTGTCTAGATATGCTATGCAATTGGTGACTACAGAGGAAGAGAGGATCCACTTATTTGTCAAAGGACTAAATTCTGAGTTACAGGTATTGTCTGTTCATATGACCTCTACAGGAAAAAGCTTTAATAAGGTAACACATTTTGTGAAGAAAGTGGAGGGGGTGAGGCGAGACGGTCAGGCTAAGGCATTGGCTAAGAAATCCAAGAATTCAGGCAACTTTCAGGGTTCTTACTCCAGAGGTTCAGGAAGGCCGACTCTTGCAACCCGACCAATTCATTCCTCTATGCCCGCTTTTATAGGTAATTTCTTCAAAACTCTACCTCATAATTTGATGCTGAATAGCTAGGGAGTCGAATCGTCGACGGGCAGCAAGCCATTTTTTATCGTACTTGTTACAATTGTGGAAAACCTAGGCATATAAGGAGAGATTATCCCCACCCACGCATGTTGGATTTCATGCAGTAGTAGTCTAGAGTAGTGGTACCCGCGGGAAATAGTAATAATAGTCGAGGGTGTCCACAAGGCGGGCGAGGAGGAAATCAGCAAGGCCGTGGAGGTAGGGGAATTGTTAACGCAGGCGGAGGTGCAGTGCAACCAGGTAGGGAAGTTACCCGTCAAGATCAAGGGCTCAGTGTTATGCCTTTTCGGGCAAGACCGAGGCGAAGACGTTTGACGCAGTGATCACATGTATTATTCTTGTATGTGACCAGATGGCTAATGTGTTATTTGATCTGGGTTCTACTTATTCTTATGTGTCCGTGCGATTTGCCTCAAAATTTGTTATAATTTGTGATACATTTGATGCCCCCATCCATGTTTCTACCCCAGTTGAAGAGTCTGTCATAGTCACCCATGTCTATCATGCTTGTCCTATTTTATTTAAGGGTTTTTAGACTTGGGTTGATTTGGTTTTTGCTTATGATTGACTTTGATATAATCTTAGGCATAACTTGGTCGTCCCCCTATTATGTTATGCTTAATTGTAATACTAAGTTTGTGACTCTAGAAATTCTGAGAAGGGAAAAGTTAGAGTAGGAAGGGATGTATAAGCCTAAGCAAGCTAAGACCATATCCTCCATTCAGGTTAGGAAACTGGTAGGGTAGGGTTGTTGGCTTATTTGGCTCATATTATGGATATTGAGGTTGAGTCTCCATCTATTGAGTTCATCTATGTGGTGTCAGAATTTAGAGAAAATGTTTCCTACTGATTTTCCTAGTATGCATCCGAATAAAGATATAGATTTCTGCATTGATTTGGAACTTGGTACACGCCCAATTTCTATCCCTTCATATCGCATGGCTCCAGCAAAATTTAGAAAGCTTAAGGCGCCAATCCAAGAACTTCTTGATAAAGGATTTATTCATCCTAGCACTTCCTCATGGGGTGCTCTAGTTTTGTTTGTTAAGAAAAAGGATGGTAGTATGAGGATGTATATAGATTACTGACAATTGAATAGGGTCACCATTCAAAATAAGTACCCATTACCTCGAATAGATGGTCTTTTTGACCAATTGCAAGGTGCATCAGTTTTCTCTAAGATTGATCTAAGGTCTGGTTAACATCAATTAAAGATTAGGCTTAAGGATGTGCCAAGACGACGTTTAGAACCCTTTGTGGGCACTATGAATTTCTAGTTATGTCGTTTGGGTTGACAAATGCGTCTGAAGCTTTTATGAGTTTGATGAATAGGGTGTTTCTTGATTCGTTTGTTATAGTCTTTATTGATGATCTTTTGGCTTATTCGAAAAGTGAGAAAGAGCATGCCGACCATCTTCATATTATTCTGGGTGTTCTTAGGAAACAAAGGTTGTATGTGAAATTTTCTAAGTGTGAATTTTGGTTGACTTCAGTTTCCTTTTTGGAGCATGTGGTTTCAAAAAAAGGGGTAATGGTAGATCCCCAAAATATTGAGGCGGTTAAGAATTAGCCTAGCTGTGTGACTGAAGTTAGGAATTTTGTGGGGCTCAGTCGCTAGCTACTATTGTCGATTTGTAAAGAACTTAGCTTCTATTGCCACACACTTGACAAATTTAACAAAAAAGGAGATACCATTTGTATGGACTAAAAAATGCGAGGAGAGTTTTCAAAAGCTCGAGACTTTCTTGACCACATCACCTATTCTAGCACTACCGGTGAAAGGTAAGGATTTTATTATTTATTGTGATGCTTCACATTCGGGTTTGGGTGCTGTGTTGATGAAGGATAAGAATGTCATAGCCTATGCATCGCGGCAGTTAAATGTGCATGAGAGGAATTATGGTAGCAGTAGTGTTTGCTCTTAATATCTTGCGACATTACCTCTATGGTGTCAAGTGTGAGGTGTTTACTGAACATCGTAGTTTGCAGTATGTGTTCACTCAAAAGGATCTAAATTTGAGACAAAGAAGGCTGATGGAGTTACTTAAGGATTATGATGTAACCATTCAATACCATTCGGATAAGGCTAACATAGTGGCAGATGCTTTAAGTAAAAAAAGGGTGAGTGTGGGTAGTCTAGCTTGCTTGAGTGTATCAAAACGACCTTTGGCTAAGAAAATTCAGACCTTGCAGTCTAAGTTCATGCAGTTAGGCATCTGGCAGAAAGGTGGGGTGTTAAATAGCATTGAAGTAAGGGTCGTGTTCGTTGAGGAGATGAAGTCCAAACAGTTTGAGGATGAAACTTCGAATGACCTTAGAAACAAGACTGTGATTGGTAAGGCATAAGAGACCAATCTTGATGTGGAAGGTGTGCTCAGTTTTAAAGGAAGGATTTGTGTTCCTAGAATAGATGACTTGATTCAGAAATTCTTGACAGAATCCCATGGTTCGTGATATTCTATTCATCCGGGTGTGACCAAGATGTACCAAGATTTGAAGCGAATTTATTAGTGGCCGGACATGAAAAAAGACATATCGGAGTTTGTGGCTAAGTGTCAAAATTGCCAACAAGTAAAGTATGAACATCAAAGGCCTGCAGGGTTGCTTGAGAGAATGCCAATTCCGAAATGAAAGTAGGAAAGGATAGCCATGGATTTTATGGTTGGTCTTCCCAAGACTTTGGGGAAGTTTGATTTATTTTGGATAGTGGTTGAAGATTAATGAAGTCAGCCCATTTTATTCCATTCAGAATAAATTATAATGATGAAGAATTGGCTAAGGTTTATGTGAAAGAGATAGTGAGGTTGCATGGGGTGCCCCTTTCTATCTTCTCAGACTATGGTACGCAATTCACATCCAAGTTCTGGAGGAAATTACATGAGGAATTGGGCACACAACTCACTTTTAGTATAACTTTCCATCCACAGATAGACGGGCAATCAAAGAGGACTATTCAAGTATTAGAAGATATGTTGAGGGCATGTGTGATTAATTTTGGAGGGCATTGGGATAAGTTTCTACCGTTGTATGAGTTCTCCTATAATAATAGTTATCACTCCATCATAGATATGACACCATTTGAGGCACTTTATATGTGGGGATGTAGATTACCCATATGATGGTTAGAGGCTGGAGATGTGAAACCTTTAGGGGTTAATTTAATGAAAGATGCTTAAGATAAGGTGAGGAGAATCTAAGCCAAGCTTTTAGCGGCCCAGAGTAAATAAAAGAGGTATGCAAACCATAAGGTAAGAGACATAACATTTTAGACTGGTGAGAATGTTCTTCTAAAGGTATCACCAAAGAATGGGGTGATGAGATTTGGCAAGAAAGGAAAGCTTAGTCCTTGATACATTGGGCCATTTGAGGTTCTTGAATATGTAGGGTAGTGGCGTATAAGTTGCCGTTACCTCCTAACTTATTGGGAGTTCATTTGGTATTTCATGTGTCCATATTGAAGAGATATCATGGTGACAGGGATTAAGTCTGTAACATTTCAATGAAAGCATCGTCCAGTTGAGGAAGCTACTTGGGAAATCGAGAAATACATGCGAGATAAGTATCCCCAGTTGTTTGTCGATTCAGGTACTACTTCATTCTTCTTTAGCCTTGTTTCCTAAGTTCATCACTCGGGGATAAGTGATAGGTAAATTGGTATATATTATAACGATCGACTTCTGGCGTTATAGAAAAGCCATCGGGGAAAAATTTTGGGCCAGAAAACTTTTTCGTAGTAACTTGGAATTTTTCAACCTAGTCCAGATTTAGATGAAATCAAAGTTAGTGAGGTCTAGAGAAATATGAAAACAATTAGGAGATCTAATCATGAATTCGATCACATGAATATATAACTAAGATGTTAAGCATACGACTTTACGAAATTGAATTTGGACGAGTATAACTCCTGAAATCGATCTTAGTATGAGAGGTAGTTTCTGAGTGTCATGGGATGAAGGTGTGTTGTGAAACGGGGGTTTGGAAATTCTTTATTTATCTCTTTGTTCCATGCAAGCCAATACGATGAGATTTTGTGCTGCCAGGGCGGGGCCGCTATGGTGGGCTGGGGGCCGTTATAGCGGAACAGTCGCGATTTAAGTCGAAAATAAACTACAAAAATGTTTTATTTGCACTTTTCGACTTTGAGATCTAAGAGACTACCCCAGGCGAGTTATTGACCATTTTTCACCATTAAGGCTAAAGGTAAGGTTTTAACTCCCTAAATTCGTTTTTCAATCCATAGAACATAAACTAATTGGTAATTATCGATTGGGGAAGGGTTTTGGAACTATTTGGATGGTGGGGAAAGCCCTAATTTAGGTAATAGGAATCATGGGGTTGATGTAGGGTTGATAGTATTGACTTTAATCTGGATAATTAGACATCGTTTATTGACTCCGGTGTTATTATGATTGTTTGTAGACCAAGAACAAGCGGAAAGAATCTAGAAAGGGAAGAATCAAGATTCTTAGGGGATTTAAGCTATGTTCGAGGTAGGTGACAATTGTGATTTCATGTTGTGTGATATATGTTTGTTTTTGCTTCATTATGATGTATGTATGTATGGAAATGTTGATTATTGATCACATAAATCATAAAATGAGGATAGTTGAATGATTGAAAGCCATGAATGATGACTTGATTGTATGATTATGAGAATATGCTTGTGATTGTGGCATGTTGAATGGATCGGGTGTTGCGTTCCAACACACTAGCTGGGATCGGTTTCCACGTACCGATATAAATATTGGAACAGGTGTCACGATCTGACACGCTAACTTGGAATGGTTACCACGTGCCGGTACACTAATAGTTTGGGTATGGGTTCCATGAAAGGACCATTGACTGACATAACTGAGTAATTTGAATTGTGAACTTGATCGTTATTCGTACATTATATTGATATTATATATGTTCGATGTATGCATGCTATTGTTATGTTGTAATGGCTTATATATGTTGCATTTATTGGGATAGTCGTGCGATCCTACCAGCACACTGTGGTTGTTAACTGATACTGCACTTGCTTTTTCTTTGTTGAATACAGGGCATCTTTAAGCGGCTATTGACTAACCTCGTTTAGAAGATTAGTGATCGTTTGAATTCAAGGGTGAGCTAGTTCTTTTAGGCTGCCATGAGTTCTCTTTCTGTTTATGTGCACATTTTTGGACTTAGACTACTTCCTTAGACTTCTTATGTTTAGTTAAGGTTGTACCCCTTCTTGTTTAGACTTATGGTTGAACCTTGGATGTTTTGGTACATTGACTTTCAGGTTCTAGGTATTATTCCGCATTATTTTGGTTGTTAGACTTTTGTTTGGAGTTTATGGGAACTCTCTATTTATTTTCCTTAGCATTTAAACCTGTTTCTATATCTTTAAATGTCTTAGTATTTTGGTTGAGTTGTTAGTTTGGGTTGTAGAAATGGTTCTCCCACAGGAGGATTAGTGTGGGTGCCACTCATGACAGTGTGGGTCGTGATAGTTAGATAGTTGAAATTGTGCCTAAATTGCTAAAATTTAATGTGTTGGTTAATTGTTGAAATTGAATGGAAAATATTGTTGGGTATGACTTAAATTATATGTGGGTGAAGTCTGATTTTCCCAGTGTTGACCCGCTTGGATGATTTTACCCAATGATAGATGGAGTAACGACTTTCTTAAGGCAAATTGTCAATTTGAGCAATTCTTTGTAATAATTAGGGGAAATTTTAGTACCTATAGGTAGATAAGCACGTGGGTAGATTGTAAAGTTGAAAGGGGACTAGATATTGTTGCATATGTGGTTTAGAAAGAGTAGCATGTGACCCTACTGGATAATAAAGGAAGCACGTCTGAGGAAATCCTTTGCCTTGTGCCTAAACTCTTCACAAACAAAACAACCACGGGGTCCAATTAGAAGAGTTTGTGCGCCCTCCCTTACTTGATGATCCACTATGCGTTCCTTGACTAGTCCGACTAGGCCTGGATCCACTAACACCATCTTAACTCTGAATATCGGCCTTCACTGGTCTACCTTGATAACCTTGTGAGCCTTGACCTGAATAATCTCTACTTCTGGATGAATGACCGTTGAACTGACCTTGACGATGAAACCTCTTGGTATCACTGCCTTATCTAGTATGTCGAATACTCTCAATCAGCCTGACATGGTAAAAAATACTCTAGAGCATACCACATGATAGCACAAAATAAGTTATAGCCTCCTAAAGATAACTGTTGAATCCATTTACCAACTTACGAATCTGCCCAAACTCTATGGGAATGATCGACATGACATATCGAGAAAACTCATGTAAACGAGCCTCATACTTAGAAACTGATAAGTATCCCTGCTCCAATCTATCAAAATCATCCCTGCGTTGATATCAAAGGTTGCAGGGCACAAACCCCTCAAGGAACACCTTAGTAAACTGCTCTCAACCCACAACAAGAGAACCAATGGGCCTACGAGCAAGAACTGATCTCCATCACTCCTTGGCCACTCTTGAAAACTGATAGGAAGTGTAAAACACCTCATGAGCCTCTAAAATACCCAGGTTGAACAACTTGTCCTAACACTCAGTTAAGAAGTCATAAGCTTTCTTTCCAGCTATACCATCAAACCAGGGAGGTGTTAATCTAACAAATCTCTCAAAACACCTCTACTCGACAACATACGTGGCAACATTAGATGAAATAAGTGGAGTTGTGAATCTCGAAGGTGTAATAGAAGGCACTAAAGAAGGACCAGGAGTTTGAAATTTCATACTAGGCCCCAAAATTGAAAGTGTAGCACCAACTGTAATAGGAGAACATGAGGTACCCCGAAAGAACACCAGAAGGGAGGACAATATCCAAATAAGCCAATTACCTGACGATTAACTCATGAAGCATTGAAGTGTTGTCTGGAATCGAAGGAGGATGGGTTGGTTCCCTCACCTCAATCTACTACTCAATAACATCATCACGATCAATTACAGGCTCGAGCGATGCCTCTATAACACTTCCTCGAGCTGGTTTTTCCCTTCTCGCTCAGCCACGACCTCTAACTCTACCGTGTCCCTAGGTGTAACACCCTGTATCCTAGAAAGACCAGATATCATAAAATCAGAAGTTGCAGGTGCCACCAACGGCGCCACCTCCGGACCATAAGGTGACCCACAGACCGTAGATGGTTTCCGTGGTTGGACACCAGCAACTCCCTTCCCAAAACCCCAGAATTTTTCTGCCCAGTGTTGACCTATGCCAGGACCTACGAACCGTAGGATGGACCATAGTCCGTGGACCAGGTCCATGGTTCAGTCTCACCAGAACCCCAGGAAAATTCAGCAAAGTCCAGAACCACGCCAGGACTTACATACCGTAGGTGGGACCACAATCTGTGGTTAGGACTCCCCAGATCCCAGCCTCTGAAGACAGTCGATGAATAACCAGGACGGACCATAGGTGGAACTACAGTCCGTGGACCAGGTCCATCGGTTGGTCCCGACAGCTTTTAAGTCAAGGTCGTTCTGGTCTTTTCCCTATGCATTGGACCCCTAAATTACGTCATTTTAGTCAATTTTACCGTAGTAACTTAATTAGAACTTACCCTAGTCAACTCATTCTCCAAAAATTCATCAAGTTGAATGAAAAGAAGGAGAAAGAGTCTACCAACCTTCTCCAAAAATGCAACAAGGTTTCCTCCAGTTCCTACCCCAAAACCAAAAATTTTCTCCGTGGAATTCATCACCAGGTATGTGGGATTTCACTAGGGTTCATTTCACCCATTAGGTCCCTAGAATTTAATCAGATTCTTGATTCCCTTATCATGTTTAGACCTTGGGTTTCTAGAACTTCGAAATATTGTTGTGATTCAGCAGTTAGACTAATCCAAATAAAATTATCATGTTTTTGTGGAATTTTCGCTTAGTTCTTGCATGAAACTCAAAACCCTAGTTGTGTAGATTCGTTTAGTTTATGAATTACACTTGCTTGGTTAGTTTATTCAAATATACATGCCTAGTTAAGAATGTTTCATTATCAATATATTTATGTTTTATTTTAAGTTAGCATGTCAGTATTTTGAGGTATTTATTTTTATAGAAATTCAGTTAAAATATGTTACTTACATAATCAATTGAGAGTAGGCTTAATACCGAGTTGGACTAGGGTCAGTCACCCTCACAATCCCAGAACTACGTGCCCCCGTAGGTAAGTCCCCTCTGTGGGCATTATACTTAGTGATCACTCCAGTTATGCCTCTATACCCTTGGCAAGGTATATTGGGTCCTCTCGATTGGGCGTATACATCGTACTCCACATTCAACTAGTGTGGTTTTATGTCGGTTATTAGTAGCTCCCAAAGACATATTCTAGTGTATTGATTAGGTTATCAGTTATAGTTCAATATTTATTTCAGTGTGTTATAAACTTGGTTACTACATATAGTTACTTTATATTCAGCATGTTTAGCATATTTTTTCATGTTCATCTTATATCATTGATCAATATGCTCTATTTCAGTAATATATATATATATATATATATATATATATATATATATATTAGCTTTATATTATTCTGCATGCTCAATACCTTTCCAGTACTGACGTATACCTACGCTACATCTTCTCGTGATGTAGGTTTAGGCCCTCAGCATTTAGATCATGCATAGATCGGTTCCCGATCTCCAGTTCACCAGCATCAGTGGTGAGTCCTCATTCTTCGAGGACTTGACATGTATTCTTTCTATTTTCAGTCTTTCAGTTTTAGTTTTTCTAGAAGTTGGGGCATGTCCGAGCAACTCTAGTCAGTAGATGCTTTATTCAGACATAGTAGATTCAGTTTTAGTTTGAGTTTGATCTTTCAGTTGTCATTAAACTACATTTTTTTTATATATTCAAATTTAGAATGGGTATCCCCCATCATTTTCCCTATATTTCATGATTAAGCTTCCGCACAATATGTCTATTTTTCAGTAAATTTTTAAGTATGCTTATGATATGCCAGCAGGGTTAGCTTGGGGTCACTCGTGATCCTAGGTCCCGTGTTTACGTCTAGGGGGTTGCCTCTGGGCATGAAAAATTTGGTATCATAACAGTAGGTTCAAGAGTCATAGGATGTCTAAAACCGTACTGAGTAAAGTCCTTTTCATGGGTGTAAAGTGCACCATATCTAATGAGAGGGAGGCTATGAAGTGTTTTAGGAAAAACTTCACTTCCTTGATATTCTTATCGTGTGTTGGTATGATCTTCTTTTCTAACTCAATGTTATGCATTTCAGATCATGATGCCTGCTCGTATAGCTTACATAAGGAATGCCAATGCTCGCAATGCTACTGCAGTTCCTCCAGTCCCAAATCATGAAGTTTCGAATGCAGAGTTTTGGAACGCCATTCAACTTTTGGCCCAGAGTGTAGCCAACCAGAACAATTAGCATGTTCCAGTTCCTGCAAATGCTAGTGGTGGATCAACGACAGCTAGGGTCCATGATTTTGTTAGGATGAATCCACCAGAGTTTATAGGGTTGCAAGTTTGTGAGGATCCCCAAAACTTTATTGATAAGGTCAAGAAAATATTTGTAGTGATGCAAGTGACAGGAAAGATAGGGTAGAGTTGGCATCCTACCAGCTCAAGGATGTGACTCACATATGGTTTACACAGTGGAAAGACAATAGGGGTGAGAATGCCGCTCCTTGACATGAGAGTGTTTTACCGGAGCTTTTCTTAATAGGTTCTTTCCAAGAGAGTTGAGGGAGTCTAAGGCTCATAAATTCATGAATTTGAGACAAGGTTCTATGTCGGTCCAAGAGTATGGACTTAAGTTCACTAAGCTCTCTAGGTATTCTCCACATATAGTTGTCGATTCCAAGGCTCAAATGAGTAAGTTTCTAATTGGGGTATCTCACTTGGTGAGAACAGAGTACAGAAATACTATGTTACTGGAAGATATGAACATCTCTAGGTTCATGACTCATGCTCAGCAGGTTATGGGAGATAAGCTTAGGGAAAAGGCTAAGATAACAAAAAGGCTAGGACAGGAAACTATGAGTACTCTCAGCAAAAATTGATTAGTGGAAATCGCTCACAGTTTCAGCAAAGGTCTTCAACCCCAATACCTTCATCAGCTAGTACTCCATCCTCTAGGTTTAGACAGGATTAGAAAGGTAGGGCATCAGGCTCTAAGTCTTAGGGGAGTGTTTCAGGTTATAAGACGTACCCAACTTGTCTAAAATGTGGTTAGAACCATCCGGGTGAGTGTCTTGCAGGGAAAGAAGGGTGTTTTGGATATGGTCAGTCTGGCCATATGTTGAGGGATTACGCTTCTTCTAAGCAGGGATAATGAGATAATAATGGTAAGGCTCAATCTACAACTTCAATAGCACTAGCAGGTTGCCCAACTCAGTAGGGTACTTCATATGGTACAGGTGGCGGTCAACACTCGAACAGGTTGTATGCTCTCCAGGCTCGCCAGGATCAGGAAGATTCTCCTAATGTTGTTACTGGTACGTTGCAAGTCTTTCATTTAGATGCTTATGCTTTGTTAGATCCAGGGGCAACTCTGTCCTTTGTAACTCCGTATATAGTAGTAAACTTCGGTGTCAATCCAGAAACTCTTTTAAAACCCTTCTTAATCTCTACTCCAATCGGTGACCCAGTTATGAATAGATGGGTATACAGAAATTACCCTGTCATAGTCTCTCAAAAGTCACCTAAGCAGATCTTGTAGAGTTAGAAATGGTAGACTTCGATATCATTCTAGGCATGGATTGGTTACATTCATGTTATGCCTCAATCGATTATAGAACTAGGATCATTCATTTTCAGTTTCCAAACAAGCCAATCTTATAATGGAAGGGTTGTAACTCAGTGCTTATGGGTCGATTCATTTCTTACTTAAGGCCAAAAACATGATCTATATCATCTAGTTCAGGTTAAGGATTAAAGCTCTGAAGCCCCAACTCTTGAGTCAGTTCCTATAGTTAATGAGTTCCCAGAAGTATTTCAGAAGATCTTCCTGGAGTTTCTCTCGAAAGGAAAATCGACTTTGGAATTGATCTCCTTCCAAATACGCAGCCTATTTCTATTCCTCCTTATAGATTGGCTCCAGCTGAGCTTAAGGAATTGAAAGAGCAGTTAAAAGACCTTTTAGATAAGGGATTTATCAGACCCAGTATATCCTTATGGTGTGCACCAGTGTTGTTCTTGAAAAAGAAAGATGGGTCTCTCAGGATGTGCATTGACTATCGGGAGTTGAACAAAGTCACAATCAAGAATAAGTACCCTATCCCCAAGATTGATGACTTGTTTGACCAACTTCAGGGTGCTAGTCATTTTTCGAATATGGACCTCAGATCCGATTATCATTATCTCAGAGTCAGAGATAGTGACATTCTGAAAACAACCTTCAGAACTCGATATGGTTATTATGAATTTGTAGTTATGTCATTTAGACTAACCAATGCTCCTGCACCTTTCATGGACTTGATGAACAGGGTGTTCAACCAGTATTTAGACTTGTTCATTATAGTCTTTATTGATGTAATCCTCATTTACTCTAGGAATAAGGAAGAGCATGCAACTCATTTAAGGGTTGTCCTGCAAACTCTCAAAGATCACCAGTTATTGCTTTCCTTGGGCATACTGTGTCTAGCGGAGGGATCCGAGTAGATTCTTATAAAATAGAGGCAGTGACACAATGGCCCAGACCTGCCTCTCCTACATATATCTAAAGTTTATTAGGTTTGGATAGTTATTCCAAAGGTTCATGGAAGTATTTTCATCCATAGATTCTCCATTGACTAAGTAGACTCAGAAAAAAGTTAAGTTTCAGTGGTTAGATGATTCTGATAAGAGCTTCTCAGAACTGAAAACTAGGTTGACTACAACTTCTATTTTGACTCTACCAGAGGGTTCAGACGGTTATGTGATCTTGTAATGCAACCAGGGTCGGCCTAGGTTGTGTGTTGATGCAACAAGGTAAGGTTATAGCATATGCTTCTAGACAGCTTAAGGTGTATGAGAAGAACTATCCGACTCATGACCTCGAGCTTGTATCAATGGTTTATGCTTTAAAGATTTGGAGATATTACTTGTATAGTGTTCATTTAGATGTGTTCACAGACTATAAGAGCTTTCAGTATATGTTTACCCAGAAAGAGTTGAATCTTCGCTAGAGGAGATGGCTTGAGGTCCTTAGGGACTACGATATAAATGTGTTTTACCATACTGATAAGGCCAATGTAGTAGCAAATGCTCTTAGCATACTATCTATAGGTAGTGTAGCACATGTTGAGGAAGAAAGGAAAGAACTAGCAAAAGATGTTCACTGGCTTGCTCGCTTAGGATTTTGCCTTGTAAATATATAAGATGGTGGTGTAACAGTTCAGAATGGGTCAAAATCTACATTGGTAGCGGAGGTTAAGGAAAAACAAGATAGTGATCCTATAGTACTTCAACTAAAGGGTGCAGTTCATCAGTAGAGAGTTGAGGTTTCCTCATGTGCTTCGATATCAGGGTCGTTTATATGTTCCTAAGGTGGGTGAGTTGAGACAAAAGATCCTTGCAAAAGCCCATAACTCCAGGTATTCTATTCATCCAGGTGTCACTAAGATGTATCATGATTTGTGGGAAGTCTTTTGTTGGAATAACATGAAGAAGGATATAGAAGATTATGTGGCTAAGTGCCCTAATTGTCAGCAAGTGAAGGTAGAACATCAGAAACCAGGGGGTATGACTCAAGAGATCAACATTCCTACATGGAAGTGGGAAGTGATAAAGATGGACTTTATTACAAGTTTACCTCGTACTCGCAGACAACATGACTTCATTTGGGTGATAGTTTACAGAGTTACTAAGTCTGCTCACTTTTTGGCTGTCAAGACTACAGACTTGGCGGAGGACTATGCCAATCTTTACATTAAGGAGATAGTCAGGTTTCATGGGGTTCCTTTGTCTATCATCTCGAATAGAGGTCCTTAGTTTACCTCTCATTTTCGAAAGTCATTTCAAAAAAGTCTTGGTACTCGGGTTAATCTCAGCATAACATTTTATCCACAGACGGATGGTCAGGTAGCGTACTATTTAGACTTTAAAGGACATATTGAAAGCTTGCGTGATCAATTTCAAAGGTAGTTGGGATGATCACCTTCCTCTTATAGAGTTTGCCTACAATAATAGTTACCATTCCAATATTTAGATGGCCCCTTATGAGGCATTGTATGGGCGTAGATGTAGATTTCCAGTTGTTTGGTTTGAAGTAGGTGAAGCAGCCTTGATAGGGCCAGATTTGGTTCATGATGCTATGAAAAAAGTTCAGCTCATCAGAGATAGATTTAAGACATCCCAGAGTCGCCAAAAGTCCTATGTAGATGTAAAGATAAGGGACTTAGAGTTCCAAATTGATGACTGGGTTTTCTTGAAAGTGTTACCTATGAAGGCAGTGATGAGATTTGGCAAGAAAGGGAATTTCAGTAGGACCTTACAGGATCTTAAAAAGAGTTGGTAAAATGGCTTATGAGTTATAGTTTCCAGCAGAACTAGCAACAGTCCATCCGGTCTTTCACATTTTGTTATTGAAAAAGTGTGTGGGTGATCCAGCATCTATAGTACCATTCAAAAGTGTGGCTCTAAAGGATAGTCTCACTTATGAGGATGTGCTAGTTGAGATTCTTGATCATCAGGTTCGAAGGTTGAGAAATAATGAAGTCGCTTCAGTTAAGAATTTGTGGAGAAGTCAGCTTGTAGAGGAAGCTAGTTAGGAAGCAGAAGTAGCCATGAAGGTCAAGTATCCTCATCTCTTTCCTTCTGATTCCATTCAAACTTGAGGTAATAGTTCCTATCCAGTCTTTCAGTTACTCATGTGTAAATTCAGTCTTAGTATCATGTTCCTTCAGTTATACTTGCATTTTCAGCATAATTGCATGTTTTTGGAACTTAGCTCAATCAGATTTCAGTTTCCAGTATTTAGTGGTAGGGTTTATAGCTCTTTCCCTCCATGTTCAGCTAGTTTAGTATTCATTCAAGGACTAATGTTCCCAAGAGGGAGATAATGTAACACCCTTTATGCTAGAAAGACTAGATTGTAGAAAAATCAAAAGTTGCAGATGCCACCTACGGACCGTAGGGTGACCCACAGACCGTAGGTGGGGTCTATGGTTAGCCACCTACAGCTCTTTTCCCAAAATCACAAAATTTTTAATCCAATCCTTGACCCACGCTAGAACCTACGGACCGTAGGACGGACCACGGTCCGTGGACCAAGTCTATGGTTCAAGCTCCCCAGAACCCCAGGAAAATTTAGCTAAGTCAAGAACACACTAAGACTTACGGACCGTAGGTGGGACCACGGTCTGTGGACCAGGTCTGTGGTTCAGACTCCCCAAATCCCAACCTCTGAAGCCAGTCAACGACTTACCAGGATGGACCGTAGGTGGAACCACGGTCCGTGGACCAAGTCCGTCAGTTGGTCCTGAAAGCATTTAAGTCAGGGTTGTTTTGGTCTTTTCCCTATGTGTTGGACCCCTAAACTACATCGTTTAACCCTTAAAATACATCATCTTAGTTAGTTTTAGCCTAGTTACTTAATTAGAACTTACCCTAGTCAACTCATTCTCCAAAAAATCATCAAGTTGAATGAAAAGAAGGATAAAGAGTCGACCAACCCTCTCCAAATATACAACAAGGTTTCCTCCAGTTCCAGCCCCGAAATCGAAAGATTTCTCCGTAGAATTCGTCACCAAGTATGTGGGATTTCGTTAGTGGGTTCCTTTCAGCCATTAGGTCTCTATAATTCAGTCAGATTCTTGATTACCTTATCATGTTTAGACCTAGGGTTTATAGAACTTCAGAATATTATTGTGATTTAGATGTTAGTCACTTAGACTAATCCAAATCAAATTATCGTGTTTTCATGGAATTATTACTTAGTTCTTGCATGAAACTCAGAACCTTAGTTGTGTAGATTCATTTGGTTCATGAATTACACTTGCTAGGTCAGTTTATTTAGATATACATGCCCAGTTAAGAATGTTTCATTATCAGTATATTAATGTTGAATTTTCAGTTAGCATGTTAGTATTTTAAGCTATTTAGTATTACAGAAATTCAGTTATAATATGTTACTTACATAATCAACTGGAAGTAGACTTAATACCGAGTTGGACTAGGGTCAGTCACCCTCATAGTCCCAGAACTACGTGCCCCCATATATAAGTCCCCTCTGTGGGCATCAAACTCCACATTTAACTCATGTGGTTTTATTTCAGTTATTAATAGCTCCCTACAGACAGATTCTAGTGCATTGACCAAGTTATCAGTTACAGTTCAGTATTCAGTTTCAATTTTAGTATGTTATAAACTTGGTCACTACATTCAGTTAGTTCATATTCAATATGTTTAGCATATTCTTCATGTTCATCTTATATCATTGATCTGTATGCTCTATTTAAGTTATGTATATATTGTTCAACTTTATCCTATCCTGCATGATTAGCACCTTTCAAGTATTGACGCATACTGTGCGCTACATCTTCTTGTGATGTAGGTTCAGGTCCTTAGCATTCAGATCACACATAGATCGGTTCTCGATCTCCAGTTCAACAACATTAGTGGTGAGTCATCATTCATCTAGGACGATTAACATGTTATCTTTCTATTTATAGTCTTTCAGTTTCAGTTTTGCTAGAATTTAGTTGGAGCATGTCCCAGCAACTCTAGTCAGTAAAGGCTTTATTCAGATATAGTAGATTCAGTTTTATTTTGAGTTTGATCTTTCAGTTGTCATTAAATTTTTTAATATATTCAGATTTAGAATAGGTATCCCCCATCATTTTCCCTTTATGTCATGATTAAGCTTCCACATAGTATGTTTATTTTTTATTAAATCTTTAAGTATGCTTATGATATGCCAGCACGGTTAGCTTGGGGTCACTTGTGATCCTAGGTTCTGTGTTTATGTCTAGGGGGTAGCCTCGGGGCATGACACTAGGTTTGCCTATGAATTGAGGATTTGTCCTTGCCCTTTGAAGTACTGGGTCTAGTCCTCGACATTTATGCAGAGAGAATATATTAGAGGTATACAACACTTGATATGAACAATTCGCAAGAAAGGAATCAAAGGAAAGGAATTTCTCCTACTATGTAAAAAAGTATGGACGTCAACGTACCGATCCGCAAGACTACTATTTAACTTATGAAACTGATGAACCTAGCACTCTAATACCGATTTGTCATGACCCAAAAGTCGAATTCATGATGACACACATCTCGAAAAAAACCCAAAATAGTGTGTAGGCCAAAAATAACACACATATGAGGCTCTCGAAGGGAAGTCAGGACACAAACGATAGAAAAGAACAACAAAGAATATCCCAAAATCTTGTAGCATAAGTATAGAGAGAATCTAATACAACTTTAGAGTATGAAACATATCAAATGTCTTCGAAAAAGAAACAAAGACCGAAAAATAAAGGATGAAACTCATGGTTATTCGAGAACATGATCTCATCACCATTCTGAAAAGATCTCTAAAGCAAGAAACAATCAGCCAACGCAGAGAGTACCCTAACTAGAATCTGCATAAAAAATGATATAAAAGTAGGGGTAAGTACAATCCACAAGTATCCAGTGGGATTGTCTTATAAAGCATAAGGAATTAATCAACTTATGAAATATACTAAGGAACATTTTCACCTGCATACAAAAAAGTCTCATTCCAGCATTGATGCCTCCAATTTTTAATGAACGATGCAAGTAAAGTAAACATATAAGGTCACAACAGTTCTGATATCACAAACAAGTCAAGCAAGTCAAATGATTAATGTAATTTAGTGAGATGATGCAATGATGTGGTGGTATGGTGGAATCAAGGTTATTGCACAACCTGTTGTATACATCATGTTGAGCTAAGGCTCCTAGACAAGGACCTCTGGGGGACTTGTCGTCCATATACCAAATTACAATCTCAATATCTCATCAACTTGACACCTCAGCGTGGTCAAGGATATAAAAAGGTGTCTTATTTTCTTGCTCAAAAGGAATCTCCACATTTTTTTTCAATTTCCACGAACATGATATGATGAATGAGGATGGATGCATCACAACACCTATGTAACATGGAGGCAATCAACCCAACATTTATCAACAATTTAAATTTCTCAAAACTCAGTTAAATCATGATACACACCCTCATATGAAAAATAATGGGAAAGTGTTCATTTATAATTAGTGAATTCCATTTAGAAAGTACTTCGTTTACTCAAAGGATTATAAAATCTCCACCTTAGTCCCTCACTCGGGCATTACAAGCCTCTCTCACAGGCAACTCATGAATCATATGCTCTCAATGGAAATTATACAATAATTAAGGCCTCAACATAGGCTAAACAAAACATATAAGCCCTCATGCGGGCAACATAATACAATCAAGACCCCTCACGGGCAACACAATACAACTCACAACCCAAAATCATGCTACAATCCCATTCCATAGCCTAAGACATAAGAATGATCAATTAACCATTCCTAGTCTAGGAGAAGGATAGCCAAACCTACCTCAAGGCCAAAATTTCACCCGAACAACTCTACTGGAGCAAATATTTAATCACACGCTAACTGGAAGGATCCTCAACTATCAAGAATGGAAAGAATTCCTTAAAGAAGTCCAATGATACTCATATTGATAGGATATGAAATCGGGGGTAAAATAGTCCAAAAATCACTTCAAAAATTGAAAGAGTAAAATCATATTTTTAATTAAAAATCAAGTTTTGTAAGTCAATAAGAGTTCGTGGTTGAAAACTCATTAAAAAAAAAAAAAAAGCAAGAATCAAGTCCTAAATCAAGAAATTACTCATTTTTCAATTTGGGATAAAAAGCCCCAAAACCCGAAACCCAAAACCCAAAACCCAAATTGAAATCCTGATGTTTAAGTGGTTTGAAAGATGAAATTTGAAGAAAATGATATAAAATCAATAAAGGGACTTACCCACACAAGTTTTTCTCAAGAAAATGCTTCCAAAATCTCTCTTTGAAGCTCTTAATATGAAACAAATGGAGAATAAAATGAAATGGAAGAAAGGGGGGTTGATTTTAGCCATTAATTGAATGTTTGACCACGAGTTGATAGCATTGACCATAGTCAACATCAACAATATTAGCTCCCTAACTTATTAAAGTCTCATAACAGACCCTCGAGATTCATTTGGGACCTGATAAAGATAAATCAACTATGCTACCCCACTAAATTCGATATTTCGAACTCAATGGAACTATTGGATTTCTAAAGAAAAGATTGTTTTAACAGAAATTCCCTCCCAGACCTCTCTTTAGGCCTAAAGTTCAACTTCTCGCCTAAACACCCAACTCTCAACTTAAGGCCTCAAAAACCTTACCAACCATTCTACTAGCTCAAACTTGACATTATGGATGTGATGTGTCAAATCACTAAAAAATACCCCATCTCATTGGATTCCACACCAACCATTCTCGAAACACAAACTAAGTATCAAAATGCTATGGGGAAGGGAAAATGATCATTTCATAATTAAAATAAAATCACAAGAAATAGAACATTACACAAGTTTAGTAAGCTATTTAAGACCCTTTGATTGAGTCAATTTGAGATTCGTGGTGCATAACGCATAATTCTATTTTAACTCGATTTGTGGAACCATCTCCAATTATTGCATTTTTTATATCTAAATGTTCATTGTTAAGTTATGATTTTATTTTTTTATAGCATTGCAACGATCAAAGGTCGTTCAAAAGGCAATGCTTTGAAATTTTAATCAAGTCTGCATTGAGATAGGTTACGTATTTCCGATAATTAGATTAAGCTTTTAGTTGTAAATTCATGTTGAATTGCTGGATTTGGGGTGGGGTTGGTAGTTGAACAATGCTTAATTGTTAGAAATCATTCCTTAGGTGTATTGCGGGGTATTTTCGTGAATTCTAGCATGCTTAATCTTGTTACTTGATTTCCTTGCCTCATAGACTTAATATTATTGTTGTTTATGTTGTTATGGTAGGTTGATATTGTCCTTAGACTAGGTTTAATCTAGTTTATCAAGGCTACAACTTTCTCAAGATTTTCATGATTGGATGGAATTATCTTTATCCACACACCAATCTTATTCTACTTCAATCATGTTAATAGTTATCCCTCCATGATTCGGCAAGGGGTTACTATTGACATTGTGAGTGGTTGTCTGAAGAGTGATGACATGTTGGTCTATTAGGTCTTGAATTTTATGCTTCAAGTTGATAAAATCCTTAGTGATATGCCCAACACCTCTTGAATGATTAAGAACAGTGAAGATTAGATATATAAAGTTTGGAGTTGACATTGATGTTTTTTGAATCAATTTTTTGTGTCATGCCAACTACTTTCAATCTCTCAAAAAGTTGTGTTTGGCTCTCAATCAAAGGAGTAAAGACTTGAGGAGGTTTTTTCTCAAGATGTGGGCGAGAAAGATTGTAATTATTTTCTAAAAATAGAGGTATCTGACGGTAGTTTGGAGGATTTTGGCAAGTAGGTGTTGGCATTTGAAAATTTTGGTATTGTTGAGTTCAGTAGCTAGGAGGGACATTTTTGTAATGTGAGGCTAGATAATTAAGAAGTGCATTTTGGTAACTAGGAGATGGAGTTTGATAATTTGGAGGTGGAGATTAGAAACTTGGTTGGGTATAGTAAACTAAGTGTGAATTTTGTGGAGCTCTAGGATAGACCTTGAAGGGCGAAGATTTTCTAGAATTAAAACAGAGGGTTTCTTTCCATCAGAAATGTAGGAAATGGAGGATACATCTTCTCCATTTTTCTTCAATAATTATGAAAATTCGGCTGGGGCAGTCACATAGGCAATCTTTCCAGTCTTAAGCCCATCTTCAATAGTCTCACACATTTTGACTATCTTGACAATTTTTTCTCCATTGAGAACCATTGTTCTATCATAATATGTTGTCTATGGAATACGAATACTTCAATGGTCTCTTTATCATACACGTGAGGTCAAACTACGACAACCTATTTCCTTCACATATATGCCTACTCGCGGTAGCTTTTGGTGGATTTTTGCTTAATTTTCTCCAAAGAATAGCGATTAGAAATAATCTCCACATTGTAATCATACCTCTAAATGAAGTCCTTAGCCAATATATTTCAACTAGATCATTGCTTCATTTCTTGGGAGGTAAACCATTCCAAGGCCTCTCCGCTTAAGTTTTAGCTAAATAGGCACATTAACAAAGCTTCATTCTTTCCAACTCCTGCGAGTTCATCACAATATGCCCTCAGATGAGCCAAAATATTTATGATTCTTTCAAAAGTGTCAAATATCAGTACTTTGAACTCTTTTGGAAGGTCCAAATTTGGGTGGATACACAAATAATATCCGGAGAGTACTAAAACTCTTTAGTAGCTTCTGCAATATCTTCTTCCATGCTCTGCTTAGAAATTTTCTCTTTGTCCCTTCACTCCTTCTCTTTTTCCTTATAGTGGTTGAGTTTGGGATATGTAGTGTAGGGAAGATGTGGTTTTGCGAGGACTAGAATATAGAAAGTGTTTTTTCGAGGTAGGGGTTGAGCGACAGGTGAATTTTGAGCCTTTTGAGCAGGAGTTTTGTACATGGGAGGGAATTTTTAAGAGTTATTGGTATTTAGGCTTTTAAGGGGAGGTAGTGCTTGGTATGAAAAGCTAGCATGATTTGGGTTAGGAATTATTAAGTCGATGGTGGGAGGCTTTTGAATGGTAACAGTGGAAAGTTTAGTCAAGGCATGTTCGGGAGTTTGATTTAGATGAGGAAAATGAAGTGGAGGCTTTCTATTATTTAGAGAGTTGGCAGCGATTGTCAGATTTGACAAATCTTGATTTTTCTGTTTCTCAACCCTCATCTTAGTGATCAGTTGCACCAACTGTGCAATCAACTCATTCTATTCAGCGATGATGGGCCCATTACAAAAATTTATGGCATGCCAATACTCTCACTATTTTTATCCATTTTTCCTTTTCATTTTCCTTTTCAACAAATTTCAGTTTGGAAGGAATCTTTGGAAACTTTAAATCGCGTGAAGTATTGATGTTTGACCAGATTATCAACACAGATCAGTTCTAATTATCTGGCGAAAGAAAAATAACTCAAAAGGTTAACATGTTAGTCCCTGTAGATAATAAATCGTATAAAACATCACATACATAATCACAAACACACAAGATTTGCTTCATTTAAAGATAAACTAGCCCACATGTATAGAGAAATGACTAAATAAAGGGGAATTTGTTTATTTAATTTTGAGATTAGTGAATCAGAAAGGTTGACCTCATTTGAGCCAAGGTCTTCTTACATCTTCAACTTTGTACTTCTGATTTCGGTTGATATGAAATTCTAATATCCTTGCAAGTGTGGGGAAAAAAAAAATTTCACAAAGATAGGGACCAGGTCTTGAAAGGGTGCCTAGGTATCTCACAGAGGAGAATTCAGGCCCTACACAGTTCGAATAGCTTGAATCTCTTTTTGATTTCATATGACAAATTAACCTTTTTCTAAGATGAGAGAGTAGGATTTAGGATTTGAAAGTGAAGTTCGAGTTTTATTGGGAAACTAAAGACTAGAGGAATATTTGGATGCTTTTTTGATAGTGACTTGATATTTGTGTTTAAAGAGTTTTAGAAGTTTTTTTGAAAGTGAGTGGGTTAGAATGTCTCCAAATAAAGCACCATATTCATACAAACAGTTATATCACATATGACACAAATAATTATTGCACGTTCTAAATAGATATATGACCTTTTGTGCCAAGGATAGGCCAAATGATTTGAAGGATGTATAACATCATTTGAAATGTTTTATTGCTCCCAAAACCCATATTATACAAGCTTTATGAATAGATTGAATGGGAATACATAAAAAGGGGGAATGGGATATAAATAATCAGTCATCTTAAACTAAGCTTTCGTGGAAGGCCCTTCATTATTGACTTCCTGACATCTCTGAATGCTAATGTCTTTGGATGAAATGGTAGCTTGTAAAGATCTTTCTCCGACTAAAATACGCTAATAAAATAAAGTCTCAACCCTAAGGACAATGATTTATCAAACGACATATACATCCTTCAAATTTGAATATATAAGTATGATCATCCATTCAGGTTGGGGGATATTTGGGACTCAAGATGGTCTTTCGAATGGGCTCAATACACCTTAGGTATTGTGGCATCTTATGCAAATGTGCTAGCTTCAAGGTTCTGGCTTCGCTCTACACTAGTTGACTAAAAACAAACTTTATTTTGAAGTGGACAAGTCATAGAAGTGGACAACTCAAGCTGGAGAGAATTTAGTGACCGTTGACCAACCAATATCCAACTCATTTTTCCATGGTACCTCCGATAAGCATTTGGATTTCCAACTAATGCACTCCGCATAACCGTCCTTTAGATTTTCAATTCAAAAAAGTGTCAATTGGCAGAATAAATGTTATGCATGCAATGACAATCTAATGTTCAGAGTTTAAAACATAAAGCACAAATAATAAAAGTAATTACTAATTATTACATTCCCAAATAGTTAGTCAAACAAATCTAATGGTTAGAACCTAATTAAATCTCTAACAGAGTTACCGTTTCTGTTATGTGTTGAAAAAGACATTTTAAGAATATAGATTTCAATTTGAAGAAAAAACCCAACTTTTGAAATGTTCAATTGAGTAAAATACTTAGAAAGAGTCACCACCTAATCCTCGTAAAGAAAAAAAAATAAGAAAACCTAATTTAAAAAGACTAATAGATTAAAGCCTCATTTATTTGCACTTAATGGAGGTCTAAATCTGAATGGTTCGGATATTAGGCAATTAAGTGCATTTTTTTTTTAAATCACTTAATGAGTCTAAAAGCTTCTGATTCATTCAGATCTATGAGGGAGTCTTATTTCTATTCAGACTCTTTTTATAAAGCTAATTTATTTCCCCGTAAAGCTCAAGCATCATTGTTTTTTCTCTATTTATATAAGTTGTCTCTCTATCCCACTCTCTCAATTATCAACATACATTGTTATTTTTTCTCTTATATGTATTGCCCTGTCACGCCTCGAGCCTATATCCTGGATGTGGCCGACACTCAAGAACTATTGCTAGTCCCCAAGCAAACCTTTGGCCCGACTAACTACTTAGCGGAAGACTTACTCAAGCAATAAAAAGCTTAACAATAGAACTTTTGAAAATTTAAACTCAAAATAAAAACTCAACTCAAAATGACTGTAAAATACTCAATAATATAAGTATAATAGTTTGCAAAAATATCTCAAGTAAAAGTAAATACCGAAAGACTCATCAACTTTATCTATCTATGAATCCTCTATTACTCAAGATGGATGTCAGGACGAGACCACGACATCTGAAGACAACTGAATAGAAAAAATATATGAAGTCCCCCGGAATGCAAGAAGGCTCACCTAAGCTACTTGAAATGCAAAGTGATCTCAACGAAATGTTTGTTGATGATCATGAATACCTGTATTTGCATCATAATAATATGCAGGCCGAATAACATATCAGTACATTGAATGTACGAGTATTTAATATGGTTAAATAAACAAATAACTGAAATGAATGATTGAAAGCAACTCAATTGAATCAATACATGTACATGAAGTGAAAACCATTTAAGCTTTACTATAAGATATGCAATAAAAGCAATATGAAAATAATATACCTTACTTTGTGGTGGAGTTTCTCTAACCGACAACCATTACTATGAGTTTAGCAATGATACAACGTTTTGGCCACGTTGCAAGGGTCATCTTATAATTTGCCTATGTGTAGGATGATATTGTAACTATGGATCAATCTAATAGGCCTTCTGAGAGGCAGTGAGAATTCGCATGATGAATCAATGCTATCCTATCCTACGCTGGCTGCGTAGTTTTATGGGACTTTTGAGCTATAAAAGACTGTAACTCAATTCGATGCTTGATACTACTCCCAAAATAATCAATATAACTTTACACTCAATCAACTTTTACAAAGAAATATGCTATTACTTTACTTTACTTTTCACTTTGCTCAATCACCCTTTACAAAGAAAGACACTATTACTTTCAGAAACATCAATCATACTCTTTCTTTTTCTCAACTGTCAAATAGTACATATGAAACCATTTCATTCTTTCTTAAAAAAACTCTTTTCAAATCATGCATTTAAAATGTATATGATACATTCGAGACCATTAAAGATCCCTTAAAACTCTTGAAATAACTAGCATTTAGGTTGTAATCATGAAAACTATCTCTGAAATCATAATGTGATCTGATCATTGATTATCGGGTAGCCATACTACATAACAATTAATGGCATATCCAAATGTCATACTGCTTAAACATTGATGACATACTCGACTATCATATTAATCATGAATCTTAATTCTTTTCTCAATGCGAAAATACTGCTTTTGGAACCATTTGTGTTCCTATAAACCCTTTTTCAAAATAATGCTTTTAAATTTTTCTCTCAAACTCACTTTAGTTTTCAAAATCAATGTAACGAAATTATTGACTCAAAAAACTTTTAGTAGAACTCAATATATAATGTGGAACTACAAGAATGAACAATAGTTCAAGAATTTTAATGCATAAATTATCGTAATCTCATAATATAGGAATCTCATAGAAGTGAGAGAAAAATCTTAGATTCAACTTGCTACTGACTGAATTGAGATGTAGGGCGTGAGGACGAACTAGTCCAACACTATGAATAGTCTTACATACCTGGAAGAACAAAGTTCTTGACGAATCTTGAAGAAGAACTTGATTAGAAGCCTTGAAGCCCTAGCTTGAAGAAGAACAATCAAGAAAACATTTCTTGAGATTCTTGAATTAGTTTCTTGAAAACTCTACAACGAAGAATTAGGATTTTCATTAATTATTCATAGTTGTATGAAGAAATTTGAGTTGGAAAGAATTAAATTCTTTGAAAAGGACTTACCTTGAAAATGAATCTTGAAAAATATTGGAAGAATCTTGAATGGAAGTCCTATGCTTTGATTTTCCTTAGGGTTTTGCCTTAGGGTTGAAAAGAGAAGAGAATGATGGGTTAAGAGATGAAAATCTTATTGTTTTGGACCTTTAATTAGTCAAGAAATTCATTTAGGATTTTCTTAGAGGTAAGAAAACAAAAACGACCATTTTTAATGTTTCCCCGTCGGCTAATTCGTCACTGCACTGTATCAGGTTACTAAAATGGTCATAAATTCTTACTCGAAACTCATATTGCTGAGAAATTGGTGACGTTGGAAAGAAGATTCAAATACCTTTAATTTGATATGTTATGGGCCACACAACTCTTTAAATTCTAAGAGATATGATCGTTTGAAGTTGACCCAAGTAGAGTCTTACATCAAAACTTAATCAGTATGGAAGCTTTCGACTCAACTTTGTCCTAAGGGATTCTAATGACCTTAAATAATATACAAATTCATTCCTACACCAAAGAATAGACCTTTACACATATGGACAATTTAAGAATCACCTAGTACGATCTTATTCACAAATGAAGAATGATTTGGGTCTTAACTTAGAAATTTTTGGGGTTTTACATGCCCTCTCTCCCCGTCTCTCTCCATTATCAGTGTCTGTCTTCTCTCTTTCAAATGAGTGTAGAATTCATTTTTTCTTCTCTTGAACAGGTGAGTTTTCAAAAAACTTTTTACACATTACTTTGTTTATTAATTTTTATATTCAAAATATTCTTGGTATTACTGTTTGCTTCTCAAGAACTCTAAAATTTTACTTGAATTTTAGATTTTGTTTATAAAATTAGTAGTCTCGTTTGTAATTATTCGATAATACAAAGTGCTAGTTTTATGGAATAAAATTACATGAATAATTACTTTTTTTTGTTTCTTTATTTTTTTTACACATGATGGTTGATGGCATGTTGGGATGTGGTACACCCTAAGAACAAAAATTAAAGGCTATCCTTTTCATTACTTCTATACTATTCTCAAAGAAAATATAAATTAGCTAATAACCCTATTAAAAAGTCTCATAAATATTAAAACTTAGAAGTCTAACACCAAATTATAACAAGAGGTCATAAATATTTACACATGCACAAAAATATTATTAATTTAGGGTTTCCTTTTGTATTCTTACTTACTGGAGTACTTTTTTATTGTTTATATTCTCAAAAGGCACTAAGCGTTTAACTTCACATAGTAATATCATTATTTATAAAATTAAGAACTAGTTCTAGTTAATAAGAGGTAGACATTTGTTTGGGTTGCCTTTTTATTTTTACATGTTTTTGGATCTGTGCCAAAAACGTCTCAATAAAATTGTATGTTTTGTTTAAGTAATTTCTATTTGCAGTCCAATAATTTAAATATTTTATCAAACTGAAATTATTTATTTAAAAATATTAAATTTTAATCACATAATATTTTTTTTAAAAAAAAAACTTTTATTGATATAAACACCCCAAATATAATTTTATTTGAATTGTATATTTATTATGCTTATATAATTGTGAATTATATACATTCAGATATTAAAAAACAAACAATCTTAATCATTCAATGTTTAGATCAGGAGACAACATCCTAATCATTCAGATGTGCATTCATATTCAGACGTCTTAATCTTAATGAAAACAAATAATGCCTAAGCCTTTAAAATTTTGGGAAAATGGGTACGAGGTTCACATTTCCACTTTGAGATGTTGTTAGCACTCAAAATGTCTGCTATCATGCGGTTATCTGACGATTTAACCAAAATATTTGACTAACTTTGGGATAAAAAAATGGGATAAGGCATAAGTACCCCCCTTGATAATGATCGAAATCTCAGAGACACATAAACTTAATTAGGGTCCTATTACCCCCAAACTCATTTTTCATATTTTTGTGCACATTTTTTGTGTTGACGTGATACTTTAATTTCAACCACTCAAGTTGACTGTGTTTGTACACACTCGCCTACCACATGTGTAAATATTTTTAAAAAATAAATAATTTTTTTTTGAAAAAATAATATTCTCTTTATCTTGTATTTAAGTTAAGTTAATACACATATTTTTTTTGTCTTGTATCAAAACTTTCTTTTACCTTCATTCATTATTTTTTCTCTTTTATTTTTTTATTGATTTTATTTACTCTTTTTATTTTCTCTCTCTTTCCTTTTAATTTGATTTCAAATGTCTTGTATTTAAAATAAGTTTTTGTTTGATCAGATATCGAAACAAGTGAAGAAAATCAAATAAAACATAAAAAAAAATTAAAACATTAAAATTACAGGACACTTTTAATTATTTTTTTTTTTAAAAATACATATAATTTTTAAAAATAATTAAAAGTGAAAAGATAAGAAATTAATGAAAGAAAAAATATAAAAAGTTTAAAGTGAGAAAGAATTTAAAATAAATATTTTACAAAAGAAAGAAATGAATATATATATATATATATATATATATATATATATATATATATATATATTACTAATTAAAAAAGACATATGTCCAATTTATTCATTCAGACTGTGCACACTTTTCATGTCATGTCAACATTTATGGTGTATTTATTCCATTTTAGATTAGTTTGGGGTGGTAATAAGATCCTAGTTAAGTTTAGGTATGTCTCTGTAATTTCGGTTATATTCAAGGGAATACTTGAGTCTTATCCCTAAAACATAAATTTAGCAACGAAAATATTATGTGATTTATTTATAAAAATTTCACTTAAACAATTAAAGTAAATTGAGTAAATTAAAATCTAGCCAAAATATGACTAAGTAAAGAAAATATTTGAATCATTTTTGAAAAGATAATAACTTAAAATTTTTGAGACAAGTAAAGAATTTGACTAAAAATTTGAATTTAGATAAAGATAAGAGTTGATAAAATGAAATTCTTTTGATCAAAATAAACCAACATACAAGAAATTAGTTATTTTATTAGGAAAATTAATTAAATTAATCTAAAGGTAAAGCTAGTCCAGACAAATTACAATCAAATAATCAAAATAGTGAAAGAAATAATAAACTTGGGCCACCTTGACCCAAACTCCCTGTTCTCCAAATTGTTGGACTTAAAGCCCAAATTTGTTGTTGAAGATCTATGGATTTTTGGCCCATTTTTGCTTGTATATTGTGTATACAATGACTGTATATTGTTTTATATGATTGTATATCAGATGTATACTGAGTGTATCTAACCCTACATTTCAACTTATTTTGTTTTCCGAAACCTGTAACTAAGGTTACCTTTCCTTTGGATGAGTGATGAGGCTGACTCGAAAAAATGTAGCATTTGAGCATATGGAGCACACTCAAAAAATGCAAATGGAGAAATAAAGTCTGGAACGAACTCAGAGAGGCAGTTTCATACAAATGAAGAAGAATATGGATTATTATACATTTTTTTAAAATGACACCTTGCAAGTCACAGAAGTGAAATAATAAAATGAATAGAGAAAAGCACTACTAAGCATTAAGGGGTCGTTTGGTACAAAGATTGATAATACAGAGATTAGTAATTCAGAGATTAGTAATGCAGGGATTAGTACGCATGAATTAGTAATGTAGGAATTAGTAGTGCAAGTATTATTTTTGTCAAGTGTTTGGTTCATTGCTTTCCACTTGGTCTTGTGTTTAATTTAAAAATCTACAAAAAATTTCTTTCCTATTATACCCTTGTGTTGAGATTGTTTATTTCATGTAATTGGGTCAAGGTAGATAACCGCCGGACAACTTCTTTTTTTTTTTTTTGTTGTAGGATTATCCTAGTTAAATATATATATAAAAAATAATGTGATGTACCACTTAGGAGATCCTTGATGACACGGTGTATTTCTAATTTTTTGTTGGTCAAATATATCTTAAACTTAACATATATTTAAGACTACTTGAATTGTTCAATACCTAAAGCTTATTAAAAAAAACAAATAGCTCAAGTGGTTAATCGACAAACAACCTTGAATAAAAAAAAATTTTTAAAAAATGGAGAAAAAAATTATTAGTGAAATCATTAAATTACACTAAATGGATTTGGAGATTTAAAAAGAACATTTATAACCATTCCGATATAAATAAAAAGGAAATTAAATTACAAAAAAAAAAAAAAATAGGAAAAGGAATAAGGGGATAGTTTAGTCATTTAGGGGTCTTATCCAAGGTTGTTAAACCTTGGATTAGTTATCTCTTCATTTTCTAGGGATAAGATAAAATTAAACCATATATGGTGAATAAACAATCCATGAATTAAATTAAATAAAATAATTAAACAATGTATTAGATAAACTATATTTTAATTCATTGACTATTCTATTTAATACCGTCCACCAAACGGTCCTAAGATTAATATCAAAAAAGTGAGGAGGAGTACAATGGATCATATCAACTATCTCATAACCCAAAATAATCAAACAAAGAAAATGTAATTAATCAAATTCGTAAGTCATGCTCCATGATAAAATTGCAGAATCCATTCCATTAATATGAGGAATTTTCACATATAGTCACCAAAAAAATAACTTAATTATGCATCATATTTATAGTTTGCTAATTACGATTCGTAGCTATATTTTAGAGAGAGGAGAGAGGCGAGCGAGATTGGGAGAGGGAGGAGATAGGCAAGCGAGAGAGTGAAGAGGACGAATTTATATATATATATTTGTCAAATAACTGTGTATATGTAACTGGTATACATATGTATTTGTATATCTGGTGATCGAGATTGGAAGAGTGAGAAGAGAGACGAACTGTATATGCATGTCTATCAAATAATTGTATATATGTAATTTGTATACATATGTATTTGTATTTTTGGCGAGCGAGATTAGGAGAGGGTGGAGAGAGGACAAAAAATGGAGAGAAGCTAATTGTATTTGTATATCTTGACAAATTTAAGCTTAAATAGATACAGAAAAAAGGAGATTTCAAGGCTAAGTAAGAACAAACGAGAGCAGACTATGTTGAAATATTGATATTCATCATTAATTATTAGTACTAATAAAATGAGAAAAGTCTCTTAAAAGAACGAGTATTGACAATGCGTAAGGCACATAATTATCACAAGCCATAAGATTAACCGAACTCACATAAAAGAGAGCAACCCATATATATGCATAGCCATTAAATAGAGGATGAGCTAAAAATGAAGTAAGAGGACAAAAGAGGTAACCCTTTTCGGAGCAGCTTGCAGGAAAAACGAGCTTGACCATGACGAAACTTCCACCACCACCGTGAGCCAGCTCCGATGATAAGAGATTGTTGCCTATCAGAAGAACCAAATTTGGGGTGCCTCTTTTGCCTAAAATGGTCTCCAATTTTAGCTGAAAATGGGTTAAAGAATAGTCAAAAAAATTGCTAGATTTGCATTTGAGAAATGACCAAATAGATTGCAATTTTAGCCAAGTGAATTAAGAATTTAGCAAACAATTGAATTTAATTGGCGAATTCGGCTAAAAATTACATAAAATGAATTAATATCAAATAATTAATGAGCTTCTTTGTCACGATCCAAAAATGGATGTGATGACACTCGTCTTATCCCACCAAGACAACTCAGCCTAAAACTCAAAACATGACGATAGAAATGTGGAAATTAAAACATTAATGACTTAAATGCGGATAACTTAATCAAACTCATAAATACTCCCAAAATCGGGTTGTCATGTGTACAAGTCACTAATGTAATACAACTTAACTGAAATAAAATACAAGTCTCAATGTCCTTGTTTCTAGAGTAGACCAAGAAAATAAGTAAAGTGACAAACAACCACCTCTCAAGTCTCCACAGAAAAGCCTCGAACAAAGTAGAGAAGAAGACTAATCACATGAATTCGGGCTTGTAACCTACACAAGTGTAGAAGCAAGGGGTGAGTACTAAACAACACATTACTCAGCAAACAAACCTCTAATCACAAGGTAAAGCAAAATAGAATATGAGTACTCCTTTCATCCCACCGAACCTTTTCAAACTAAAACCTACATAGAAATCACCTCAACCTAATAGTTTCATAAATACATAGTTCACAAGGATTAACAGTTACAGTCCAATGATCACATTTCAACAATCAACAAGTATCAAGTATAACAATCACAAATGTCAAGTAGAATAATCACAATTATCAAGTAGATCAATCATAGGTGTCAAGTAGACCAATCGCAATCAAATATCAAGTTCATCAAATTAAAATAATCAAACACTTGCTGGAACCATTTTCGATTGGCACAATATCACTAGCCGAAACTATTTCTCATCGGCTTTGTATAGTATCACTTTCCGGAACCATTTCCCTTCGGCACATTATCACTAACCGGAATCACTTTCCTTCAACTTTATATCACATCAGTAGCTGAAACCATTTTCCTTCTTCTTTATATCATATCACTAGTCAAAACCATTTTCCTTCGACTTTATAAAGTATCACTTGGCGAAACCATTTTCCTTCGGCACAATATCACTAGCCGGAACCATTTCCTTTCGATTTTATATCACATCACTAGTCGGAGCCATTTCTCTTTGGCTTTATATCATATCACTAGCCGAAATCATTTTTCTTCAACTTTATATCACAATAATAGCCATAACCATTTCCCTTCGGCATTATAGTATATTTCTCATCACGATGCACAACAATTAATGCAAATAAACAATTTCACACCATAAGGAATAAACAACAACTCAAGAAATTCAAGTCCACAATAATGCCATCAAAGCACTTCAACAATCAACAAAATAGGATCCACAACAAGACAATTCACCAAACATGATTATCAACACGTCGCCTTTTCATTAATATAAATGAAGTGAAATAATTGAATACAAGGTTTAGACATCACGTCATTTCCAATACTCCCCAACACATACAATGAAGGGAAACACATGATTCTACAAATTTTACAAGGTTTAGAGGATTACTTGCCTCAATTCAAGCACATAATCACTCTGTAACTTGAGTTTTCCTTCTTCGTACGATATCTAAATGAAAGAAATCTAACCAAATAAGGATTCACAATAAGGTTTAGTAAACTAACAACAACCAGATTAATAATTTTGAGAATCGGGTCAAATTGGCCCAAAAATTCATTTTTGAAAATGAGGGATAATTCTGAAAATTTGTATAAAATCACGTAACTCAAAGGTTTTGGAACTCAATAGTTAAAATCCCATTGAAAAATGAGTTGAAATCATGCTCAAAACTCTAATTTACTTATACCTCAAGTTCATAAGAAAAATCCTTAATATTCGGGTCCGAAATCCCGACTCGAATATGAAATATTTCTAGAAAAATATCTTACCCATGCTTAGAGAAGTTCAAATATGAAATTTCATCAAAACGGAGTTAAACTCGATCTTGAAATCCTCAATTTATCAAACTTTAATTTTATCAGGGAAAACTCAAATTCTCAAGCTTATACGTGGTTAATATGATGAAAATAATTGATGAATCAACAAGTTTATACCAAAACTAGTTTACCCTTAACATAAGGATACTAAATATATATTTTTCATCAAAAACTGAGTCTAAATCGATAAAACCCCAATTTTCCCCAAAAATTTCATGGATAAAAAAAGAAAATCAAATAAAGAAATCATGAGAAAATGTCGAAATCAGGATCGAATATTAACCTTCATATTAAAGAATGCCACAAGAATCACTTCATTATGAACTCTAGAACTCTTAATATTGTCACCCCCCGAGCCTACAACCTGGACGGGGTTGACACTCGAGAACCATTGCTGGCCCCAAGCGAAACCTTAGCCTGTCTTACTTACTTAGCAGAAGACTTTTAAGCATTAAGAAAAGAACTCAAATGCAAGATAATCAACTGTCTCAAACTACACTCATAATGTTTTAGAAATAAACATTTAACTTAGTCAAAGTGACAACTCAAAACTGAACATAAGTCAATAACAAGATAAAGACAAATGAACTAACTAATTGTCTATCAACGAAGCCTCTAATAATTGAGATGGATGTCGGGACAAGACCCACGATATCCTAATGAGCTAATTACTGAAAAGCAATAAAAAGGGATCCTCCGAAAGCAAGGAGGCTCACCAACAAATTCTGGAGCTCAACTAGAATCAACGATGCGCTGGATGCTGATCTTGGTTAGTTGTGTCTTCATCATAAGAAGATGCAGGGCCAAATGGTATTAATACATTGAATGTACGAGTATGCGAGGGGAATTCTAAAACAAGACATAAGCATGGAAGGAACTGAAGAATTTACCTGGCTCAATTCAACTCAACTCAACTGATTTCAATATAAAGTAGTGTAAATAAATGTAGTATAAAGAAAAGCTTTAAAACATGGTTTTCAACTCTGTGTATTTAGAAATAAAATAATAACTCTGTATGTATGTAAAAATACAATATGAACTCTGCTTTTATATGAAAATACAACTATTTCTGATGTATATAAAAATACAAAATACTGTTGTGGGAGTTTCTCTAATTGACAACCATCACTTAAGAGCTATCATGATGATACATCGTTTTGCCTCACGCTGTCATGGCCCTCCTATACCTTGTCGGGGGTATAAAACCTGAACTACTAAGTGGATCCACTAGTCTATGCTAAAAAGACTAAGGAATCATCTGAAAAGTATGACCCTTTTCTACCCATGGTGGCTACATGGTTTATGGGGGCTATGAGTTGTCTGAACTCTCCCACATATCGGTGCTCAATACTACTCGCAAAATATGATAGTAGCTCTTATATATTTTTTTTTTAAAAAAATATACTTCTTTCTGTGATTTGCGATAAATGCTCAAAAACATAGCTCAAAGGCTCTTCTTGAAAATCAAAGTTTCCTCTCTTGCTTAATTGTGAAAGCATTTACTCTTTAACTGAAAAACTAGCTCAAAGGCTCATTGAAAAACTAGCTCAAAAGCTCTTTACTAAAAAACTAACTCAAAGGCTCTTTTGGAAATCAAGGTTTCCTTTCTTCTTTAAATGTAAAAACATTTTTACTCTTTGGGAATACATTGTCCCGATATATACTCTTTTGAAGAAATGAACTTCAAAATTTTCTCTTTAGTCAACTCAAAACTCAAGTCTTAAAACAAAGTTAAAACATTTGTAAAAAACTCTTGGAAGACTCTATGAACTTCTCTTGACTGACTCTTAACTGATCCTTGAATTGAATTATGAATTCAAGGATTGTGATTTGTGATAGAAAAGATAACATGATGTTTAGGATTATTTTTAGATAGTTAAACATGAGAAAAGATCAAGAAATCATTGTTTGGAAGCAAGTCCGTGAATCGGAGATGCATTTAAATATTTGGTTGCGAAATAAATTTTGAGGCAGAACGGTCCGTGACCACTCCGCGACGCGAGGAAGATTTTTCCAATCCTGAGGAACAGGTCCGGGACGCAAACCTGGTACCTAGATTCTGCCAACTTTTTCCTTCTTCATTTTCTGACCTCAATTCGCCTAAACTCGGTTCTTTTTCTCAAATTCTCTTTAGATTCAGGTACCCACAATACATACACAAGAATCTAACTAAAAAAATTCTAATAATCGACTCTACAATCTCAAGAAACTCCTCAATCTCATCCCAATTCAAGAACGAAAGCAATTCAAGAATTCAACTCAAGAACATCAAATTCTCAATCTTTTTAGGATGAAATTACACTGAATAAAACATGTTTGACGCGTGGGTAAAGGAACCCAATGCTGTGTGAACTCACATACCTCGTAGGGATCACTCCTTGACGAAATCTACGATCAAACTTGAACGATCTTGACTAATCTTGCTTCTTCTCCTCTTTTCTCCTCTTCTTTTCTCTTCCCACAGAACCCTAACTCTTTTTGGAAAAGCGTAAACTGACCAAGTTCAGTTTAGACCCCAATTAAACTCCCAAAAACGAAGTAAAATAATTGGGGAAAGGAAAAGACTAAAACACTATTCCAAAATCCGGATTAGACTTTCCTTATTTGAACAACCCAACTTCCAATGAGCATATCTCACTCATACAAACTCGGAATAGTGCAAACTTGGCGGAGTTGAAAATATTATTCCAAGATCTTTCCTACGATCTGGAAACACACCTAATTCATCCTGAGCTAATAGTTATGGTCATTTGAAGTTGACCAAAAATCCAACTTAACATACTTAACAAACTTTCCAGATTTTTATAATCTTTCCAAAAATGACTATTTCCACTTTTTAACTTCTTTCTAGTTCTTTCTAGTTATGGGGTGTTACAAATATGCTAAAAATACCAAATGAACACAGTCTGAAATTTAAAATAGCTAAACAATAATATTTATACCAGTGCACCAACAACGTTTATTTCCCTAAAAAGGCCATAATTTTATCATACAATAGTGAAATGACCCAATACTTTTTCCAGAATACCCTAAATAATGATACGAACCTTCTCGTTCAATTGAAACTCAATTTGGTGCTCATTTCCCAGTCAAATAGCATTTCTTCTCAAGAAAAATATATTTCATAATCGCGATAAAAGTCCAATCACGGCTTAGCGAAAATGCACCAAACTTTGTAGATTATTCCTATAATTCATGCTCAAACTTTTAGAAGTTTTGGAATGATTTTTCGATCTTTAAAACTAATAATGAACATTTCAGTTGACACAAATTGCTAAAACTATGCCAAAGTACCCAAAAGCTTAAAAACTCACTCAAACCTCATCTGAAACCTCCCGAACACAAATCAAATATGCTACTAGCTTGAAAATGATATTTTAAAGTCAATGAAATCGTCAAAACATCCAAACATGGTCGCCTTAACCCGACATTGACCAAAGTCAACTTTGACTTAAGAATCTCCAAATTTTCGAATAAAGACATGAAACTCATCCAAATGCTTCGAGAACTGAACCAAACCTTTAGCTAGACCAAATTGACATTTGAGCCTAGTGGAATTATCAAAACTCGAGAATGAACATAAGGACAAACTTTTCCTTTCTTTTACCAATATGGGAGAAATGACTTTTCATTTTCCCTTCAATTGGTTCCCCACATTTCCCAATTTCTCATCCATTCTCATTTCTCATTCACACTTTGCTTAAACCCAATATATTTTACATTATATTTTGTACAGAGTATAAGTCTTTTTAAAATGTAGAAGCATCGGTTGGAATATATCTATGTATCAATCAGCAACCCATCCATAATATTGACTAACGATACTTCTATGACTTTTTTTCATTTCTTTACTTGATGTTACTGCAAAATCTTTCTTTTTGGCCTTTATGATTTCACGTCTGTATTTTTTATAAGGTTAGTTAATTGTATCACATATTAGATTGTAGAATGTGCCTAGCACAATTATATGAAGGGATTGATGATTTTAGTATTAATATCCTAACAATAATAATAACATCAATATGTACCATTATACCAACTATGTTTGTGGTAGTCAGGTCAAATTAATAATGCTCAACATTTTAGTAGTAAATCATGTAATGTACCCGATGTTGATACCCAATTTTGACCATCCGCAATGTGAAATAATTATTAAACATTTTCAATATAAAAAAATAACTAGCTTTAATAAAATTCAAAATATTTTCAATTTATTTTTAAACGATTTTGTCATTTTTATAATTTTCTAATACTATCTTTTATAATTATTTGATAGTCATTTAAAAATATTTATTTTTAATCAAATATGTTTGTTAATTAGTTTAGTTTATTTAATAGTTTATATTCTGAATTAATTAGTTTATAATTGTGTTAATGATTTTATTTTGTCAAGATTAAGAATGTTAATGACCTTGAAGGTCAATTTTAGAAATTTCAAAAAATTACCATTTTACCCTTCTCGATAGTTGCGCTGAGTCTTGTTTGATTAGTTTACAAAGTTGGTTTTGAAATTTGATTGTAAAATTGTGATCTTTGGATGTTTTAGAGTTTTGGAAAATTAAAGTTGTTAAAAGCGGTTTTTGGTAACAACCAAAGCTATGAATCTCGGACAAAAAGTTTGGTAGTTCCACCTGCTCTAGAACGTGACTTTTGGGTTAGTAGGACTATTGTCTTGGGTCCTTAGGTTTTCTGTTTGATTTTAAGTCATTAGACGAGAGCGAAGAAAGTTAAGGCTAAAGCTTGACTTTAGTCAACGCTTGAGGTTAGAAAGGAAATACTTCTTTTAGCTATTAAAGTGTTAAGTAAGGGGTGCCCCTCACGCCGTAGTTCATCGCTCGACCTCGACTGCGTCTTTGACTTTGGAAAATGATGTGATTGATTGATAATTTTTTAGGCAAAATTTATTTAATCAATCTCATTAAATTTGTTTCTTAATATTAATTTAGGATTATTAATTAATTAATTAATTTATATTCGCATAACAAAATTGATTTGAAAATTCATGTAACAGAATATTTTTGAAATTCACTAGGAAGGGACATGTTCCTTTTGAACATACACTTCTTTTCTCAAAACACGCCACCGTTCTAAAAAGACAAGTCTCTTCTGAACAGGTAATTTCACACCTATAGATTGACTATAATTAAAGAGGTTTTCTCTTAATCTTTGAAATTGAATTCTTCCCTTCTTTTGCATACATTTCTTATAAAACAAAATTGATTGTGTTTGTGTGTGTTAAGTCTGCAGAGGTTTATTAGTGAGAACGTTCCTATTCTTTCGGATGAAACTCCGAATGATGAACAATTATTGGTAATAGAAGCTTGTAAGAACTTAAATTTTCTATGCAAAAACTACATTCTGAATGGCCTACAAGATTATTTGTATAATATGTACAATAATATATATGAAGACCTCAAAAGAATTATGGGATGCTTTGGAAAAGAAGTACAAAATAAAGGATCTAGGAATGAAGAAGTTCATTGTGGTAAAGTTTCTCAACGATAATACGATAGACAGTAAGATTGTTGTCACCCAAATTCAAGGGTTGAAGGTTATAATCCACGATCTCCTTATCGAATGTATAATTTTATATAATACCTAAATTGAATATATTAAATCTGTTCTTAATACACTCATAATCTTTAATGTAGGGTTGGTTGTGAATGATGTTTTTCAAGTGGCAGCCATTATTGAGAAGTTATCTCCACTATGGAAGGACTTCAAAAACTACATGAACATAAACACGAGGTGATGACTGTTGAATATATCATGGTAAGACTAAAAATCAAAGAGGATAACAAGTCCACAGAAAGAGGTCATGTGGAAACTCAGCAATATCTAGAGCAAATATTGTTGAAAAGGATCTCACAAAGTCAAGAAAAAGAAAGAAAGCATCTGGACCGAAGAGCAATCCTCCTAAGAAAAAGTTCACATGAAACTACTTTAATTATGGCAAACGTGGTCACAAGACTACTAAATGTCGCATTCCTAAGAAGTATCAAGCAAATTTGGCTAATCCAAAGAAGAGATGAATGATCTTTGTGCAATGCTTTCAGAATGTAACTTGATTGAAAATCCAAGAGAATGATAGAAAGATTCTGGTGCCTTCGACCATATTTGTGCCAACAAAGTTTTATTTACATCATATGTTCCAGCCCTAACTGATGAAAGTTGTTCATGACTAACTTCGTTGCTGCAAAGGTTGAAGGAACTAGCAAGATTTACTTGAAGATGGCCTCAGGCAAGGTGGTAACTTTAAACAAAGTCTTGTGTATTATGGAATCGCGAAAGAACATAGTTTCTATACTAGTTCTGACCAAGAATGGATTCAAGTGTGTATTTATTTTTGATAAAGTTGTAGTGAGTAAGAACGAAATGTATATGGAAAAGGTTACCTTATTGAGGACCTCTTCAAACTCAATGTAATTACAGTTGATATGAATAAGAACTCTACTACTTCTTACTTGCTTGAGTCAAACTATTTATGGCATGAACGTTTGAGACATATCAATTATAAAATCTTGCGAAAACTGATCAACTTAAATGTTTTGTCTAACTTTGAGTGCAATAAATAAAAATGTCAAGTATGTGTTAAATCTAAGTATGCTAAGCATTCTTAAAAATCTATTGAAAGGAATTCATACCCCTTAGAATTGATTCACACTAACATTTGTGACATGAAGTCAACACCATGGTGGAAAAAAGTATTTCATAACTTTTATTGACGATTGCACTAGATATTGTTATGTCTATTTGCAAAATAGTAAGAATGAAGCAATAGAAGCATTCAGGCAATTAAAATTGAAGTTGAAAATCAGTTGGATAAAAAGAGAAAAATGATTAGAAGTGATGAGATGGAGAATATGAATCTCATTTTGCAGAGATATGTTTGACAAATTGAATCATTCATCAAACTACTATTTTATACTCACCTCAATCTAATGGAATTTCGGATAGGAAAAACTGAACTTTAAAGAAAATGATAAATGTCTTACTTATAAATTTAGTTTTACCAGTGTTTTGGATGGCGTAAGGCGATAAAAGGCGACAAGGTCCTGCCTTACCACGAGGCGAAGCGAGCAGTGAGGCGCCAATTAATATCAAAAAATTAAACTTTTAATTGCATATATAAATATCCAAAATCTTAACAGCAATAACATATAGTAGCAAATATTTCAATTCAAAAACTAACAGTAGATACTAAAAGTCTAGAACTTGAATGACTCAATTATTGATAAGACAATTAACAAGCAATACTAGTAACTCTAAAAGTCTATTATTCTACAAGAATATCTAAATCTTGAAGATCAACATCCTCTTCATCATGATTATATTGCTCCTGAACTTTTTCCTCCTCGAATTCTTCATCAATTAGTGTTTGAGTCCTACTTGAACTTGTAGATGTAGTTTTTACGCCTTTGCCTTTGTCAAGTGTTCATGATCTTGAAGAAATTCCCCTTAGCTAATAGATACTCTCGCTATCTCCAATTTTCGTAGCAACACTACCTCAAGTAAGATCAACTTTCTCGTTACTAGTTCATCTTCTTGATCTTCAGGGCATATAACTAACAATTCATTTGACTCATCAATATTATCCAAGAGAATTGGATCAGTGGTATCACGAGCATCATAACGACGTTTCAATGTTCTATTGTACTTAATGTACACTAGATCATTGAGACGCGATAGTGTAATCCTATTTCTCTTTTTGGAATGAGTCTGCGCATAAGTTACAGATATTAACTAATATATACTAATAATAATATAATATGAAAATTAGGCTATAAAATATTATTCTTAGGTGTTCAAACGCACTCCAATTTCGCTCACATTCAGATGAGCTACAACTTAGGCTTAATACTTTCATGGCAAATTTTTACAAGTTTGGAGTTTGACTACCAAATAGTGACCACCATTAAGCTATAAAATAAATAAATTTAAAGGTTAATCAGTAAAAATAAGTCAAATAACTTAAGTAAAGCTATAGAATAAAGTATAAACTATAAATAGCTAAATCAACTCACTTACCCAGTGACCTTGTGTCTTTGTCTTTGTGGGACTGACCACAACCAAATACTCCATTCGCCATTTTATACTTAGGAAGCTCAACAACTAGTAAATCTTGTATTGCTATATTGGGGTTCATCTTCTCAACACATGCATGATAATCCGTCCACAGACTAGGATGTATAGTGTCATCGTTATGAGCTTTATAAATAATCCTAGGTTCAAATATGACTTGCAGCATGCAAATGTCGATAGAGTTGGTCTGACCACCTTGCATTAATAATTTCAAACACTTTCTCATATTGCTTCTTAACTAAACCAAAATCTCACTCAATAGTTTCTTTGACTCTATCCATTGCTTCATAAATATAGCCCATTGGTGACTTTTTCTCTTCATCCACTAAATGAAGCATTGTTGTCAAAGGACCACAAACTTTAAGTGCTGAACAACATCATTTCAAAAGTGGACAGAAATAAGAAGGTTGAAACCTTCTTTATCCAAAGTTTCCTTTGCAAATCTACTTGAAGTCCATTCGATTGAGAGGAAAAGAATTCTCAAGTTTTTATGTTGTTTCTATGTAGCTCTAATAGTTAAGAAGGTTGTTGCAAATCTTGTCTTGGCCGATTTCACCAAAATTTCTTTGATTCGTGAATTTTCTCATCAAGTTCAACAACAACGGTCTTTGACTAATGTAAGAATGAATTTTGATGGCCTCTTAAAAATGGTTAAAGTAATATTACAGTAATTAGTAGCTAATAAGTATTAAATATTAACTATAAAGAAAGTTAGAGGATAAGGGAGTAATATTACCTCAAGCATATGGATCATTCTTAAATATGTCACCAAATATCAAGTTGATGCAATGAGAAGCACATGGTGTCCAATAAATGTGTGGGCACACACCCATCATCATGCTTCTTGCTTTAACATTCTCACTAGCATTATCGGTGACAATTTGTACAACATTTTTCGATTCAATTATTCTTTCAATAGTGTTTCCAAAAAAGTTGTACATTTTGGTAGAATTGGTAGATTTATTGCTAGCATCAACAGAACCATGAAATACACTACCGATTAGAGAATTCACAAAAATATTGATGATCATTTTACCATTTTGTGACATCCATTTGTCCATCATAATGGAACATCCAAACTTTTTCCATTGCCACTTTATGCTAATCAACAATTTTTTCCACTTTCTTCACCTCTTTTTTAGGTGAGTAACTCTAACTTCATGGAATGTAGGAGGCTTCGTTCAGGGGCCATATCGTCCTATTGCCTCAATGAATTTATCAAATAATTTGTAATTAACAGAATTAAAAGGGAGCCCCATGTCATACTTCCATAATGTAAAAACATTTACCGCACTCTCTCTTAGAATTTTCTTGGTTTCATCAATTCCTGCTCCCTTTTCAAAGCCTTCTTTTTATTGGTGGAAAATAAAGATTTCATAGGACATTTCGTCACGTTCCGTGTCGTGGATGATGCACTTCCACTAGAAGACATCTTTTGAATTTCAGAGGGAGGCATCATTTTAACATATTCATTCCTATCATCATCAATATTAACCACAAATTCTTTTGGCTGTCTCACCTAAAATTTCAAATTACTGGCGATTTTATTTGGCATATAAGCCTTTATTTCTTCTCTAACATCCGACGGACAAGTTGGACATTGTTTTACATTTTTGTTTCCACACCCACTAAATGTTGCTTGTGTCGAGTAACACCACCATAATAAATACATTTACAAAAATCACATATAACTGAATCTTTTGTTGGTCCTTGAGTACCATAATTCCATCTAATGCCCCTTTTTTTTTGTTAGCATCCGAAGCCATTGAATTCACTATTTATGGGCAAATAAATACTATATTAAGTAGTATAAAATTAAATTAAGTAGGGAAGAAATAAATATAGAAGGATTAATTTTTTTTTAAAAAAAAATATAGGCATATTGCCGTAAACACTACAATAGAGCACTAATTACCACTGAAAACAGAGCACCCAACCAGCCACTACAACTGAAAAATAGAGTAGAGAAGAAGAATAGAAGAACGAAAGAAGAAGAACTACATACCTGAGTTGAGCAGCAGTCGTGAAAAACTAAGGAGCAGTAGTCGCGAAGAACGAAGGTCTCATCTTCACTCTCGAAGGGGTCGCGCCTTGCGAAAAAATGTGAAGAAGAGGAGCATAGGTCTTTCAAAGGTAGCGATTCGCGAAGGTTTGCAAAATACCAAAAAATCCCTAATTTTACCTTTTAATTATTAAATCAAACCTTTTAAGAAAAAAAGGCGAAGTCTGTCATCTCGCCTCTCCATGTCGCCTATTGCCTTTCAGTCGCCTATTGTTTTTCAGTCGCCATAGCTCACCATTTTGAAATTACCTCACCTCACCAAAAATAGGCGATGCTGCCTCTCCTTGCCTTGTCACCAAAGGTGAAAGGCGAGTGTCTTTCAAAACACTGGGTTTACCACAAAACTTGTGGGGGAAAGCTATCCTTACAATAAATCGAATACTCAGTAGAGTGTCTCACAGCAAGACACATTTTATTTCATATGAGAAATGGAACGGTAAAAAACTTAACTTGAAATATTTCAAACTGTGGAGGTGTCTAGCCAAGGTCAAAGTTCATATACTTAAGAGGGTCAAAATAAGACTAAGATTATGGACTATGATTTCATTGGATATGCCACAAACAATAAGCTTGTTGATTTTTGTTTCATAAGTCTGAACATTTAAATATTAATGATAATATGGTAATGGAATCGATAATGTTGAATTCTTTGAACACATCTATCCGTATAAACCTAGACTTGAATTATCTAGTCAAGGGTCTAAACGACCTCCAAAAGAACCAACAAAGAATGTACCTAATGAAGAGTCTCTAAGGCGTAGTAAACGTCAAAGGACGGCTACTTTCTTTGAATTTGATTTTGTAACATTCATTCTTGAGAATGAGCCTCAAACATTCAAGGAAACTATATTGTCTACGAACCCAACCTTTTGAAAAGAGGTTGTCAATAGTGAGATTGATTCAATTTTAAGCAACCATACTTGGGAGTTGATTGATATTCCTCTAGGAAGCAAACCTTTGGGTTGGAGATGGATTTTCAAAAGGAAAATGAAATCTGATGGAAGTATTGAAAAACACATAGCAAGACTTTTCGTCAAAGACTTTAGACAGAAAGAAGGTCTTGATTATTTTGACACATACTCGCCAATAACTAGGATTACATCAATTCAGATGATAATTGTCCTAGCTACAATATACAGTCTTGAAATCCATTAAATGGATGTAAAAATCGTCTTCTTAAATGGAGAATATGAGGAAGAAATTTACATGGAACAACCTGAGGGTTTTGTAGTTCCTGGTAAAGAAAAGAAAGTGTGCAAACTTATTAAGTCACTCTATGGACTAAAATAAGCACCCAAACAATGACATGCAAAGTTTAACCAAACCATGTTGGTAAATGGATTTAAGATAAATGAATGTGATAAATGTGTTTATATACATTAATGATGCTCCAAATCGAGAGGTCATTGTATGTCTATAAGTGGATGACATGCTTATAATGAGTGACAACTTTTCTAACATAAATGCTACTAAGCATATGCTCACTAGTAAGTTTGATATGAAAAATCTCAAAATTATTGATTTGATATTGAGAATTAAGATTCATAAATTACTCACGATCTAGCATTGTCTCAATCTCATTATATTCAAAAGGTACTTAAAAACTCAAGTACTTAAACTTCAAAAATGCAAAAACACCAACTGATGTGAACCTTGACCTCGCTAAGAATAAAGGTGAAAGTCAGTCTCAAATGGATTAAGCCAGAATGTTAAGAAGTTTGATGTACATCAGGAACTGTATACGAGCAGACATAGCCCACGATATAAGTAAATTGAGTCGATACACAAATAATCCCAATCAAAATTATTGGATGACAATGAAAAGAGTTTTGGGGTACAACTTAGATGACACTCAAAACAATGTTTTACATACATTACAATAAAAATCTAGCAGTTGTTGAAGGATATAGTGATGAAAATTGGATTACTAGGTCAACTGAAGCTAAATTTATGAGTGGATATGTATTGATGGAGGAGGAATATCTTAGAAATCATTCAAACAAACACGTATAGCTCGCTCTACAATAAAGTCTGAATTTATAGCCTTAGACAAGGAAGGTGAAGAAGTTGAATGACTTAGAAATTTCTTAGAAGATATTCCATTTTGGCCCAAACCAATGACCCCTATATGCATACATTGTGATAATCAAGCTGCAATAGAAAGAGATGCGAGCGTTATGTGTAACGGCAAGTCTCGTCACATACGACAAAGACACAACTCTATTATACAACTACTCTCTAGTAAAAGTATCACAATTGACTATGTAAAATCAAAGGATAATGTGACAGATCTACTTACAAAAGGCCTAACTAGAGAGGGAATTGAGAGATCATCGATAGGAATGGAACTATGGACGATGAAAATTCATCGTGGTGGTAACTCTACCTAGAAGACTGAAGATCCCAAGATCTAGGTTGAAGGAGATCAAACAAAGTCATAGATGACAATTCAACATTATCTAAAATTATTTTATGGTCCATTCTCATGATGAGACAATGTTCAATACTAATGATAAATGCATTAGGACTTTTAATTTAACTTTAAAGATTAAAATATTCACCTATTTTTTTAGATATTGCATACAACTTGAAGTGTGTGATGGAGTGCAAATCACAATAAAAAAATTCCTTACCTGTTGGTGGCATATTGCTCATGCATGAATTAATTGTATGTTTCAACCTTATTACTTAACACTCGTGTTAACGTATAAATTTTAATTTTTCACCCACATATATAGCAGACTAAGATATAAACTTCGTATGCGCTTCAATATTTTGATATTTCAAATTGAAACTGATAATGAACTTTAAAAGGGTCAAGCTCCCCAATGATCCTTTATTATACTTAATCCAATATCAACTCCTTATGCTATTTACATTTACAAGATTTATAAAAAATAACTATATTCTCACCAGAACATTGATACTTTGTGGACTCCCCCATTTCAACTGAATTATTTTATTTTGGCTCAACACAAAATTAATAAAGTAAATGATACTTTTGAATCATGTGTTTAAAAAATTTTAAAAATGTTTACTATGCCAAAAATTTGTTTAATCTTGTGCTCTCAACGTTTGATGTAGGACATTAGGAATGATTACACTTATGAAAGTTTTTAAGTGAAAATCATTAGCAACCAGTCGATGTCCCTTTGAAAATAAAACAAGTGCAAAAAAATAACGAAAGCTAAGGCAGAAGCCAACAAGAATAATTCAACATATCACCAAACCGGCGCACACATAAATTGTTATTTCCTGTACTCAGGTTAGTAAAAAAAAATACAGAAACAAGAAAAAGATGAAATAGATAGAATGTTTTTAATCCGAGTCCATAGAAACCACTGTGATTCCTTAAGAAATTTAATCCCCTCACTGTACCCGAGGTTATAGATTAATTCCTCCCAAGATAAAACGGATTAACCTGTTAAAGAAGTAGCGGTACCTCAAACTTCAATAACTTTAGTGAACGCAAGAACAGCAACAAGATCACACACAGACTCAACCGATCGACAATTTTGTTTATGTAAGAAAATGTATGCAGAGAAAATTTTTCCAATGTTTGAAAAACGAAAATGACCTCTTATTTATAGCCATTAGTAGCAAGGAACGTGTCTGTTCAGACCCATTTTTTCCAGAACGTTGTGTCTTTTGGGAAAAATAACGACTTTTCGAAAAGAACAAATCCTTTCAAAAGATTTTACTGTTACGCGTGAATTTCAAATAATTCATTTCAAAATTAATTTTGTTATTTAACCAGCATTCTGAATTAATTTATAAGAGAAAAGAAATGAATTAACAAGATAAATAAATTTTGTCCAAAAAATATTATCAATCAATCACATTATTTGACAAATCCAAATCCAAATCCAAATCTGAATCTGAATCCGAAGCCGAAGCCGAGGCCGAGCAAGCGACGATGACGGCGCGAAGGGGCACCTTCTTCTTAACCCTTTAAGAACTAAAGAAAGTGTTTCCTAATATAAGGACAACAATTTCCTTTCTTCTACCAATATGGTAAAAATGACTTTTCATTTGCACTTTACAATGACTTTTCATCTTTCCTCCCAAATTGGTTCCCCCGCTTTCATTGGTTCTTCCACTTTACATTTTCTCTTTTTATTTCCCATTTACACCTTGCTAAACCCAACAATCCCCCATATGAATGGGAAATGACTATAGTTTAAACATATGCATGAAAACTTGTGTGTCTTATAAGTAAAGGTTAATCGCATCTAGATAAATAGGTTTCCCTTTAAACTTTTCGTAGTGAACATATATCGAATATACTCGATCAATCGGTAGATTTGATATCTTTGAACCGTCGAACTTTGGTGTATACCTAGACAACATAAGTCACACAATCAACCCATGAACTATTTTTGGTTCTCATTGTTTTATTCGTTCCAGCCATGAACACATCTCAGTTAATAAGTGCTTAAAGAACTGGCCTTACCAAATACTCCTTGAAGCGGCTTACACTTCACACTTACATAGGTGATTTCTAAATGTGTTATCCCATAGATACACTATTTGATATACCCTTGTATCATACTTAGAAACCATTAAAAAGTCCTTATACCTTTATCCTGGTTACTGAACATTGTCTCATCATGAGAATAGACATAAAATAATTTTTGACAATGTTGAACCGTCATCTATGACTTTGTTTTATCTCCTTGAACCTAGATCTTGGGATCTCCAGTCTTCTAGGTAGAGTTACCGCCACGATGGCTTGTTCTCGGCCATAGTCCCATTCCCGTCGATGATCTCTCAACTCCTTCTCTAGTTAGGCCTTTTGTAAGTGGATCTGACACATTATCCTTTGACTTTACATAGTCAATTGTGATAATTCTACTAGAGAGTAGTTGTCTAACAGAGTTATGTCTTCGTCTTATGTGATGAGACTTTTCGTTATACATAACGCTTCCAACCCTTCCTATTGCAGTTTGACTATCGCAGTGTATGCATATAGGGGCCATTGGTTTGGGCCAATAAGGAATATCTTCTAAGAAATTTCGGAGCCATTCAGCTTCTTCACCTGCTTTGTCTAAGACGATGAATTTAGACTCCATTGTAGAGCGAGCTATACATGTTTGTTTGGATGATTTCCAAGATGTTGCTCCTCCACCAATAGTGAAAACATATCCACTCGTGGATTTCGTTTCAGTTGACCCAGTAATCCAATTTGCATCACTATATCCTTCAAGAACTGCTGGATATTTGTTGTAATGCAAAACATAGTTTTAAGTATCTTCTAAGTACCCCAAAAGTCTCTTCATTGCCAACCAATGATTTTGATTGGGATTACTTGTGTATCAACTCAGTTTACTTATAGCGCAAGCAATGTATGGTCGTGTAGAATTCATGAAATGCATCAAACTTTTCAATACTCTGGCATAATCCAATTGAGATTGACTTTCACCTTTATTCTTTGCAAGATTAGGGTTCACATCAATTAAGGTCGTTGTCTTTTTGAAATTCAAATACTTGAACTTTTCAAGTACCTTTTGAATATAAAGAGATTGAGACAATGCTAGACCATTAGGAGTTTTGTGAATCTTAATACCCAATATTAAATCAGCAACTCCTAGATCTTTCATATCAAACTTACTAGCGAGCATACACTTACTAGCTTTTACAATGTCCTTGCTCATTATCAACTTGTCATCCACATATAGGCATACAATGACTTCCTGATTCGGAGTGTCTTTAATGTAAACATATTTATCACACTCATTGATCTTGAATCCATTTTCCAACATAGTTTGATCAAACTTGGCATGCCATTGTTTCGGTGCTTGTTTTAGTCCATAAAGTGACTTAACAAGTTTGCATACTTTCGTTTCTTTACCGGGAACTACGAGGCCTTCAGGATGTTCCATGTAGATCTCTTTCTCTAGCTCTCCATCTAAGAAGGAGGTTTTGACATCCATTTGATGGAGTTCAAGACCGTATACCGCAGCTAGGGCAATTAACATCCGAATTGATGTAATCCTAGTCACTGGAGAGTATGTGTCAAAATAATCAAGACCTTCTTTTTGTCTAAAGCCTTTGACAACAAGTCTTGCTTTATATTTGTCAATAGTTCCATCATCTTTCATCTTCTTTTTGAAGATCCATTTTAAACCTAAGGGTTTGTTCCCTGGAGGAAGATCAACCAACTCCGAAGTATGATTGCTTAAGATTGATTCAATTGAATCTCACTATTGACAGCCAACGTCCAAGAGGTTGAGTCTCTTGACAACATCGCTTCTTTGAATGTTTGAGGCTCACTTTCAAGAAGGAATGTTACAAAATCAGATCCAAATGACGTAGCTTTCCTTTGACGTTTACTACACCTTGGAAACTCTTCATTGGTTTCATTATCTTTTGGTTCTTCTCGAGGTTGTTTAGACCCCCTACTAGATGACTCAAGTCTAATTTTATACGGATAGATATGTTCAAAAAATTCAGCATTATCTGATTCCATTACCGTATTATCATGAATATCCAAATGTTTGGACTTATGAACCAAAAATCGACATGCCTTACTTTTTGTGGCATATCCAATGAATACACAATCCACAGTCTTAGGCCCTATTCTCTTAGGTATAGGAACCTGAACTTTGGCTAGACACTCCCACACTTTGAAATATTTCAAGTTGGGTTTTCTACCTTTCCATTTCTCATATGAAATAACATGTGTCTTCGTGTGAGGCACTCTATTTAGTATTCGATTTACTGTAAGGATAGCTTCCCCCCACAAGTTTTATGGTAAACCTGAACATATAAGTAAGGCATTCATCATTTCCTTTAAAGTTCAATTTTTCTGTTCCGTCATTCCATTATATTGGGGAGAGTAAGGAGTAGTAGTTTGATGGATTATTCCATTTTCCAAACATATTTCTAAAAATGGAGATTCATATTCTCCACTTCTATCACTTCTAATCATTTTGATCTTTCTATCCAACTGATTTTCAACTTCAGTTTTATATTGCCTAAATACGTCTATTGCTTTATCCTTACTATTTAGCAAATAGATATAACAATATCTAGTACAATCGTCAATAAAAGTTATGAAATACTTTTTCCTCCATGTGTTGGTGTTGACTTCATGTCACAAATGTCAGTGTGAATCAGTTCTAAGGGATATGAATTCCTTTCAACAGATTTACAAGGATGCTTAGCATACTTAGATTCAACGCAAACTTGACATTTTGATTTATTGCACTCAAATTTAGGCAAAACATTTAAGTTAATCAGTTTTCGCAAGGTTTTGTTATTAATGTATCCGAAACGTTCATGCCATAAACATTTAGACTCAAGCAAGTAAGAAGAAGCAGAATTTTTATTCATATCAACTGCAATACATTAAGTTTAAAGAGACCCTCAGTGAGGTAACCTTTTCCTACATACATTTCATTCTTATTGACTACAACTTTATCAGAAACAAATACACATTTGAATCCGTTCTTAGTCAAAACTGGTATACAAACTAAGTTCTTTCGCAATTTCGAAACATACGAGACCCTATTCAAAGTCACTTCCTTGCCCGATGTTATCTTTAAGAGGATTTTGCCAGTTTCTTCCACCTTTGCAACAACGGAGTTTGCCATAAACAACTTCTCGTCTGTAGGTGCTGGAGTATATGATGAAAATAATTCTTTGTTGGCACACACATGGCATGAGGCACCAAAATCTATCCACCACTCTCTTGGATTTTCATCCAAGTTGCATTCTGAAAGCATTGCACAAAGATCGTCCATCTTTCCTTTGGATTCAGTCAAATTTGCTTGATCCTTTTTCTTGTCCTTCTTGGGACCCTGACATTCAGTTGCCTTATGACCATGTTTTCCACAATTGAAGCAACTTCCATTGAACTTCTTCTTAGGAGGATTGCTCTTTGGACCAGATGTTTTCTTTCTTTTCTTTGATTTTGTGGGATCTTCTTCAACAGTATTTAATCTAGATGTTGTTGAATTACCACGTGACCTCTTTTCTGCGGCCTTGTTATCCTCTTCAATTCTTAGCCTTACCATGAGATCTTCAACAGTCATCTCCTTGCGTTTATGTTTCAAGTAGTTTTTGAAGTCCTTCCACAATGGAGGTAACTTCTCAATAATGGCAGTCACTTGAAAAACATCATTCACAACCAATCCTACATTAAAGATTATGTGAGTATTAAGAATAGACTTAATATTTCCAACATAGGTATTAAATAAATTTATACCTTTATCAAGGAGATCATGGATTATGACCTGCAATTCTTGAACTTAGGTGACGACGGTCTTACTGTCTATCATCTTATAGTCCAGAAACTTTGCCACAATGAACATCTTCATTCCGGCATCCTCTATTTTATACTTCTTTTCTAAAGAATCCCAGAGTTTTTTTGAGGTTTTGACATTACTGTATATATTGTACAGATCATCCTGCAGGCCACTCAAAATATAATTTTTACATAAAAAATCAAAATGTGTCCATGCTTCTATTACCAAGAATTGTTCTTCAAACGGAGTTTCATCTGATATAACAGGAACGTTCTCATTAATGAACCTCTGCAGACTCAACGTAGTCAGGTAGAAGAACATCTTTTGCTGTCATCTCTTGAAGTCAACTCCAAAAAACTTTGCAGTTTTTTCAGCTGGTGCTAGGGCAGCAGTTGAATGATTGGGTGCAACCGATGTTGCAGCACTTACTGTTCCAACATTTACTTGACTTGAATTAGTCATTTTTTCTGTCACAAAAGGCAGACAATTTTAGTATGTGAGATACTAACAGTAAAGAATAAATCCTTACACAAACTGTTTCTGATGCAACGATAAACTTTTTATGTTCTTTTAATCGTTAATCGAATGAATTTTAAAAATTTAAACAGAGTAGAAAACCATAAAGATTTTAATCTCTAGAAACCTCAAATACAAAAACTTTAAATTTCTTAAGATTGTTATTTCCTGTATTCAGGTTAGTAAAAAAAAATACAGAAACAGGAAAAAGATGAAATAGACAAAATGTTTTTAATTCGAGTCTACAGAAATCACTGTGTTTCCTTAATAAATTTAATCCCCTCACTGTACCTGAGGTTGTATATTAATTCCTCCCAAGATAAAACGGATTAACCTGTTAAAGAAGTAGCGGTACCTCAAACTTCAATAACTTCAGCGAGCGCAAGAACAACAATAAGAGCACACACAGACTCAGTCGATCGACAATTTTGTTTATGTAAGAAAATATATGCAGAGAAATTTTTTCCAGTGTTTGAAAAATGAAAATGACCTCTTATTTATAGCCATTAGCAGCAAGGAACGCGTACCGTTACACGCAAATTTCAAATAATTCGTTTCGAAATTAATTTTGTTATTTAACTAACATTCTGAATTAATTTATAAGAGAAAAGAAATGAATTAACAAGATTTATTAAATAAATTTTGTCCAAAAAATATTATCAATCAAATCATTTGACAAATCCAAATCCAAGGCCGAAGCCGAAGCTGAGGCCGAGCGAGCAACAACGACGGCGCGAGGGGGCACCTTCTTTTTAACTCTTTAAGAACTAAAGGAAGTATTTTCCTAATATAAGGACAACAATTTCCTTTCTTCTACCAATATGACAAATCCAAATCTGATGCCGAAGCCGAAGCCGAAGCCGAAGCCGAGCGAGCGACGACGACGGCACAAGGGGGCACCTTCTTCTTAACCCTTTAGAACTAAAGGAAGTGTTTCCTAATATAAGGACAACAATTTCATTTCTTCTACCAATATGGTAAAAATGACTTTTCATTTGCACTTTGCAATGACTTTTCATCTTCCCTCCAAAATTGGCTCCCCCACTTTCATTGGTTCTTCCACTTTACATTTTCTCTTTTCATTTTCCATTCACACCTGGCTAGACCCAACATAAATATGGTGCTATCATGAATGTCTTAGTGTCCATAACTGTGTTACTATTGTGTTGGTTTTTAGGATAAATGTGCCTACTCAAAAACCCTTGAAATAACTCACTCACTGATGATTCTTTATTCATATTATTACGCCTGTGTAATCCTTTACCTCTTCATTCTTTCAAATTTATATTTTTTACTTTTCTACTCACCTCGTTGCAATTTAATTTTTTGAGGTTCGTCAAACACATAGCTTCTGAAATTCCATAGCAATTTGTCAGTGGACCAGTAAAAAGAATACAAACGACGAAAAATACAAATACGTACCACTTTGCTGGTGGTTCTAGAGAAACACTAATTACTCTGTAAGAATTATTATTAATTATTTCTTACTTATGGTCCAAGTTTACTTGTAATCCAAGCAATACCATAAATAATATTTAATAAGGAATAGATCTCGTCCGTACACTGGTTACTTGAGGGACGTACCAAATTAAGTCATAACCTCTATAAATTGGTCCTCCCTCCACCCATTAGGATTACCACATATTCTCTACATTAATTTCATCAGTGACGGTTGTGGTAACATAAAGTTAGGGCAAGGAGGTAGAAACCAATTTATGACTAACGCTTCCGCTTCTCTCTGTGATGATGTCTTCCTCATCAGGTATGTGCCTCCTAACGATCTCCATGTAAGATTATCGTATTCAAGATCCTAAAAGTATTTAATATTACATGTGGAATCAGAGCCTGGATTATTTGAACGGATAATCTTCGTATATCTTGCATCTTTATGAATAATATTTACATGATATGTATATGTGAAATTATATTTATGGTTCATAATTTGGGATTAAAAATAAAAAATAAAAATCGTGCGATATGTGAAGATGGTTGATGGTTATGAACAATCGTCATTTTCTTATGAACAATTTAATTTGACTGTTTCATAGAAAATTTGATAGTTAATTATTTAAATTAATAAAGTAAAATAATTGAAAAGAGGGTTATATGGATGCAACATTTTTGGAGAATTGTTTTTTAACCTTTTCCGCATCAATTATTGTCTTTATTATTAAAATAATATTATTATTCTTTTAGTTTATGTGGTAATGAATCAATTGTGCAATAAATTAAAGTGGTCATTATACTATTTAATAAATAATATGTGTGTATTATATTTCTAAAGTTTGTTAGTCACCAAAGTGGTCAAACTAGATAAATTAACGTCTACACATATCATATTTATGATCACTTGATGTATATATTATGTTTCTATATTTTGTTAGTCACCAAAGTGGCCAAACTAGATAAATTAACGTCTACACATATAATATTTATGATCACTTGACATATGTGGATTAGTACAATTCATTATTTATTGGCGTATTCAGTATTTCAAGAGAGACTGAGTCTGATTTTTCAACTTGATGTATGTATTATGTTTCTATAGTTTGTTAATCACCAAAGTGGCCAAACTAGATAAATTAACGTCTACACATATCATATTTATGATCACTTGATGTATGTATTATGTTTCTATAGTTTGTTAGTCACCAAAGTGGTCAAACTAGATAAATTAACGTCTACACATATCAAATTTATGTTCACTTGATGTATGTATTATGCTTCTATAGTTTGTAGTAACCAAAGTGGCCAAACTAAAAATGTATAAAATTATTCACATGCACAAAATTTTATGATATTATCTGTGCATTTGTATTCATATCATTTGTTAGTCACCATAGTGGTGAAACTAGTATGGTTAAGAAAAATATGCATTCATAAAATTGTCATTTATCTATGAAAGTTAATTAAATGCCTATATATTGAAAATATAAATAGATAAATTGACTTTCACTATTGCTAGAACTTAAGAATTTACCCAAAGGTGAGTTAATCATTCCACGAATAGTGAACATTGTGAGGTAAATTAATATTTTCAGTCAAACATATATTGTGTATCCAAAGATGTCGTATATGTTTGGTTAAATATATTTAATTGTCTATTAAAGATTTAAAAAATGGCATTTAAATTATGATAGTGTGTCGTAGTATCTACCCAAAGGAGAATTACGATGTACTTTTATCGTTTTACTGAATTCACATTATTTTAGATTTGTGAGCATGTATATCTATTTGCAGTTATTCCTCTTCATTCACATGCTTTGTCTGTTATTGTATTCAATGGATTGAACTTCTCTGAATGGCATGAACAAGTCTAGTTCCACTTAGCTATGATGGTCTTGACTTGACTCTATTGAATGATAAACATACTGTCATTACTTATAAGAGCAGTGAGAATGAGAAGTTTTTCCATAAATCATGGGAACGCTCTAACAGATTGAGTCTTATGTTCATGCGAATGATATTTGCTAACAACATTAAGAGTACTATTTCACAAACAGAAAGTGTCAGGGAATACCTGAAGTTTGTGGAAAAACGTTTTCGTTCTGCTGATAAGTTTCTCGCTGGTACACCAACGACAAACTCATGACCATGAAGTTTGATGGGTCGCGCAGTATGCAAAATCATATTATCGAGATGACTAACATTGCAACAAGACTTTAGACCTTGGGGATGAAAGTGGATGACACCTTCTTGGTTTAGTTTATTCTGAACTCATTGCCTCTTGAGTATGGACCATTCCAAATGACTATAACACTATTAAGGATAAGTGGGATATTAGTGAATTGTCCAGTATGTTTACTCAAGAGGAATCAAGACTTATGAATTAAGGAGGTCATTCCATTAACCTCATGAGTTAAGGAGATGGTAAAGGACTTAAAGTGAAGGCCAACAAGTTTAAGAAATTTAAAAAAAAAAGGCACCTGCTAAAGTTCCACAGAATGCTCATAAGGAACTCAAGGCCGATGTATGTCTTTTCTGTAGAAAGGAATGATACTTTCACTAAATGAAAGTTCTGCTTATTCGTGGCATAAATGTTTGGGTCATATATCCAAAGAAAGATTAAAAAGATTAGTAAAGAATGAGATTCTTCCGAATCTTAATTTTATTGATCTTGATATATTGTTTGGATTGCATTAAAGAAAAGCAAACCAAGCATACCAAGAAAGGTGCCACAAGAAGCACTCAACTTCTTGTAATTATACACATTGATATTTACGGACCCTTTGATGTTCCATCTTTTGGTGGAGAAAAATATTTTATCACCTTTATTGATGATTTTTCACGTTATTGATTTATCTATTTGTTGAAAGAAAAATCTCAAGCAGTAGACACTCTCAAAGTGTACGTTAATGAGGTTGAAAGACAATTAGATAAAAGTGAAAATCATTAGGTCAGATAAAGGTAGTGAATATTATGAAAAGTATAACGAATCAGAACAATGTCCAGGTCCATTTGCAAAATTCCTTGAGAATGGTAAAGTTAGTGGGAGTGACAAAAGATGGAAATTAATGAGGTAAGGGTAAATATTTCATTGCCCATGAATGTATCTACTTCCGCACTAATCACAAATGTTGTTCATCTTGTTGAAGAACACTTTAACAATGTTGAACAACATTTGGGTGAAACACTTCAAGAAGGAACTAACTCACAAATATCTGACGCAAATGAACCACAAACAGTGCCATTAAGAAAATCTCAAAGAGAAAGAAAATCGGCCATTTCAGATGATTATGTGATTTATTTGCATGAGTCAAATTTTGACAATGGAATTAGTAAAGATCCGGTTTCATTTTCACAGGCCATAGAAAACACTGAGTCTGATAAATGGATTAATGCCATGAATGAAGAGTTAAAATCCATGGAACACAACAAAGTCTGAGATTTTGTTCAATTACCAAAAAGTTCTAAAAGAATTGGATGTAGATGGGTCTTCAAAATCAAACGCGATTCTAATGGTAATATTGAACAATATAAAGCCAGACTTGTTGCCAAGGGATACACTAAAAAAGGAGGCATTGATTATAAAAAGACCTATTCACCGGTCTCAAAGAAAGATTAATTAAGAATTGTTTTGGCTTTGGTAACTCATTATGATTTAGAGTTACATCAAATGGATGTGAAAACTGTCTTTCTTAATGGAGACCTCAAGGAGGATGTTTATGTGGACCAACCAGAGGGTTTCGAAATTAAAGGAAAAGATCATATGGTGTGTAAACTAAAGAAGTCAATATATGGACTCAAACAAGCCTCACGACAATGATCTATAAAGTTTAATGATACCATAACATCTTTTGGATTTAAGGAAATTACCGTTGATCGGTGCATATACCAAAATATTAGTGGGAGTACGTTTATATTTTTAGTCCTGTATGATGATGACATTTTACTTGTTGCTAATGATTTAGGCATATTGCGTGAGACGAAAGACAATCTTTCTATGAACTTTGAAATGAAAGATATGGGTGAAGCATCCTATGTTATAGGGATAGAAATATTCCATGATATATAGATCATAAGGATTATTGGGACTGTCTCAAAAAGGTTATATCGAAAGAGTTCTAGAGAGATTTAATATGAACAATTGTTCAGCAGGAATAGTTCCTATTCAAAAAAAAAAGGGACAAATTTAATCTCATGCAATGCCCAAAGAATGATGTAGAACGAAAAGGAAATGAACTCAATTCCTTAATCTTGTAGTGTTGGAAGTTTGATATATGTTCAAACTTACAACAAGACCGGATATTAGTTTTGCGGTCGGAATGCTAGGAAGATATTAAAGTAATCCTGGAATTGATCACTAAAAAAATGCAAAGAAAGTTGTGGCATGTTATGTCACAATTCATGCATTATGGGTGCAGAACTTTATTTCAGGACTTGGGGTTGTCGACACCATTACCAAGCCGCTGAAAGTTTATTGTTAAGAACGATAAGTACTCCAAACGTGTCAAACATATGGAATTAAAGTACTTTACTGTCAAGGAAGAAGTTCAGAAACAAAGAGTGTTACTTGAGAATATTAGAACTGATCTCATGATTGCAGATCCGTTAACAAAAGGCTTACAACCAAAGACATTTAAAGAACATGTTCAAAGAATGGGTCTTGGTTGTACTTATAATTGATGCATTTATGATGTTTTTACACTCTGAGCTCAAATTATGTGTTTCTGATATACATTAATGAATTTCTTGTTTCTCATAATGGTGTACACATTATTGTACAAGATAAGTCTCTATGAGACATTATTGTGGACCGTAATACTATATGTTTTTATAGCTTATGAACCTAGTATGATAAGTTGCTAATGTAGTAGTATATGGAAGGAAGTATGTAGCTTAAAATTATGTACAACCGCCATAACTCGCATTGGTAGTTTGTTTTATTGTGGTATGTATGATGGACATTATAGAAGAGATTTATTATATGCGCAACTAATGTTTATTAAATATTAATGTTATATATGGTCATTGGGCCAAGTGGGAGAATGTAAGAATTATTATTAATTATTTCTTACTTATGGCCCAAGTTTACTTGTAATCCAAGTAATACCATAAATAATATTTAATCAGAAATAGATCTCATCCATACATTGGTTACTTGATGAACGTACCAAATGAAGTCATAACCTCTATCCCTCCACCCATTAGGATTACCACATATTCTCTACATTAATTCCATCAGTAACAGTTGTGGTAACATAAAGTTAGGACTAGGAGGTAGAAACCAATTTATGACTAACGTTTCCGCTTCTCTCTGTGATGATGTCTGCCTCATCAGGTATGTGCCTCCTAACGATATCTATGTAAGATTATCGTGTTCAAGATCCTAAAGTATTTAATCTTACATACTCGACATATTAGCTCGACCAACCACAAATATGGTGCAATCATGAATTGTTTAACACCCCTAATTGTGTAAATATCATCTTAGATTCTAAGAAAAATATGTCACATGAATGAAACTACATGTACCTTAACTCTATAGATTATAATTACTACTATGAGCATACCTCCACTAATTTAAAAGTTCAAAAAATATCTAGCAACTTCGAATACGAAATTGAACACTTACTTGCCACTCGTCCAAAAATAGTCACCGCACTATATATTTAGGGACAAATATACCCTTGAACTATTGTAAATGATAAGCAGATACCCTTCGTCATACTTTTGGGACATTGGTACCCCTGTCATCCAAAAACTAGAGTATATATGCCCTTCACTCTAACGGAAGACTAAATAGGAACACATGACTCAATCTTATCCGTCGATTCGATATTTAATAAATGTCGGGTCGGTGGATAAGATTGTGACACGTGTATGTCCGTTAGTATAAAGGGTATATATGTTCTATTTTTTGGATAGAAGGGGCACCAATAACCCAAAAGTATGACGGAGGGTATCTGCATACCATTTATGATAGTTCGAGAGTATATTTGTCCTTTTTCCCTATATTTAATGAGAGGCTTTTAAATATTTGCTAGAATTTCTCTACCCTTTGTTAAAGGTGGATGTCTCTACACTATCATGAGCATTCACGCTTTATAATATTTCGAACTTTAAGCACAACTAGATAAATTAATGACCTCACTTTTCAGTCGTTACTGTCTCTTTTGTGCCTCCATGAGACAATCTTTCGCTATAGCACACTATGATTTCTAATATGATCCCTCAATTTATGTACCTTTGTCTTATGAATTGATGATTACTTATGTTTACTTCTTTGAAACTCGTGGAATTCCTGCTGTTTTAGTATTTTCACTTTAAAATTACTATCATAGAGAGACGTCCCCATCATATGGTGTAATGAGTACTATTTACAAACCTAAATTTGGTGAACCTGAATTAACCGTTAAACAATTCATTCAGACTTCAAAGACGCGCGACTTAAATTATACTGTTATTACATATCCACTAGTTTGATAACTAGTTATCGATTATATGACTCTCATGACTAGGCATACACGTACAAGGCACATGCGTGAATGTAGTGTGTATATATATATATATATATATATATATTCACATGAATACCACTAAAAATGAAACATTGTCGCATGGCTGGAGGCAGAAATAGCTTTTTGGCTATGGGTTAATTAGAACTCACAAATTTCAGGTGTATCAAAAATTGAATTCATAAAAGAGAAAAGACATGAAATGATATCTGAAGTTGTTTCGAATTTTCAAAGCGACACCTTAACTATGCAGGTGTCGTATTACCCTCCTAAACAATTACGAAGATATATTATTACATTATTTTTCAATCAATTCCAGATTTTAAATGGCAAGTGTTATCACACACCAATTATTGTGTGACACGTGTTAATTTAATTTGAAATATAATATTTTTTTCATTCTAAGTTTTTCTTTATTTCTCTCTTACTTTTTGACTTATTTTAATTTTAATTTCATTTTAAATTCTACTTCATCTTCCACCCCTACTTTCAAGCTACCCCTCCCTCCATTTTCTTTCTTTCTTTCATCTTCTTCACCTCCCACCCTCACCTCACCCCACCCCCACGTCAAGTTGAGCCCCTCCAGTTTCTTTCTTTTTTCTTGTTCTTCTTCGGTCAAATTCCTTTCTTTTCAAAATTATACTATTTTCTGGATTTTGTTGAGTTATAAATAACAAACTAATTATTTTTCTAAGAAAAATCAAAATTTTGAAGGTATCATCAATTAATTTATCTTATTTTCATATCTATAAAACTAGAAATGATAATTTTGAAAGAATTGGGATTCTCCGAAAATTGAAAAGGTTTGATTGAAATTTGGATTAAAAAACTAAATAATACCTACTAATCAACTTGAAAGCTAATGGGTTTATCAAATTGTTCGAAATGTAATAAAATATTTAGATATAATTATAAAATTAAAGAGAGTCAAGCTAATAGTAGTAAAAAAGGGAGGCGGAGTTGTGGTAAAAAGTGATATTGAAAGTGTGAAGCTACAATGAAGATGACAATGAATTTTTGAAGAAGAAGAAAGAAAGCAAAAGACAAAAATAATAAGGAGAAAAAGTTAAAATACCAAGAAAAACAAGAAAGTATATTTTATAGCAAAATACTTGTAAAAATAAAATTATATTCGTTTTTTTAGTTTGTTGATGCTCTTTAAGAGAGTGCATACACTCTTCATGCCAGGTGGACAAAAAATGATGTAATAATATCAGTTCAGGATTGTTTAGGGGGATAATAGGACGCTTGCATAGTTTAGGTGTCTTTTTGAAAGTTTGGGACAACTTCAGGTGTCACTTTATGTCTTTTCTTTTCATAAAATTAAGATTTGGCCTTTTGATATTGTATCCTCTACGTCCACTTTTATTTGTCATAACGGATTTGACACACTCATTGAAAAAATAATAATTCATATGACTATTTTTTGACACTATTCTTTATTAATTGTCTATTAGTATTATATCTTGGAAAATAATTTCGGAAATAAATATTAATGTTAAGGATAACATATGGAAAAATAATTGTTTTTTTTTTAGAAATATTAAAAGTAACAAGTAAAAATGAAATTTTATTTTCGACATAGTAGACAAGTAATAGTGAACGGAGCTGAGAGTAGTAAGTTTCAACTGCCTAGCATAATACTTTCTTTTTTCTCTATTTGCTTTTCCTATTTCAAGTTGACATAGAATTTACAAAAGTAAAAAATTACTAAAATAATTTTTAATCTTATGATCTTACAAAGATCATGTGAAAAAATGAATTAAAAATTAAAATTGCTAAAAAGAAAATGCATCCTTTTTAAAGAAAAATAGAACAAATAAATTGAATAAAAAAATTTTGCCAGCTATGAGACCACAAACGTGGTTTCCAAAAGGCTTCAAGACAAGCATGCAGTGTTATTAATTATCATGACAACTTTGACCTAAAAGTTTAATTTGGTTGTAAAATGAGAAGGCAATACATTCTTTGTCGTGCGACCTATAATATACTTTTGGCATATGAATTACACGAGCTTCTTGACATGTTAAGCACAGCCGTCCAAGACAAAAACAAACCTTAAAGCTATCTCATCTTGTGATCAATACAATGTGTATATATATGATTTAATGAGAGAAGTATTGAAAACACTCCTGAATTTGGCATAAACTATTAGTTTCATTTTTGAACTATTGATAGCCTTTAAAACACCCAGTTACTTGACTAATTAAACTTAGATAGACCCACGATCTGCCACATGACATAGCAAGTGGTGGTCTCCAACTCTTGTAAGAGAATGAGACTCTTAATAAAAGATAGAGAAAAGTGTTGAAAACAATCCTAGGCTTGACGAGAATTCAGGGTTGTATTTCACTCATGTTATGTGATCGAAAATGTATTTAAGTTCAGCTAATCAAGTTAAGAGGTGTTTTTAAGGTTGTCAATAGTTTGGAAATGAAACTAATTAATAACTCATACCAAATTCAAGGGTGTTTTCAATACTTCCCTCTTTTGTTAATTAATCAGCTACGTACCAAAGTTTATGGAACAATAAATTCTTGTCAATTATATTATATTTATTATTTATCTATATTTATATACCTTAAAAGCATGAAGTCCTAACTTGAATTTTAAATTACTATAATATCCCTAACTTAGGTTTTGACTTTTTCTATGAGTTGTGACTTTTCCTATAAGTTGTGACTTTTTTCAAAGGGTTATGACTTTTCCAAAGAGTTGTGACTTTTTCAATAAGTTGTTCCTTTTTCAAAGGGTTGTGACTTCTCGAAAAGTTCGTGACTTTTTAGATAAGACACAAAAACACCTGTTTTTCTCTACCCTTTGTTGACTATAAATAGAGAGACTTCCGCTCATTTTTCAACCACAACATTTTCTAATCTTCTACTCTTCTTCTTCTTGCATTTAAATTTTGTTTTATATGATTTTTTGTTGTAGAGTGAGTTCGAAGTTTAGCGGAATATGATGTACCACTATTCTGATGAAGTAAGTCGTTCTATCCTAAGAGGATATATTCCATAACCTCAGTACTTGAGGAAAATAATTTCAATGATATAATAATTGTTTTTTTGCTTAATATATACATTAATATGTAATTTTCCAATATATGAAGTTAACATGATGTAGTTTAAATTCATTTTTTTTCTCAATAATTTCTCTTGTAATGTAGATATATGCTTCTGAATATCTTTTTCCAAAATTTAGAAAATTGTCATGATTTTTGTTTTTGATACTCAAGACGAAAGAATGACTTTATTTATCAATGTTGCTTATATGATTAAGATTGTCAGAAAGTTTGCATCAAATAGTTATTATTATATAAACATTGCCCTTTTATTTTACTTATTTACTATTTCATAATATTTCAGTATGTTAGACGAAGAAAAGTTCATATGATTTGTAATAACGTCACTTGAAGTTTGTATTAGTTTAATTTTTATTATTTATTTAATAGCTAATTTTTATGAGATAAATATTTTCATTAATGCAAATACATATTTATATTTGGGTAGGTATTTTTATTTAAATTAAAGTATTATATATGTCACGAATGTATTATCAAGTTAACAAGATCTTCTAACTTCAAAATATATTATTTTAAAATTTTCGAAGTTCTTTTTTTTAAAAAAAAAAAAGTTTCACTACAAGTTAAAATATGTGAATATATATATATATATATATATATATATATATATATATATATATATATATATATATATATATATATGAATCATTTAATATTTATCATTTACAAAATAAATTTTATATTCAGTAATATGAAATAAACATTTACATTTTGTTCCTACACTAAATTAAAATGTAACAACTATAAGAAAAATAGTAACATTAATTAAAAGTCCTATTTATTTATGTAAGTATAAAATTTATTAGAAATTTAGTTATTGCACATTAATTCTTTAGTTATAATATTATAAATTCCCTTAGTTATTACTAATTATTGCAAACGCTATTCACACTCTTTTACATTCCTAGTTATAATATTATGAATTTCATAGTTATTACATTAACTAGGGAATTTGGCAGCGCTTCGCGCAATTAAGAAATATATATATATATATATATATATATATATAAATTTATTTTAAAAAATAATTATGATACAAGAAATAAAAAATCAATTATAGAAACAAGAAAAATGATAAAATCACAATACAAATATTTTGTAGAATTAGAGCTTGAGTGAATTACATTTTTATAGTCAAATATTTTTTCAAAATTAAAAGACTAATTTATTTTTAAAAAATCATTTATTATGATGTTAATACATAAAATTCGGATAAACATATTTAAGGACTTGATTTTTTCTTCTTATTTTTGTCAAATGATAAATTTACTATCTGATGAATCTTCATTTAATTCGAAAAAATAAATGATGAAAAATAGGAGGAAAAAGAGATAAATATTTCTCTTTCATTTCATCTTTGATATTTGATCATTTGTTTGTCCTTTTTTTGTCTTATTCATTATCGTCGAAATAATTATTTTTATCTATTTTTTTATTATCATCTAAATAAACCTCTATTGCTAATTTTTCGTATATATCTTATATTATTCTAGTAATTCTTTAGAAGTAGAAGAAATGAACAAATTTAAATGGTTCTTCACCATAAGAGATACCTAAGATTGTGTATTTGAATACTTATATGCATTTCTTTTGAGCCATTAGTAATAAAATTTGAACGTTAGTTGGCATAGTTAGTTGTGTTCTGACAAAATTACAAATAACTAATTTGATCAAGCCTAAATGAAAATGTAATTTACTACAATTAAAAAATTTATAAGAACTTAAATTAAAAAATATATAGAGAGAGAGAACATATAAAAAGTAAGTAAAAAGAGAAAAATAACAACACAATTTTGTCAAGACCTTAATCACAAAAACAAAGATGATAAAAAATAAGATAATCAATGCAATTATTTTTGAGCTTTTATCAGGCACCCCTTCTATCCATATTCAAGGGCCTTTTCATGGAGTCAAACTAAATTATAAATCTGATACTACAACAATAATATAGAATATCACTATTTTAAATATGGAATAAAAATAATAATCTTGAGTAGGAATTTAATGAAACAAAAAATATGAATTTATACGGACAAAATTGAAGAAATTAATATCATAAGGTATCTTAAATTTTGAAATTAAATAGTTGACGGTTATGAATATGAAAACTTAATAAAAAGAGTTAATAATATTAATTAAAGTAAAAGTTCAATCAGGTATAAGTTATGGAGATAAGAATTTTAAAATAAATAAAAGAAGGAAAAAATAAAATAATGAAGACCAAAAAAAAAACTCATGTACTATTCAATATTTGTTGGGTGTTTAAGTTTTATTAGGAAAGCAAACAAATAAACTTCTTCTCTCTTTGTATTTAACAAAATTGAAAGAGGAAAAAAAATACAATAAAAAAGAGACAAAAAATTTGAAATATTAAAGTGGTAAATATTGAGCCTTTAATTTTTTGTAACAAAGAATAATAATGAGTGTAAATAATTTTTCAGATATTAAGTATAGCAATAAATAGAGGAGTAGTAATTAATATATTTATTTTTTGTACAATAATAAGTAAGTAGATGAATATGAAAAATTTTCAAAAAAATTGAGGAAAAAAGATAAATAGAATCTTTGGCCAGAGAGAGGTGCAACTTCACTTCTCTAACATCTAGCTTATATTATATATAGATTTTTAAGTACAACAATATGTAATAGCTATGAGAAATGTACCATAGATAATATACCTTTCAAGCATGGCAAAATATTAGAATATTGAAATCAAAACAATACATTAATGAATCTTTAAAATATTGGAAACATTCAAACTTTATACTAATATAATCATCTATCTTGATGAATCTTTCAACATAATTAAACTTCTGTCTTCATTTTGATGATCTTGAACTAAATTAATGTGAACATCTCTTTATAATGAATCTTTGATATTGTAACGACCTGTTTCCGTCATTATAGAAATGCCAACGGGGGAAAATTTAGGCCAGAAAACTTTTTCGTAGTATTTGGATTTCCCAACCTAGTCCAGATTTGGACGAAATCGGAGTCTTTGAGGTGTAGGGAAATCTAGTAACAATCGGGTGAATCATTTATGATTTTGATTTCATTAGTAGTTAGATAACTCGTTAAGGAACCTGTACGACTTTACAGAATTGAATTCGAGCGAGTAGAACTCTCGAAATTGATCTTAGCGTAAAAGGTATTTTCTGAGCATTGTGGGTTAGAGGTGTGTTGTGAAATGGGGATGTTGAAATTCTTTAATTAGCTCTCTGTCACACGCAACCCGCTTTGGCGCTAGGTTTTACTGCTCTAGCGGGACCGCTATAGTGAGGTGACGGCTGCTGTGGCGAATTCGACGCGACTTAGGGTCGTTAATAAACCCCTAAACGACCTTATTTGGCACTTTTCAATTTTTAGAGCTAAGGAACGAACCCAAGGCAACTCCTAGTCGTTTTTCACCATTCTTGAGGCTAAAGGTAAGTTTTTCACTCCCCGAATCCATTTACGATCCGTAGTACATAATAGAATGGGTGAATATTGATGTGGGAAGGTTTTGTTATAGATTCTATGGTGGAAACAACCCTAATTTGGATAATTGGGATCATGGGTTTGATCTAGGGTTCATAGAATTGTTAGTAATTCGGGTAATTAGTGATTGTTTATTGATTCCCATGTTATTATGATTGTTTGTAGACCAAGCCAAGCGGAACGAATCCGGAAAGGAAAAGATCAAGTTTCTTAGGGTTTCAAGCTTGTTTCGAGGTAGGTGATGGTTGTGATTCTATGATTGTGTTATGTATGCTTGTTCTTGCTTCATTATGATACTTGTATATGTGTGAATGTTGCAATGTTGATCACACTTGTTGTAAATGAGATAGATGAATGATGATTGCCATGAAATTTTGACTTAAATGTATGATCTTGAACATATACTTGTGTTTGTGATTGCGGTGTTGAATGGATCGGTTGCCACGTTTCGGCATAACTAACTTGGTTTGGTTGCCACGTTCCGACATAAAAATGGGATCGGTTGTCATGTTCCGACATGATTATGGGATCGGCTACCACATTCCGGTATACTAACTATTTGGGTTTGGGTTCCATGAGAGGATCAATGATGTGAATAAAATGTGAAACTGATCGTTGTTCGTAAATGTTGATAGTGTTGTATATGTTGATATATATATATATATATGCATGTTATTATATTGTTGTCTTTGACTTATTTATGTTGCACTAGTGGGATAGTCATGTGATCCTACCAGTACACTGTGGTTGTGTACTGATACTGCACTTGCTCTTATTTTTGTTGAGTATAGGGCATCTTCAACCGGCTACTAACAGACCTCACTTAGGAGATCAGTGATCGTCACTTCAAATTCAAGGGTGAGCCAATTCTTCAGGGCTGCCATGAGATTCTCTTTCGTCTATGTCCACCATTTCTGGACTTAGACATTTGTTTTAGTTAGTTCATTAGTTGGTTCATTGGTAGATGTTTTAGTACATTGACTTTTAGGTTCTATGTTAATTCTTCCGCATTGTTAGTTCTTGCTAGATCTTTTGTTGAAGTTTATGGGAACTTCAGTTTTTAGCTATTATTTCTGCTTTCATATACTTAAATGCGTTAGTTTTGGTTAGTTTCTTGGTTTGAGTTGTAGTAGTGGTTCTCCCATCGGAGTGTTAGTGTGAGTGTCAATCACGATGGTCTGGGTCATGACAGATCTTCATCAAAGTAAAGAACATATCATGTCACTATCTTTTCTATGATTTCGGAAAAGATGAAGAATAATTTTTTTACAAAAAAAAAAAGAGAAAAAAACTACAATATTAGAAAGAAAGAATGAGAAAAAAATTACACTAATAGAAAGAAAGAATGAGAAAAGCCTACACTAATAGAAAGAAAGAATGAGAATGAAAAATGAATACTCAACATCTCCATGAAAAATTGTAATTTATAGAATAATCCATAAGAATAAGTTGAAGAGACCTGTTATTTAAGTAGAGAATATGAATAGATGGAGGTTTTTTGTAACTCATTAGATATAATTAGAATAGTAATATGATTGGTTTTTTTTATTTAATAAATAAAATATTTAATGAAAAGAATTAAGAAAAAAATCTCAAAAAAAGGAGAAAAAAGATAAATATGAATGGAGGTCATAAAGGGGTGTCACATCACCTTGTCTATGTTTCTCTTTTATATTATATATAGATTATTTTTATCTTTCATCTTTCCTTATATTAACTTTTGACCAATAATTTTTCATATTATTATACCGCCCCTATATATGTGATAACATGGAGTTGTTATTTTTTCTTTGACGAATCATTCTTGATTGAATAAATTGAAAATTGTTTATAATTATATGAACTATATGTTTGTTGGGTGTATGATGAACATGTGATTATATATATGATTTCACAGATAGAATATATTCTTTAATTTTAATTTTTTTGTTTTTTGGGTAAAAAAATAAAAAAGAGGAAACATTTCTCAGTTAACTATTGACATCATATAACTATCATTGATTTATGTACACAGTCAATTTAGAAGTCAAATATGAGAGCCAACAACAAGAACGTCATCTATTATGTTATACCTTATAAAAGAAAAACTAATATACAAAAAATAGTTCTAAAAGATAAAATGCAGTTATTTTCTTCACATGTTCATATGATATCTAAACAGTTTAATGTGAAATACACATGCAAAACATATCTGGTTAGATGACAAGAAAAATACACAACAAATATCATTTATAAGGTAATATTAGTGAGATACGACTAGTTACATGATTCAACCTCATCAAATTGAATTAAATATATACATTATTGCATTTAACTAATAAAATTTTTCTTGACCATCTTCATAGGTTGATGTGAATAAGAGATATATATGACGATTCACATTGTACATTCACAAAAAAATCTGCAATATTATTTTGTGCTAAGCTTATTATTCAAATCTTCGCTTAAATAAGCAATACTATTTACTATAACATATATTTTCAAAATTGATAATCACGTGCAACGCACATGTCAAGAAACTAGTTACTATATATAAACAAGGAAACATTGGTCAAACAAGTCCTCGGCCGGCAAAATTTGTGCCAATATAACTTCAACACATACTTTCTAAATTTGCTTCTTTTTTCAATAAAATGTTACCAAAATCATACTTTCTGCATCATCAAAATTAAAGCATCACAATACATGCTCTAGCCCCAAGCTAGATTAATGGTAATCTTTTTTTAAAAGCTTATTTATCACTAGACAGAGTGCCTAGCCGCCTTTTATTAAAAATAGGAAAAAGGATTTGATATATCCTTTAATTTTCTATTTAGAAGTGATATAGCCCGCATTATGAAAGTGACTCATATATACCCCTATTGTTGTACAAATGACCACATATACCCTTTTCTTTAACGGAATTGAAAAAATTAATTCTAATTTAATTTTTAATAGTTTTTTTTAAAAAAATATAATCCATGTGGGGTATATTTGATCCTCCCCATACATATTTTTTTTTTGACTTTTTTGTTTCAACAACCAATTTAAATTTATTATTTTGATGGTCAAATTTACTTATGTTTCACTAATTTTCTTGTAAAATTTATTATAGATGCTCCAATTTTTACTTTACAAATACAAAAACTAAATTACTATATAGCCGCAAGAAATTAGTTTTAAATTTTTATCGTTACACTAAAGCATGAAAGAAAAATAAAATAAGAAACTCAAGAAATGATAATCAAAGAAGTCAAAAAATCATTTATGTATGAAAAGATTAAAATATACATCGAACTTTGCTAGAAGGATCATGTATACCCCTACATAATTTTTTAAAAAATAAATTAAAAGTCAAAAATATAATTTAAAACTAATTTTCTTACTTTTGTTAGATGAATGTTATATGTGAGCTCCTTTTGTAACTATAGAGGTATATGTGAGTCATTTGTATAATGGTAAGAGTATATATGAACCACTTTCTGTCACGACCCAGACCATCGTGATTGACACCCACACTAACCCTCTAGTGGGAGAACCATTAATACTAATTAGTTAACCCACGAGCTAAACAACTTAATCAAATACTAGGCATTTAAAGATACAGAAGCACGTTTAAATGCAAGAATCAAATATAGTTCCCATAAACTCCATAAGTCTAACCACGACTAATAAACATTGCGGAAATCATTCGCTAGAACCTGAAAGTCAATATACCAAAACTCTAACAAGGAACCATCAGTCTAAAGAAAATGGGTACAACCCAATTAAACATGTGAATATCAAAAGTACTAATCTAAGTCCGAATAAGATGGACTGAGCAAAAGGAGAACTCATGGTAGCGTGGAAGAACTGACTCACCCTTGAATTCGAATCGATCACTAGTCTTCTAAACGTGGTCTATCAGTAGCCGTCTGAAGATGCCCTATAGTCAACAAAGAAAGAGCAAGTGCAACATTAGTATACAACCACAATGTAATGGTAGGATTACACGGCTATTTCAATAAGTGAAACATATACAAGTAACCATAACATAATAAAACAGACATATACCGAACATATACAACATCAGTCATCATTTCAGGAACAATGTACAATTCCACATTCTCAATAGGGAAAAAGGACAAATATACCCCTAAATTATCGTAAATGGTATGCAGATACCCTCCGTGATACTTTTGGGACATTAGTGTCCCTGCCGTCCAAAAACTAGAGCATATATACCCTTCACTCTAACTGAAGACTAAATAGGAACACGTGACACAATCTTATCAATCGATCCAATATTTAATAAATGTCAGTCGGTGGATAAGAATATGACATGTGTATGTCCATTAGTATAAAGGGTATATATGCTATAGTTTTTTTATGGTAGGGGCACCAATGTCCCAAAAGTATGACAGAGGGTATCTGCATACCATTTACGATAATTCAAGGGTATATTTATCTTTTTTCCCTTAAACACATCTATGTGACAAGTCAATGGTCCTCTCATGGAACCCATACCCAAACAATTAGTGTATTGGAACGTGGTACCCGATCCCAATTAGTGTTCCGGACGTGACACCTGATCCCATATATGCGTCGGAACGTGGAACCCGATCCAAGTTAGTGTGTTGGAACGTAACACCCGATCTCCATTCAAAAAGGCACAATTACAATCATAATGTGCATTCTTATAATCATACAATCAAGTGTTGGTTCACGGCATACAATCATTCATTCATGCTTATTTACAATTAGTGTGATCAATTGTGCAACATTCACATACATACATGCATTATAATGAAGTAATTACTAACATACATCACACCAACATGAAATCACAACCATCACCTACCTCGAACAAAGCTTGAACCCTCATAATAAACTTGATTCTTAGCTTTTCGGATTCTTTCCGCTTGATCTTGGTTTACAAACAATCAATAGAACGCAAGGATCAATAAACGAGGCCTAATTACCCAGATTACAATCAACACTATCAACCCTAGGCCAAACTCATGATCCTAATATGCAGCTAGGGCTTTTTCCCACCATCCAAACAGTTCCAAAACCCTCCCCCAACAATAATTACCCATGAATTTACATTCTACGGATCGAAAAATGGATTTAGGGAGTGAAAACCTTACCTTTAGCTTTAAGAAATGGTGAAAAATTGTCAATAAGTCGTTGGTTCATCTCCTAACTCTTAAGAACAAATTTAGCAGAATAATGACGTTTTTGGGGTTTATTTCCGACTTAATTCGCGACTAGCCCGCTATGGCAGCCACCATCCAGCCACAGCGGTCCCATCCTAGCGGCTTGCACAGAAACAACGAGTCGAATTAAGAGTTCCAAACTCCTATTTCACCACACACCTTCAACCCATGACACTCAGAAACTACCTGTTCACGCCAAGATCAGTTTCGGGAGTTTTACTCGCCCGAATTCAATTCCGTAAAGTCGTACGAGTTTCTTTAAGTCTTAGCTATCCACTCGTGCAATCAAATTCATAATTAGATCTCTCATTTGTTACTAGATTTCCCTGGACCTCACTGACTCCGATTTCATTCAAAACTGGACTAGGCTAGGTATTCTGAAGTTACTAAGAAAAAGTTTTCTGGCCCAAAAATTTTCCCCGATGGCTTTTTATGTAACGATGGGAACAGGTCGTTACACTTTCATAAAGAGGGGTATTTTAGCTCTAAATGACAAAGTTGAGAAGTATTTAAGATCCTTTTCCTTTAAAAACAAAAAAATATCAATAGAAATAAGTACAAATAAGGGGATATTCAAAAAAGATTAATGATACTCAATATACACTTGAGCGTGTTTTTTTCATTAACCTGTTACCACTTTATATACACATAATTCCTTTAGGGATATCCAATAAAATTGAAAAATATATTAGTAATGATTTACATGGCACTTGAGCATGAAAGACACAATCTATATACACATATATTTAGTAATTCTAATATATTTTTCATGTACAAATCTAACAAAGAAATAAAACCTTGTCATTATACATCATGTCCCTTGCTTTAAAATTTATTGTTCCCTTTGCTTCAATTTTTGTGACAGATTTCGAATATTGAGATTCAAACAAGTTAATCTTTGGCCATAATTATTTTATATATCTTTTAAATATTTTGGTTTGTCAATTATTGTGACTTCATAGTACTTTTAATGTAGTTTATAAATATATAAATTTTATTTAAAAAAATTAAAGATTTCATGCGCAAATTTCCAGTCAAACTTAAATTATTTGACTTACGAAAAATGAAATATATCACATAAATTGAAACGGAGAAAAATACAATATTATCATTAATTAGCAACCTTGTATTGGAATGATGATGGTTGTTATCTAAAAGAATGTGAATAAACCCTTTGAGGAGCTTGCAAAAGTTGAAGGGCAAAAGTAGGTGTATTGGCATGTGAATATTATTAAAATACAGTTTGGTTCACTTCCAAGCAGCCAACCTGTAAAGTCAACTCCCAACAGTACCTATGTTTTCTTATGTTAATTAATTTTCTAATTAGACACTGCCCTCCTAATTATATTTTTATTTTAATTATATGATATGGCTGAAATTGGTGAAGCTAGTAATGCGGATCTTTCATCCTTAGAGAATGAGGAGGCATGTCTGTCCTTTTCTTAAGGTCAAAACACATATATAGCCTAGACATTTAACTCGACTTTGTTTCATTTTAATTCTTTAACTTTATTTTTACGTATCATTTAAAAAAGAAAAAATTATTAGTATAAATATTTAGCGTGTGTTAGACAAATATTAAAAGGGTAAAACTATATCTAATTAAATAATGTCATGTATTTTATTTTCTCCAACTCCTTTGGATTAACTTTATGTTTGCATTAATTATATCAATTTATCATTTTTTAAGCAATATAAAAATATATAATTAATTAACTATATATATTCAATTATTACAAAATTTATTGCTCAGATCGATCAGTGATACTGATTAATCTAAGTATCAAGTTTATATTATTATGAATATATCTATTTTTTCAATTTATGTGGCGTCGATAAAATATTTGACATCATTCTAATAATTATAATTTTAAATTTTGATATAATGTCGTTCTCCTTGATCTACCTCTTGACTTATCATTTTAACAAGGGAAAAATGACAAAAAAAACTCCGAACTATCATAAATGATATACAGATACCCCGCGTCATACTTTTGGGACATTGGTGCCCCTACCGTCCAAAAACTAGAGCATATATACCCTTTATACTAACGGACATACACGTGTCGTAATCTTATCCACCAACCCAACATTTATTAAATATCAGATTGACATATAAGATTGCGCCACGTGTCCCTATTTAGTCTTCCGTTAGAGTGAAGGACATATATGCTCTAGTTTTTGGACGGCAGGGATACCAATGTCCCAAAAGTATGACAAAAGGTATATGCATACCATTTACGATAATTCGGTGGTATATTTGCCTTTTTTCTCTTTTAACAGTTTGTTTAGTCCTTTATAATATAATGTAGAATATAAGTGATATTTGTAATTTCATGTAGACCAAATGAATTATATAAATTAAAATAAAAACATTATTATCTTTAGCATAGAAAGAGTTAAATAAAAAAAGGAGGTGCATGAAGAAAATAAAAAGATGAGTAAAGTAGATGAAGTAAAATAGGTTTGAAGAGAAGATGGAGGAAATAAATAAAGAAGTTTGTTAACGATAAAAAATGTTGGATACTGACGTTAAGAAAGATCTCTCATTCGCTTACAATAGGTGAGTAATCTCGTCAATTTATCCAACATTTTGTGTTTAAATAGTAAATAAAAATTGACATGGAGGATTAAAATAAAACAAGATTTAGCGGAAATGCGAAAATGAAACTTAAAAACAAATTAAAGAGGTTGCATATTTGTTTGGCCTTTTCTTAATATCCACAAGTTAAAAAGCTCCTCATTAATTCCCCATCATCTTCACCACACATACATAAAATACATACATGCTACATGACATGCATAAACATAGAGTAGTATCACATACATGATAGAGACATGAATATATATAGTCCCTTTATGCTTCCAAGAAACTTCAAAAGACCAGTGAGTCACAACTGCTACCATAAATAAAAAATATGTCGATGGGGATCGAGAAGAAATCAATATTCCCACTTATTCCTTAGTGTCACATCATACATTAGTATATTAATTAAAGATAATAGGATAAGGTGGATCGCCGATCGAGTGAAGGTTGTTGAAATCGGATGGGTGAAATTCCCTACATGAATACCTAAAAATGCTTCTAACCTAATGAAGAATTCAAAGGCATATTAAAAGAGGATTAAGTTCATCTACGTACCCTAAACGTATGCATGAGTGAATGAGAATAAAAATGATAATTATTCGGTGCCAAAGGTATTGTTGGTCTCTACTCTCTTGGTTGTTCATTGATGTGATCCTAAAACTAATGTATACTTAATTAACTATATGTTTAAATTAATTCAACAAGTAAAAATGAATTGGTTATATATTAAGTATTGGGTGGAAGTGATTTTCATTAATTGATTAAATACTCACTCCGTCTATTTTTATTTGTCCATTATATTATTTTAGAATGTTCAACAATATTTGTTCAGCTTATAAAACCAATAAATAATTTATCATGTTGTGTCTATTTTACTCTTGCTATCAAATGTTAATTGATTTTTCAATGTTTAGATGACTTGTATTCTACCTCTTCCTAAGAGCTCCTACCTTTTTGCTCTATTGGTGACTCGAACTCACAATCTTCAGGTTGAAAGTGAGGGGCGCTTACTATTTAAGCAACTCCTTCTTGTCTTTTCAAACTTATCAAAAAATTAACTATATTAAAGTTATAATTGTTGGGTTTAGCAAGGTGTGAATGAGAAATAAAAAGAGAAAATGGAAAGTGGGGGAACCAATTTTGGAGGGCAAATGAAAAGTCATTGCAAAGTGCAAATGAAAAGTCATTTCTCCCATATTGGTAGAAGAAAGGAAATTGTTGTCCTTATATTAGGAAATACTTCCTTTAGTTCTTAAAGGGTTAAGAAGAAGGTGCCCCCTCGCGCCGCCGTCGTCGCTCGCTTGGCCTCGATTTCGGATTTGGATTTGACAAATGATTTGATTGATAATATATTTTGGACAAAATTTATTTAATCAATCTTGTTAATTCATTTCCTTTCTCTTATAAATAAATTTGGAATGTTAGTTAAATAACAAAATCAATTTGGTGCAACGGAATTTAATTGAAATCCACGTGTAACGGTAAAAACATTTTGAAGGGACTTGTTCCTTCCGAAAAGTCGTTACTTTTCCTAAAAGACACAATGTTCTGGAGAAAACGGGTCTGAACAGATTTGTCTGAATAGACGCGTTCCTTGCTGTAAATGACTATAAATAAAAGGTCTTTTTCCGTTTTTCAAACACTGAAAAATTTTCCTCTCTACATACAATTTCTTACATAAACAAAATTGTCGATCGACTCAGTCTGTGTGTGCTCTTGTTGTTGTTCTTGCGTTTGCTGAAGTTATTGAAGTTTGAGGTACCGCTACTTCTCTAACAGGTTAATCCGTTTAATCTTGGGAGGAATTAATTTGCAACCTTGGGTACAGTGAGGGGATTAAATTTCTTAAGGAAACACAGTGGTGTCTGTAGACTCGGATTAAAAACATTCTGTCTAATTCATCTTTTTTCTGTTTCTGTATTTTTGACTAACCTGAATACAGGAGATAACAATCTTAAGAAATTTAATAGTTTTTATATTTGACGTTTCTAGAGATTAAAACCTTTATGGTTTTCTACTCTATTTGAATTTTTAAAATCATTCGATTAACGATTAAAAGAACATAAAAAATTTATCGTTAAATCAGAAACAGTCTGTGTAAGGATTTATTCTTTACTGTTAGTATTTCACATACTAAAATTGTCTGTCATTTGTGACAGAAAAAAATGACTAATTCAAGTTAAGTAAATGCTGGAACAGTAAGTGCTGCAACAACATCGGTTGCACACAATCGTTCAACTGCTGTCCTAGCACCAGCTGAGAAACCTGCAAAGTTTTCTGGAGTCGACTTCAAGAGATAACAGCAAAAAATGTTCTTTTATCTGACTACATTGAGTCTGCAGAGGTTCATTAATGAGAACATTCTTGTTATGTCGGATGAAACTCCAACTGAAGAACGATTCTTAGTAACAGAAACATGGACACATTCAAATTTTTTGTGTAAAAATTATATTCTGAGTGGACTGCAAGATAATCTATACAATGTGCACAGTAATGTCAAAACCTCAAAAGAACTCTGGGATGTTTTAGAAAAGAAATACAAAACAGAGGATGCCGGAATGAAGAAGTTCATTGTGGCAAACTTTCTGGACTATAAGATGATAGACAGTAAGATCGTCGTCACCCAAGTTCAAGAATTGTAGGTCATAATCCATGATCTCCTTGCTGAAGGTATAATTTAGTTAATACCTATGTTGAAAATATTAAATCTATTCTTAATACTCATATAATCTCTAATATAGGATTGGTTGTGAATGATGCTTTCAAGTGGCTGCCATAATTGTGAAGTTACGTACCTCCATTGTGGAAGGACTTCAAAAACTACTTGAAACATAAACACAAGGAGATAACTGTTGAAGATCTCATGGTGAGGCTGAGAATTGAAGAGGATAACAAGGCTGCAAAAAAGAGTTCACATGGTAATTTAGCAATATCTGGAGTAAATATTGTTGAAAAAGATGCCACAAAATCAAAGAAAAGAAAGAAACCATCTCGTCCAAAGAGCAATTGTCCTAAGAAGAAATTCAATGGAAGCTGCTTCAATTATGGCAAACGTGGTCATAGGGCTACTGAATGTCGAGGTTCCAAGAAGGACCAGAAGAAGGATCAAGCAAATTTGGTTGAATCCAAAGGAGAGATGGACGATCTTTGTGCAATGCTTTCAGAATGCAACTTAGTTGGAAATCCAAGAGAATGGTGGATAGATTCTGGTGCCTCATGCCATGTTTGTGCCAACAAAGAGTTATTTTCATCATATACTCCAGTACCTACAAACGAGAAGTTGTTAATGGAAAACTCCGTTGTTGGAAATGTGGAATGAACTGGCAAAGTCCTCTTAAAGATGACATCGGGCAAGGTGGTGACTTTGAACAGAGTCTCTTATGTTCCAGAATTGCGAAAGAACTTAGTTTCTATACCAGTTCTGACTAAGAAAGGATTCAAATATGTATTTGTTTTTGATAAAGTTGTAGTGAGTAAGAATGAAATGTATGTAGGAAAAGGTTACCTCACTGAGGGACTCTTTAAACTCAATGTAATTACAGTTGATATGAATAAAAATTATGCTTCTTCTTACTTGCTTGAGTCTAAATGTTTATGGCATGAAAGTTTGAGACACGTTAATAACAAAACCTTGTGAAAACTGATTAACTTAAATGTTTTATCTAAATTTGAGTGCAATAAATCAAAATGTCAAGTTTGCATTGAATCTAAGTATGTTAAGCATCTTTATAAATCTGTTGAAAGAAATTCATATCCCTTAGAACTGATTCACACTAACATTTGTGACATGAAGTCAACACCATCACGTGGTGGGAAAAAGTATTTCATAACTTTTATTGACGATTGCACTAGATATTGTTATGTCAACTTGCTAAATGGTAAGGATGAAGCAATAGATGCGTTTAGGCAATATAAAATTGAAGTTGAAAATCTGTTAGATAGAAAGATCAAACTGATCAGAAGTGATAGAGGTGCAGAATATGAATCTCCATTTCCAGATATATGTTTAGAAAATGGAATAATCCATCAAACTACTGCTCCTTACTCTCCTCAATCTAATGGAATTGCGGAAAGGAAAAATCGAACTTTAAAGGAATGATGAATACATTACTTATATGTTCAGGTTTACCACAAAACTTGTGGGGGGAAGCTATCCTTACAGCAATCGAATACTCAATAGCCTTACACGAAGACACATGTTATTTCATATGAGAAATGGAAAGAAAGAAAACTCAACTTGAAATATTTCAAAGTGTGGGGGTGTTTAGTCAAAGTCCATGTTCCTATACCTAAGAGGGTGAAAATAGGGCTTAAGACTGTGGATTATGTATTCATTGGATATGCCACAAATAGTAAGGCATGTCGATTTTTGGTTCATAAGTCCAAACATCCGAATATTTATGATAATACAGTAATGAAATCAGATAATGCTAAATTTTTTGAACAAATCTATCCGTATAAAACTAGACTTGAGTCATCTAGTGGGGCTCTAAACAACCTCAAGAAAAACCAAAAGAGAATGAAACCAATGAAGAGAGTCCAAGGTGCAGTAAACATCAAAGGACAACTACTTCATTCAGATCTGATTTTGTAACATTCCTTTTTGAAAGTGAGCCACAAACATTCAAGAAAGCGATGTTGTTTAGCGACTCAACCTCTTGAAAGGATGCTGTCAATAGTGAGATTGAATCAATCTTAAGCAATCATACTTGGGAGTTGGTTGATCTTCCTCCAGGGAACAAACCCTTGGGTTCAAAATGGATCTTCAAAAAGAAGATGAAAGATGACGGAACTATTGACAAATATAAAGCAAGACTTGTTGTCAAAGGTTTTAGACAGAAAGAAGGTCTTGATTATTTTGACACATACTCGCCAGTGACTAGGATTGCATCAATTCGGATGTTAATTGTCCTAGCTGCAGTATACGATTTTGAAATCCATCAAATGTATGTGAAAACCGCCTTCTTAAATGGAGAGCTGGAGGAAGAGATTTACATGGAACAGCCTGAGGCTTCGTAGTTCCCGATAAAGAAAAGAAAGTATGCAAACTTGTTAAGTCACTTTATGGACTAAACAAGCACCGAAATAGTGACATGCAAGATTTGATCAAACCATGTTGTCAAATGGATTTAAGATCAATGAGTGTGATAAATATGTTTACATTAAAGACACTCAGGATTAGAAAGTCATTTTATGCCTATATGTGGATGACATGTTGATAATGAGCAAGGACATTGCCAATGTAAAAGCTACTAAGCGTATGCTCGCTAGTAAATTTGATATGAAAGATCTAGGAGTAGCCGATTTGATATTGGGAATTAAGATTCACAAAACTCCTAACGGTCTAGCACTGTCTCAATCTCATTATATTCAAAAGGTACTTGAAAAGTTCAAGTATTTGATTTTTAAAAAGGCAAAGATTCCAATTAATGTGAACCTCAATCTTGCTAAGAATAAAGGTGAAAGTCAGTCTCAATTGAATTATGTTAGAGTATTGGAAAGTTTGATGAATGTCATGAATTGTACACGACTAGACATAGCATGCACTATAAGTAAACTGAGTTGATACACAAGTAATCCCAATCAAAATCATTGGTTGACAATGAAAAGAGTTTTGGGGTACTTAGAAGACACTCAAAACTATGCTTTGCATTACAACAAATATCCAGCAGATCTTGAAGGATATAGTGATGCAAATTGGATTACTGGGTCAGCTGAAACGAAATCCACGAGTGGATATGTTTTCACTATTGGTGGAGGAGCAATATCTTGGAAATCATCCCAAACAAACATATATAACTCGCTCTCTAATGGAGTCTGAATTCATTGTCTTAGACAAGGCAGGTGAAGAAGCTGAATGGCTTCAGAATTTCTTAGAAGATATTCCCTTTTTTCCCAAACCAATGACCCCTATATGCATACACTGCGATAGTCAAGCTGCAATAGGAAGGGCTGGAAGCGTTATGTATAACAAAAAGTCTTGTCACTAAGACAAAGACATAACTCTGTTAGACAACTACTCTCTAGTAGAATTATCACAATTGACTATGTAAAGTCAAAGGATAATGTGTCGGATCTACTTACAAAAGGCCTAACTAGAGAGGGAGTTGAGAGATCATCGATGGGAATGGAACTATGGCCGAGAACAAACCATTATGGCGGTAACTCTACCTAGAAGACTGGAGATCCCAAGATCTAGGTTCAAGGAGATAAAACAAAGTCATAGATGACGGTTCAACATTGTCAAAAATTATTTTATGTTCATTCTCATGATGAGACAATGTTCAGTAACTAGGATATAGGCATAATGATTGTTTAATGGTTTCTAAGTTTGATACAGGATATATCAAATAGTGTATCTGCGGGATAACACATTTAGCAACCACCTATGTAAGTGTGAAGTGTAAACCACTTCAAGGAGAATCTGGTAAGGCCAGTTCTCTAAGCACTTATTAACCGAGATGTGTTCATGGTTGAAACGAACAAAACAATGAGAACCAAAAACAGTTCAAGGGTTGATTGTGTGACTTATGTTATCTAGGTATACACCAAAGCTCGACGGTTCAAAGATATCAAATCTACCGATTGATCGAGTATATTCGATATATGTTCACTACGGAAAGTTTAAAGGAAAACCTACTTATCCAGATACGATTAACCCTTACTTACGAGACACATAAGTTTTTCATGCATATGTTTTAACTAGAGCCATTCCTCATTCATGTGGGGGATTGTTGGGTTTAGCAAGGTGTGACTAAGAAATAAAAAGAGAAAATGGAAAAGTGGGGGAACCAATTTTGGAGGGAAAATGAAAGTTCATTACAAAGTGCAAATGAAAAGTCATTTCTCCCATATTGGTAGAAATAAGGAAATTGTTGTCCTTATATTAGGAAACACTTCCTTTAGTTCTTAAAGGGTTAAGAAGAAGGTGCCCCCTTGCGCCATCGTCGTCGCTCGCTCGGCCTTAGCTTCGGCTTTGGATTTGGATTTGGCAAATGATTTGATTGATAATATTTTTTGGACAAAATTTATTTAATCAATCTTGTTAATTTATTTCATTTCTCTTATAAATTAATTCAGAATGTTAGTTAAATAACAAAATCAATTTGGCGCAATGAAATTTATTTGAAATTCACGTGTAACGGTAAAAATGTTCTGAAGGGACCTGTTCCTTCCGAAAAGTCATTACTTTTCCTAAAAGACACAACGTTTTGGAAAAAATGGGTCTGAACAGATTTTTCTTAACAGACATGTTCTTTGTTGTAAATGGCTATAAATAAGAGGTCTTTTTCCCTTTTTCAAACACTGAAAAATTTTCCTCTCTACATACATTTTTTTTACAAAATTGTCGATCGACTGAGTTTGTGTGTGCTCTTGTTGCTGTTCTTGCGTTTGCTGAAGTTATTGAAGTTTGAGGTACCGCTACTTTTCTAACAGGTTAATTCGTTTTATCTTGGGAGGAATTAATCTGCAACCTCGGATACAGTGAGGGGATTAAATTTCTTAACGAAACACAATGGTTTTTGTGGACTTGGATTAAAAATATTCTGTCTATTTCATCCTTTTTCTGTTTCTATATTTTTGACTAACCTGAATACTGGAGATAACAATAATTCATAGTGTCCTGAAGCTATATGTTGATGGATGCTCCGAAGGCAGTTCTGACAGAGCAAGAGGTGGTGAAATTCTCAGACCATGCTCGTGGCATGCGTATGCTAAATTGTATGGGCAAAAAGAATAATAATTATGCATAGCCCTGGCTATCTTACCAGGTATTCAAATTTTGATAGTGTCATAGGAATAACCTCAATCAAGTCACTATTTATTCATATCACTTCTTGGCAAGTAAGTGATATTATTCAACAGATTAAGGACCTCATTAAAAATGAAAGCTTTCTATTTTTCAACATTGATTCCAAGAAGAAAATATGTTGGCTAACTTGGGTGAAAGTATTGGGAGAAATAGGTTCTTCAACCAAGCTAATTTTTCTGGCGTTTTTTCAAGTTAAAGCTCTCATGAAGAATCATCAAGATAGTCCCCGATATGTGTTGGCATTAGAAATGTCAAAGGGCAATACATTTTTGCTTTTTTGACTTACGTTTCTATAGCTAACATAGTTATTTTCTCCATGATGATGAACTTTTCATTAATAGTAGTATATCCCAAGGTTTTTGCCAAAAAGCCACCTCTTGTACTCTTTTTGCGAACTTATCAGTAGGTTGGGGTTTATATCTAACCTTCCGTCAAAGGGGTAGAGAAACTCTGATATATATAAAGATTATAAACGCAACATATATCTTGTATGCTAAACACAAGTTGATGCTAGTAGATAGATTACTCCGTGCACTTTATAAGAAATGAAAAAGTTCACAAGTAATTAGCTTGGGAGATGGCATAGTATATACACATAACAAACTTGTGGTACAAATATACATGAGGTGATCAACTTGATCTTATGATTCTATCCTAATGATTAGATCAGTTTCAAATTTAAGAAATTAACCATGACTCATACCCTTAAATATAAAAGAAATCACGATATAGTTGTGGCAAATATATATAGCATTAAATTGATCGAGTCCCCTATCTAAAAACTAAATATGCAATTCATTGCTATAATGTACTATGTTATTCAAGAGGCAACATATATTCTATCAATCAATTTGGAATTTTATCTCAGCATTAATGAGCATTATTTCTAAAACATGCTTGACTTTGGTGAGGATATCTTAATTTCTACGTAAAAAATTATTTTCATAGAAAAGAGTCATATATGTCATCCGTTTTGCATGTTTAGCTCTTATTTTTACTTCTATAAATATTCAGGATACATACTTTTAAAACTAAAATGAAAATTTCAATGAATTTATAATTAATTTTAAAGCTAAGCCCATTCTACACTGAAACATATATACATGCATTCAAGGAGATTCCCAAAACAATGACAAAATAAAATCAAAGTATCTCTTAGATAATTATTTGCACTGCTAACTGACAAAGAAAGTAGTTTTTCAAGAAAATTAGGTGGATTTAATTTATTTTTCATTTATTCCCATTTGCCAACAATGTTGAAGAGTAAATTAAAATGATGAGATAAATAAAACTAATTAATTGTTACCTAGGTTTCCTCAATGATATATGCGTACAAATTGTGAATAACAAGAAGACAAGTAATATACATAAGGACAAATTAAAGATCATAATGAAACAAATACCTCAAAATCTCACTTAGAATTAATATTGTCTTCATTCACAAAGTCAGATCTAGGGTACTTGCCTTTTTTGCATTATTTTCCTCTGAAGTACTTGATGAGAACAAAGAAAGGGAAAGAAGATCCCCAACTTGTTCACCTTTCAATCTTTTTTGATGATACTCTCTTGTTGTTTTCAATGAAAGGTTCAAATCGAGATCGATTTCTGAATCTTGAATCTTTCTTTTATTTAATGAGGATGTGTTTATTGTTGTTGTCGTCGTCCCTACAACTTCTTCACTCATCCACCATTTTCCCCTTGAGGAAAGAGAATTATTCTCTTTAGCACGCATTTGTATCATCATTTCTTGCTCTGATGATCTCCTGTTGAATTGCTTGACTATCTCATCTTTATCTCTATTTCTATTACCTATAGGTAATGTCATTAGGAGATTTTGTTTTGCTGAGCTTGTTCCAATTTGAGTTGGTGGCCAAAACCTTTGATTATGACGATTTTGGTTTTTCTCAATTTCAATCGTTTTATTCCATGAAAATAATTGTTGATCATGTGATGAGTGACCATTTATATGACTTGCAAAACCATGCCTTGTACTTATACTAGAGCCACCCCCAATATTCATGTTATAAGGGTTGTACAACGAATTAGCTTGACGATTCCATAAAGCATTATCGTACCTGAAATATTATGAAAAACAAATATTATATAACAAAATGAAATTCAAGTTTCTTTAACAAACTTGAGATAAATTATTTAAGATATTATAATTTGTACCTTAAGCTCGAACTCGAAGTTTGATTAAACCCTTGTAGCCTAGGAAGTTGTGTAAGATTGAAAATATGATGATCTCCATTCTCAAGTAGAAATCTTCGGTCTGTAGAAACTGCTAAGCCATATAGAATTTTAATAAGACAACTATTTCAGAAACCCTAATTTTGGCAAAACGTAACTAATTAATGAGACAACAAAATAATTTTTATTTTTTTAAAAAAAAAAACTTACTTTGATTTGGGTCATCCGTTTTCTTGCTTCTATACATCTAAAATGGTACCCCAAATAAAGAAATCAGATGAGTTTGCTAAGCAAAGCAAAATTAAGCTGTAAATTTCAGAAACTAGTGAGATTTATGTAAGTTTTAGTATTATACCTGTAGATGGCTCTTGACATGTGCTATGCTAAGGCCTTTAATGTTCATAAATTGAAGAACCAATTTTGGTGTAGCTCCTAAAAATAAAACAAAATCATTACAACTTTGAATTAAATTACAAAGATCTATCTGAACGAATATTTGATGAATGAGTATATATACATGCAATTAATTCTTTTGTAAGAATTTGAGATAATATAATAAAATAAAATCATGTTTAAATAAGATTATGTGATGAACTCTTGTATACTTACTATCTTGGCCACCTAATCTTTCAACAGCATGAACAAAGCGAAGATGGAGCTCAGGCGTCCAACGTAGCCTCGGTGTTTTGGAACGGACATATTGCCGTACACTTGCTGAATTAGTTTTTTTACCGTTCTCTTCAACAGTACTGTTACTAGAGCTGGATCTTGTTGTACCTTGAGCTTTACTATTTTCTTCTGTCTCGAGATCGTCTTCCTCCTCCTCCTCCTCCTCCTCCTCTTCTTCGAATTCAATTTGGTTTTTGGGGTTCGATTTTGAATCTTCTGTACTACTACTTCCTCCTTTCATCTTACCTCTTCCCCGAACAAATTAAAACACTAATTGTGCCACTTTACAAGATGTTGAAAACAATAAGAAAGAAGAGAAGAATTTGGTGTCCTTGTAGAAAAAGTTGCTAGAATTAGGAATGAAATTTCTTCAAGAGGCATATAAAGAACAATTGTTCTCTCTCTACATTTGTGGACTTTTTTTAAATCATGCGTGATTTGCATGGATGATGTAGTAAAGTATACATGTACATGTGTGGTGATAAATACTTGCATGTGTACGTTAACTCATTATGTTTATGTAATTATGTGTATGTATATACATACTAATTAAATCGTAGAAGTTGAATTCTAGTCAATTGAAGTAAGTAAATGGCACATTCAAAGGATAATAATGACCTATATATAACATACCAAGTTGTATGTGTATCCACAACTCAACAAGATGTTATTCATCATATTTATTATGTTAAAAAAGAATAAAATACTTTTCTCTATATAGTCTGTTTAAAAAAGAATATATAACTCATTTATGTTTTTGCAACACTTTAATTTTAACTTTTCACGTGGCATGTTTAAGACAACAAGATTAAATGACATTTTGATATATTTGACATAACTTTAATTTAGGACCATAAAATTGAATTTTTTTAATTTTCTTAAATTTCAAGCCAAGTCAAACTAAGTCATTCTTTTTAAAATGAAGGGAGTATATCTTTATCTTCATATTGTTGACGAAAAATTAAAATTAATGAAACAAGTATGTTTTCCAGCATATGTTTAATATTCTTGTTTGACTCAGAGTTGTACTAATGATAAGGTTTGTCAATTACTACTAATTTGTTCCACTTTATATGGGGTTTGGCAGTACACGAAGTTTAAAATGTCAATTTGATTTTATTTTTAATTGTGTATTATAAATAGTGAGAAAAATATGATGAATAAATATTTTAAATTTAAATAATGGAATTGTGTCAAAGAATAATTGTGGAAATAATGAAAGTATTATTTGGAAAGAATTGGAGTATATGATTTTGTATAAAATGTGTTAGAAAAGTAGTTAGATGAATATAGAGGGGTAAGTTAAGGTTAAGTCTAATATTTTCTTATATTATTTTGAGATAGGTTTGAATGCAACATTTAATATATTTTTCAATGTAAAGTAGGAAATCCAGAATGATATTGGGTTTTTGTAAGTCCTAAAAATTAATTACTAGGACGGATAATGAACTAGGATACAAATTTGATAATGAACATAGCAATCTAGAATAGGATACAAACTTGATAATATAATGAACATAGTAATTAAAGAATAATTTTTTTGTTTTGCTTTTCATTTTTATTTTGCTTCTTGTAGTTTGTTGTTGGCAGTTTGCATTGAAGACCTATCCTACTTAAAGTCAAAATTAAATTTGAGACGTCTATACATTGTACCCTTTTTAGTTTTGAGGTCCATGATTCTGAATAGACCATTTGAAGGTTGTTTAAAATAATTAATCTATAACCATGTTCTATTTGTGTGGCAGTACATACATTGCTTTTTTATTACTAATATGTTTAATTAAAAAGGTAGGAGTGTATTGATTTGTTCTTCATTCTAATAGTCGTAATATTACTCTTGTTTCTTATTCTTCGATTTCAGTTATTATATGTTGTTTCATATAGTTGATTATAGTATTATTTTACTATAGTATATATATATTGCTCATTTGCTCTGCTAATATAAAAGAAAAACAATCGTTCTACTATCGAGGTAGCTAAAGATTAGATGTATACATATATGTTATTGTTGTATTAAATAAGGTTAGATGTATATATTCTAACGTTACAAATATTATTTTTTCTCAAGTAAAATAACATCACATAAATCGAATTAGGAAATCTGAGTGCATCGTGATCATCTTGTTTGCTGCTTTGTAAGATGAAGATTCTGTAAGTAAAGTTGGTAGGTTCAGACAAATTCTATAAATTAAAATAATACTGCTAATGAATAAGCAATTGAATTCTTTTTTAACACTTTGCTAACTTATGTCATCTATATCAGAATTATATATGTTCAGTCAGACTATGTCTCCAGTGGTACTTAAAAGACAAATTGTCAGATCTGTTTCACCTTTTATTATTTAATTATCATAGACAACAGTATCTTCAAATTAAATTAGTATGAAATATGATGATAATAGATGATCCAGATGACTAGTTTCATATGTCTCAAATTATAAGATTTGATAATCTCAGATGCACATGCCCAATATGCTTTTATAATATAAGCTCTATATTGCATATTCCAAAGTTATATACCTCATCTCTATTGATCACGTATGAATGATATATATAGTTTCTAATAATTCTAATTCCGATAATATATGTATATAATAAAAATCATGATTAGAGTTAGTCCAGATAAAAATATCCTTGTTTTTGACTCATTGGCATTACAACAGACTTAAGAGCAAGGAATGTGTAACATTCCGGAAATTTCTAAGTTAAAATTTGAACCATTCTTCATTTGTGTATAAGATCGTATCGTGTGATTCTTAAATTGTTTTTAGGTGTTATGGTTAATTCTTAAATGTGGGAATAATTTTGGATATAAATTAAGGTCACTAGAACCCCCTAGCACAAAGTAAAAGTTATGATTGTTTTATCAGAGACTACCATAACAGAGTTTTCTGAGTCTGTGACCTATGAATCCCTTCTAAGGACGTAGTTCAAGCTACAGCCCGTACTGTCAACTCGTGGAAAATTTTAGAGAGTCCAATTCCTACAGATCCATCTACGGATCGTAGTTTGGACCCGTTGAATGAACTTTTCAGCCTTGAAAGTTCAATATGAATTCCACGGATGGGATCTACAGTCCGTAGATCAAACCACGAACTGTAGATGGCCCCATGAAGGCTTTCGACTACTTTTTAAGTGGAGGTTTTTTTGTCTTTTCTTACTTTTTCTAAGCCCAAGCCATGACACTTTAACTTCAATTAGGGGAATATATTCCACAAACTACTCAGCTTTCTTTTATTTACTCTCCCAATTCGCTCAATTCAAAGAAAACTGCAAAACAGACAAAAACTAGGGTTTCAAGGCTTCCAATCAAGTTCTTCTTCAAACTTCTTCGATAACTTTGTTCAGGTATATATGTAAGGTTATTCATAGCGTTGGACTAAGTTCATCTTCACGCCCTGCATCTAAATTCAGTCAGTAAGAGTTAAATCTAGTTTACTCAAATTAAAGTTCTATGATTTTTCCTAAATTTGAATTGTGTTATTATTCCGAGTTTGATTTCCTAACTGTGAGATTATGGTATTCTATTCATTGAGATCCTTGAATTGTTGTTCATGCTTATATTTTCACATGAACCCTAATTAATGAGATTTTGTTGAAATTTTTTGTTCGATTATTTTCATGCATTGATTTTGGAATTTAAAGTGAGTCAAAGTATATTTTAAAAGTATTATTTTTAGAAGAGTTTTAAGGTGACGTTAATGGCCCCAAATGTTATAATTTTACATTGAGAAAATAAGTATTGTTCCAAGAAAAGTATATAAAGTGTCACGACTCAAAAATGGACGTGATGACACTTGTCATTACCCCCAAGACAAGTCAACCTCAATCCAACGAAAATGAAAGAAATCCGGAAAGATAAAACAAGAGCAAGATAAAGCGAAAAACATATTCATTTCATTAACATCCTAAAACCTGATTGTCACGTGTGCAAGCTACTAATACATAAAGTGTGGAATTAAGAAATATGTACAAGTCTCAGGTCTTTGTTTCTTAAATAGAACAAAGCATAAAAAAAAAGAACTAGAGGGCCCGCCAAGATGACAAGTAGCTACCTCTCAACAGTTCTCTGACAAGCCTTGGAGATGGGAGAGAAAAAGCAATCACACGATACCGAACTCAAAACATACACAAGTGTAGAAGCAAGGAGTGAGTACCAACAACACGGTACCCAACAAATAATCTTATAAACAAAGCAACAAGGTAGAAATTGATTACTCCTTTCATCTCAATCGTACCTCATCAAACTACATCCTGCATAGAGATCAACCTAACATAACAATTCTACAATACATGGCTCACAAGGCTCAATAATCACAACCCAATAGGCAAAATTCTACAATCAACATGTATCAAGTAAGTCAATGTCAAGTAGATCAATCACACGTAATAAGTGCATCAATCACAATTAACAAGTAAGTCAAACATAAGCATCGAAATGTATCAAATCACAATAATCACTCTTTTGCTGGAACCATTTCCCGTCTACTTTGTATCATATCACTAGCCAGAACCATTTCTCATTGGTCTTATATCATGTCACTAGCCGGAACCATTTTCCATCAGCTTTATATCACTAGTCGGAATCATTTTTCCCATAAGTTTTTATCACGAGTCGGAACCATTTAACATCAGCTTTATATCACTAGTTTGAACTATTTCCCATTAGCATTATATCATATTACTAGCCGAAACCATTTCTCATAGGCTTTATATCACATGTCTCACCACGATGTACAACAATCAATGCACATAAACAAGTTCATACCATATGAAGGAGACAACAATTCAAGCAATTCAAATCCACAATTTCATCAATCAATTAATAGGGGCCACAACAAGGCAATTCACAAGAATTATGATCAACACATAACCTTTTCATCTCAACACATTTTTATTCATTAAGATTTGTCAAGTTGAACAATTAACCCTTCACCTCATTCCCATTACTCCCAAGACACAAAAAATGAAGGGGATACACGAATTCTACTAGATTACAAGGTTTAGGAGATCACTTGCCTTATTTCAACCAACTATTTCCTCCAAGACTTGAGTCTTTCCCTTCCGACCAATGTCCAAAGTCACACAATCTATATCAATCAAGTATTCACAATAAATTTTTGGAAAAAAAATACCCAATTCATTTACTTGAAAAAATAGGTCAATCAACAAAAATCCAGTTTCAAACTTGAAGTTTGAATTCGAAATTCTTTATTTGAAATCATTACCCAAGTCATTTGAAATCCATTGGTGAAAACCATTTCGAAAAAAAACTTCAAATCAATTCACAATCTCCATTTGAGTTTAGAATTCGAGTTCTTGAAAAAACTTGTCATTTGCTAAACAAATTCCCAAATTTTGATGTTAAGATTCATAAATAATCAAAGGAAAAATGAAGTTTTAGGATCACAAAAGCTTACTCAAATGATTTAGCACAAGAAATCTCTTCAAAAATCGCCTCCAAGGATTTACCAAGCTCAAAAATGGAAAATGAGGCTTAAAACCCGAAAATGACAAGTCAAAACCCCTCTCTGACCCGCAAAAGTCAAAGCCTTCGCTTTCGCGAAGGTCGCCAAGGTGACCAATCCTTGGCAATCGCGATGGTCAGGCCACCTGGCCTTTCTCTTTCGCGAAGGTCATGAAAGCGACAATTCCTTCGCAAACGCGAAACACAACACATTCCAAGCACCAAAAAATCAACCAACTCTCAAAACATGAAAAGGACCCTCATAATTTATTCGAAACCCATCCACACAAACTATATAAGTAAATTGATTAACTTGAAGTTCTAGACTCAATGGAATAGTCGAAACACAAATTTGGGGTCTCCTTGACTCAATATCCGTAAAAATCATAAGAAACTAACACAATGTCTAAAAGGCTAAATCAAGCTTGCGACCTCTCAAAAATCAACCAAAACCTCACCTAAGCCTGAAATCATCCCCCGAATTCAAAGGAACTCTTATAATTCTGATATGAGCATTTGAACCTCGAATAATAATCAAAGTCAACTCAAAGGCTAAATTTCCCCAATTTTCCAACTTAGGATCTCAAATCCTCAAAAAGACTCCAAATCTTAAACCGTCAACTCTCACATATCAGATTACATATTCTGGGCCGATGAAATCGAAGGAATTCCGTTCTGACACTCAAAACTTCAAAAGACACTGAAAACTATTTTTTTTTAACAATTTAAGCCTTTCAAACTCATAACATACCAAATCCTCAACTTACAACTCAAAGGTCGAAACCAATTTTTAAAACTCAATTAAAACAACTCGGGGTCAGCATCGGGATTGTCAAAATGGTAAATTCACGAAACTTTTTGTAACGACCTGATTCTGTCGTTAGGAAAAATCCAACGGAGAAAGAATTTGGATCATAAAACTTTTGGTAGTAACTTGGAATTTCCTAACCTAGTCTAGATTTGGACGAAATTGGAGTTAGTAAAGTCTAGGGAAATCTGGTAACAATTGGGTGATTTAATTATGAAATTGATTGCATGAGTGAATAGCTAAGACATTAAGGAACCCGTACGACTTTACAAAATTGAATTCGGGAGAGTAGAACTCCCGAAATTGATCTTAGCATGAACGAGTGTTTTTTGAGTATCGTGGGATGAAAGTGTGTTGTGAAATGGGGGTATGGAGCTCTTAATTCAACATTATGTTTTTGTGCAAGCCGCTGTGGAGGGGATAATCTCACCAGGGCAGGGCCGCCATAACGGGATATTCGTGATTTAAGTCGAAAATAAACCCCAAAATCATTTTATTCTGCAATTTTTGACTTTGAGATCTAGGAGACGACCCCAGGTGCTTTCTTGACAGTTTTCCACCATTCTTGAGGCTAAATGTAAGGTTTTAACTCCCCGAATCTATTTTTTGATTCATAAAATGTAAATTCGTGGGTGATTATCGATGGGGGAGGGTTTTGATATGAAAATTATGGTAGAAAAAGTCCTAATATGGGTATTAGGATCTTGGGTTGGTCTAGGGTTATTGGGTTTGTTATAATCTGCATAATTAAACCTTTGATTGTTGATCCTTGCGTATATTAATTGTTTGTAGACCTAGAACAAACGGAAAGAATCCGAAAAGGGAAGATTCAAGTGCCTTAGGGGATTCAAGCTTAGATTTGAGGTAGGTGATTGTTGTGATTTCATGTTGGTGTGATATATATTTGTAATCGATCATTATAATGCATGCATATATGCGAATATTGCATTATTGATCACCCTAATCGTAAATGAGGATAATTGAATAATTGTACGCCATAAATCACCTCTTGTTGTATGATTGTGAGAATGTACATTGTGATTGTGATTATGGTTTGTTGAATGGCTTGAGTGTTACGTTCTGACATACTAACTTGGGTAGAGTTTGTTGAATAGATCGAGTGTTACGTTCTGACACACTAATTTGGATCGATTGTCATGTTCCGACATAAATATATGATCGGTTGCCGCGTTCTGACATAATTATGGAATAGGTTGACACATTCCGGCATAAACATTGGATCAGGTACCATGAACCAGTACACTAATAGTTTGGGTGTGGGTTCCATGAGAGGACCATTGAATTGGGTTTCGTGAGAGGACTGTTGAATTTTATTGTGTATCTACTTGTGATGATTTTGTTCATATCTAATGATGATTAATATTGGAAGACGGTATGTTGCTTTAAATTGATATAACTGTGATATGTGAGAATCGTTAAACTGTTCATTGTTTGTAATAGTTAACTAATATTGTATATGTTCAGTATATGCCTGGTTTATAATGATTGTGGTTACTTGCATGTGTTTCACTTATTGGGATAGCCGCGTGATCCTATCAGTACACTGTGGTTGTGTACTGATACTACATTTGCTTGTTCTTTGTTGAGTACATGGCATCTTCAAGTGGCTATTGATAGACCTCAGCTAGGTGACTATTGAGCGTGATCGGATTGAAGGGTGATCTAGTTCTTTTAGGTTGCCATGAATCTTTCTTATTTAAGTCCACCCTTTTCGGACTTAGCCTATTTGTTTAAGGTGTTTTGTTTAGTTTCGGGATTTACCCCTTATTCTTAAACTTGTCATTAGTAGAGTTTTGGTATAATGACTTTCAGATTCTAAGGGTTGAATTTACGCATTAGTTTGGTTAGTTAATTGTTTAAACCTTTGGAGTTTATGGGGACTTCATTTTTATTGTCATTTAAACCTGTTTCCATATCTTTAAATTCATAGTTTTTGGTCAAGTTGTTTAGTCTAGGTTGTAGTAATGGTTCTCCCACCGGAGGGTTAGTGTGAGTACCAATCACGACGATCTGGGTCGTGACAAAGTTGGTATCATAGCCCTAGGTTCGTTGATCTCATTGTACCAAAACGAGTTTAGTAGAGTCTTGCGGAACAATATGATGACGTTCATACTTTTCTTCGAGTGGCTATAGGATTTTAGGAAAAACTCACTTCTTTCTACTCCTTCGTGTTATGACTTAAATCCAATTGGTATTTGGGTGATACAAATTAGTATCTTTCCTCCTTCACTCTATGGTCCGAACTAGAACAACAAAAGTGGTAACACCATCACTAGCAAGAGAGGATATATATAGACTACCGACACTTGAATAGGGTCACCATTCAAAACAAGTATCCATTGCCTCAAATAAATGACATTTTTTACCAATTGCAAGGTGCATCGATTTTCTCTAAGATTAATTTAAGGTCTGGTTACTATCAATTAAAGATTGAGGCGGTTAAGAATTGGGTTCGACGAAGTTCTATGATCAAAATTAGCAGTTTTGTGGGGCTCGCTAGCTACTATTGTCGCTTATGGTATGAGTTTAGTCCAATTGGTATCTCCCGATTCCTATTGGTATCTCAACGAAGTGAACTAGACGTCATAATTTCGACTGAAGGGACACAAGCAAGTTAATTGGAACTGAGAAGGTTCCAATTGGTATCTGACCTTAAAGGTCGTATAAGGCATAGATGATCAGTAACGGTCATCTATAGAACGAACTAATTAAAGAATTTGGACTTATCTGCAAGTTGTAACTGCTTGAGTGTCGTGAAACTTGTTGTGAAAAGAAAGTCATCACGATATTACATGCAAGGGTCTAGATAAATTATAATGTGGTTCGTAAGCGAGAAATCTGGATATGCGTTGTGATGAATTGATAATTGTGTGAGAGTCTAGGTACATCCTGGGGATATGTGTGTGGTAGTGTTGAAACGATGTAAAAGGATTCTAAAGTGCGTACTTCATTGGGTTGACCAGGGGGTAGACAACAATTTTCCTAGCTAAAGGGATTTTCTTAAATGCCTAATTATAGCCGGGAAATATAGGGGAAATATAGAAAAGAGAGGAACCCCAGAAACTGTTGGCAGGGGTTTTGTTTTTCTCAGGGCCGCTGGGGCGGGATTTTCCCCACCACGGCAAGACCGCTAGTGCGGGATTTCTCCTGCCAGAGCGGGACAGAGTGGGACATAATCTCAGCCCTGTCTCCCCTATTTTCCCCTAGTCACAATTATGGATCGAATTTTACCTGAATTAACCCCCACGATCTAATTCAGTGTTCAACAATCGAATATAAGTTGTAAAGTGTATTAAAATTATAGAGAACTTGGGCATATGAGGAGGAAATTAACGAGGTCGTGAAGGCTGAGGAAATAGTGATGTAGGCAGATGAGTAGTGCATCCAGACGAAGAGGTTGCTCGTCAAGATGACAGGGCTCAGTTATATGCTTTTTCAGGCAAGACCAAGTTTAAGGTGTGTGATGCAGTGTCACTAGTGCTACTCTTATCTGTGCCCGGATGGCTATTGCTTTGTTTGATCTAAGTTCTACTTATTTTTATGTGTCAGTTCATTTGTCTTGGGATTTAATGTGATTTGTGATATACTTGATGCCCTCATCCATGTTTCTACCCCAGTTGAAAAGTCAGTCATAATCACTCATGTATATCGTGGTATCCTATTGTGTTTATGGATATTCAGATTTGGGTTGATTTAGTTATGCTGGATATGACTGACTTGATATAATCTTAGGCATGACTTGGTTGTCCCCCTATTATACCGGGCTTAATTGTAATACTAAGTCTGTAACTCTAGAGATCCCTGGTAAGGAAAGATTAGAGTGGGAAGAGGTGTACAAGCCTAAGCTAGCTAAGATCATATCTTCCAATTGGGCTAGGAAACTGGTAGGGCAGGGTTGTTTGACTTATTTGGCTCATGTTTGGGCTATTGAGGTTGAGTCTCCCTCTATTGAGTCTGTTCCTATGGTGTCTGAGTTTAAAGAAGTGTTTCCTATGCCTCCGGATAGAGATATAGATTTCTGTATTGACTTGAAAACTGGCACTTGCCCAATTTCCATCCCTCCCTATCATATGGCTCCAGCAGAATTAAGAGAGTTTAAGGCTCAAAACCAAGAGCTTCATGATAAAGGTTTCATTCGTCCTAGTGCTTCCCCGTGGGATGCTCATGTCTTGTTTGTTAAGAAGAAGGAGGGTGGTATAAGGACTGGTGAATTTATCTTAAGCTATATGAGGTAGATTAATACTGGAATGACCAACTTATGGATAAAGAAAGTCCCATTGAGTATACATGGGTGAAGAAAATTAAAGTATTTAGCACGAAGGTGCGTATAAAATAGGGTTAGTCCTTTAAATTTGATGAGTTTACCTGAGTTTGAGGCGTCGTGTTGATGAAAATGGTTGACTTCGTAGTGATAGTCAAGGCGGACGGAGTGTAATGGCAATAAGAGTTCCTGATGAATTGTGATGGGATGCAACTATATAATAAAATTATTGTTTAAGTGAATTTTTGTATAGTAATTATGACTTGCGAGTATCCAAGGTCGTGGTTTTATAATACTTGGTGAGTAACGTGGTTGTATGGAAAATTATAAGAGATGGTAGGACACCACTCGAATAGAATGTTAAAGAGATAGAGTTATAATGAAGGCAAATATAGTAGAATGTAGGTCAGCCTTTAAAGAGAGGCGAGAGCAAGAATATTTTATTTGATTGTAAAGACTAAAGAGATATCTTCAGAGGGGGTAGATAATTGGGATTAGAGACGTGTGATTTCATTCGTTTAGATATGGCAATGGTAATAGTGTCACAAGTCCGTCAGATTTGGTTAAAAACTATTGGAAAAGACTTGAGAAAGGAGTGTACAGACATTAGTTCGAGTGTGATGATAAGTGTTTTGGTTTTGTTTTTGAGTTTAGTAATAAGTACGATGAAATTTTAGCGAATGATATTGTAAGATCGATGGAGATGCGATCGATGATAAGCAAAGATCCATGATTTCATAAAAATCTTTTAAATATAAGTTAATGTTGATAGATAAGAGGATTGTGTTATACGGTTGAGTTACAATTTAGAATTTTCATTATAAGTCTACATTCGTGGTGATATATTTTGTCAGGGTACAGATTTGTAAGGTGAGAAATGATCAATTGTATTAGGTAGTGAACCTTTGAAAGGATTTACACTTGATTTGAGTCGTAAAATTTACTACTTTTGATTGTTATAGTATCTAAGAAAGAGTTCCATTTTAAAGTGTTGGTTTAGAGTAAGGAAAATTGTCAAAGTGGTCATGATGGTTGTGAGTATGATTCACTAGCTAAGCCCACGTGTGTTTTCACTTTGTGGGTGGATCCCTAGAGGTGGATCAGGTGTACCGATCCTGCGATGTTCTCTTGGTTGAGTGTGATGATTTGGGAAGATGTGGTTATTTCAGATGACTTATGTGATGTTGTCTTAGAGTTGTTAAAGTATTTCAGTGGTTTTATGTATATCACCTTGCTTATGAGAATCCATAGAAGAGTTACCTTGTGTAATCTATGGTTGTCCGACAATCTTAACATTCATCTAGTTGTCGAGGTCATGTATTGATTGTGTGTGGTTGAATATGGGGATCATTGGATCCAATTCTACTGTTCTTAAGAGGTAATCTACAATTGCTAAATCTAGCATTCAATAGTGTGGTTAGAGGGCTTGTATGCTTGGACATATCCCTCGATGAGTATCTGATGTTTAAAGATCAAATGTTTATAACTTAAGCTCATGGGAAATTGGGTTTTGAGATGGAGATGTTGATAAGAACTATGATTGGTTGGGTATTATGATTGTGTGTTGGTTGGTTTAGGTTTACCTCTAATTGTGGCGAGTTTTGATTTAGGATTTTATTATGGTTATGTGAGAAAGGATTCGTCCTGATGTTTGTGTCAAAGTCCTTGATAACATGTTGCAGACATGGGTATGATCGACTTTGGTGGTTATTGGGAATGGCTTTGTGGTTAGCTAAGTGTACATACAACAATAATTATTAATCGAGTATTGTGATGACTTCAATTAGGCATTGTGTGAGAGGATGTACATATATTCAATTGGTTGGCTAGGGATGAGGATTATATCATAAAGTGAGACCCAGTGTTGTTAAACATGACCTTCGGTGTGAGGAAGAACCAGTTGAAATTCTTGATCACGATGTCCGGAAGCTAAGGATATGCGAGACAAATATCACCAGTAATTTGACGTTTCATATACTACTCTACCCTTACTTTAGCCAATCTTCCCTAGTTGATCACTCAGGGATGAGTGATGGGTAAATTGGTATCTATTATAACAACCTGATTCCGTCGTTAGGGAAAAGCCAATGGAGAAAGAATTGGGGTCAGAAAACTTTTGGTAGTAACTTGGAATTTCCTAACCTAGTCCAGATTTGGACGAAATCAGAGTCAGTAAAGTCTAGAGAAATCTAGTAACAACTAGGTGATTTAATTATGAAATTGATTGCATGAGTGGATAGCTAAGACGTTAAGGAACTCGTACGACTTTACGGAATTGAATTCGGGCAAGTAGAACTTCTGAAATTGATCTTAGAGTGAACGAGTGTTTTCTGAGTGTCGTGGAATGAAGGTGTATTGTGAAATGGGAGTTTGGAGCTCTTAATTCGACATTCTGTTTTTGTGCAAGCCGCTATGGCAGAATTATTCTCGCCAGGGCGGGGCCATTGTGAAGGGCTGGGGGTCGTCATAGTGGGACAATCGCGATTTAAGTCGGAAATAAATCCCAAAATCATTTTATTCTACAAGTTTCAACTTTGAGGTCTAGGAGACGACCCCAGGTGCTTTCTTGACAGTTTTCCACCATTCTTGAGGCTAAAGGTAAGGTTTTAACTCTCTGAATCTGTTTTTTGATCCGTAGAATGTAAATTCATAGGTGATTATCGATGGGGAAGGGTTTTGATCTGGAAATTATGGTGGAAAAAACCCTAATTTGGTATTAGGATCTTAGGTTGGGCTAGGGTTATTGGGTTTGTTTCAATTCGGATAATTAGACCTTTGATTGTTGATCCTTGCGTATATTAATAGTTTGTAGACTTAGAACAAGAGGAAAGAATTCGAAAATGGAAGATTCAAGTGCCTTAGGGGATTCAAGCTTGGATTCGAGGTAGGTGATGGTTGTGATTTCATGTTGATATGAAATATGTTTGTAATTGCTCATTATAATGCATGTATGTATGTGAATGTTGCATTATTGATCACCCTAATCGTAAATGAGGATAATTGAATGATTGTATGTCATGAATCACATCTTGTTGTATGATTGTGATTGTGGTTTGTTGAACGGATTGAGTGTTACGCTCTGACATACTAACTTAGATCGGTTACCACGTTCTGACATAAATATGGGATCGCTTGCCATGTTACGGCATAATTATGAGATTGGTTGCATATTTCGGCATAAACATTGGATCGGGTACCACGAACCGATACACTAATAGTTTGGGTGTGAGTTCTATGAGAGGACCATTGAATTGGGTTTTGTGAAAGGACCATCGAATTGTGTTGTGTATCTATTTGTGATGATGTCGTTCATATCTAATGATGATTGATATTGGAAGACAATATGTTGCTCTAAATTGATATAATTGTGATATGTGAGAATCGTGAAATTGTTCGTTGTTTGTAATAGTTGACTAATATTGTATATGTTCGGTATACGCCTGTTTTATAATGATTGTGGTTACTTGCATGTGTTTCACTTATTGGGATAGCCGCGTGATCTTATTAGTACACTGTGGTTGTGTACTGATACTGCACTTGCTTGTTCTTTATTTAGTACAGGGCATCTTCAGGCGGCTATTGATAGACTTCAGCTAGGTGACTATTGAGCATGACCAGATTCAAGGGTGAGCCAGTTCTTTCAGGATACCATGGATCTTTCTTGTTTAAGTCCACCCTTTTCGGACTTAGATTATTTATTTAAGTTGTTTTTTTTAGTTTCGGGGTTGTACCCCTTGTTCTTAGACTTGTCATTAGTAGAGTTTTGGTACAATGACTTTCAGGTTCTAAGGGTTGAATTTATGCATTAGTTTGGTTAGTTAATTGTTTAAACATTTTGAGTTTATGGGGACTCCATTTTTATTGTCATTTAAACCTACTTCCGTATATTTAAATGCATAATTTTTGGTGAAGTTGTTTAGTCTAGGTTGTAGTAATGGTTCTTCCACCAAAGGGTTAGTGTGGGTGTCAATCACAACGGTCTAGGTCGTGACACTTTTCAAAAATGATAAACCGAGTCATTACATAAAGAGTTTTTCAGAAGCATTTTAGTCAGATAAATAGAAGTTATATTACCCTTAAAGAGGGTATTGGTTTCACATTGAAAAGAGAGTTCTATTTTTAGAAAGGTTTTTCAGAATTTTCAGAAAGATGGAGTATAGAGTAGTTACCTCTTAAAAGGTCCTTTTGAGAACTTATCTCAACCAAAGAATACTTTTACTTGAGAATTGAGTTAGATATACTAGGAGTAGTATTGAGAACTGATATGGGAAAGAGTTCAGAGAGCTCTAACTCTTCATAAACCACGTAGCTAACATGGGTTAGGATCGCACCGACTTTCGGGCGACTCTTCACTGCCTTTGAGCAGACCTTTTAGTGGATTCAGGAGCTAAATTTATTTTATGCCCCAAGAAGTATAGGACAATTTTGATAGTGTGGGTGATACTTCAAAGTGAAGTAAAATATATTTTAATATATATTTCAGTTCAGTATTTGCTATTATTGCATCCTTAGCATAAGAGCTTCAATGAATTTTTCCATAATGATTTATACTATATTTCAGTTGAGTTACCTTCAGACTTTTAGCTCAGTTATTTGTTATTCAACTATATTACATACCCGTACATTCAATGTGTTGATGTCATTTAACCAGCATTTTTTTATGATGCAGATTCAGGTACTTAGGATCTTCAACAGGATTTCCGTTGAGATAACTTCATCTGATCGTCAGCTTTTGAGTGGGGCGTCCTTGCATCCGGAGGACTCCAATTTTAATGAATTGTTAGTAGTAGCATTTTGAGGTGTCGTGGGTCTTTTTCCAACACTCATCTTTATACAGTAGAGGCTTCATAGATAGACAGTTTTGGAGAGTCTTTCAATTTCACATGTTTTATTTAAAACTTATGTTTCATACTTAGCATATTCATAGAGTTTTGAGATTCAGGAAATTGATGTTAAATATTTCTTTCAGTTTAATGTTTGTGTATGCTTGAGTTAGTCTTCCGCTTGTAGTCAGCCAGGATAAGGGTTCACTTGGAGACCAACAATAGTTCTCGAGTGTCGGCCACGTCCAGGATATAGGCTCGGGTCGTGACAAAATGTCTCCAACTCCCTAATTCCGTAGGGTAAGGGCCTAAGGGGTGAACCTTCTAGTGTACTTCGATTCAACTCATCTATTCTTGCTTTCGAATCGACATTTTAGATATAAGTATAGGCAAGTGTGTCTAGGTCTTCTATAATATATATGAATCAGAAAATAATGTCTAACAAAATTAACCACTCTATAAAATCTGTTTTATTCTTGTACATTAGTCCTCTCCTCTTGTTTCTTCCGAATTTTCCTGATCATTGTGGGATATGAGACTGCATGGAAATTCAACAAGGAGCAATTGAAAACACCCTTTTGTAAGGAGAGTTAGCTTTAAGTTAAATTGTGAACATAAAATTCCGTGTGTGCCGCTGGATATATAGCCTTTTGACTATATATAGGTTAATTTGATCCAGTGCTAGTAACTACGGTTATTAATTCAATTGTCAGTCTTTTCTCATAAATTTTGGTACGTGACACATGTTAAAAATTGAATTCATTAAATTCAAATTTTGGCCTTCTCTGGCAGGATGTAGGACATTTTAACTGCCCAACATGATAAAAATGTTTGCCAAAAAGTTCTATTATGAGACTACAAACGTAGTTTCCATAAGGTTTCAAGACAACCATGCAGTTTTATACATTAATTATAATAAAAAGTAAAAAAAAATAAAAATTATATATTAATTATCATCACAACATTGACCTAAAAGTTTTTTTTTTCTGGTTTAATTTTCTTGTGAAATGAGTAGGCAATACATTCTTTGTTCGTGCGAACTGTCATTAAAAGAGCAGCTATAATATATACAAAGTTTTCTACTTTTGGCATATGAATTACACGAGAGCTTCATGACATGTTCACAGCCGTCCAAGACAAAAACAAACCTTAAAGCTATCTGCTCTTGTGATCAATAGAGAAAGTGTAACTATATGATTCTTTTTTTCATATAATCCACATAAATATTATGAGAGGTAAACATGAAAGTCTTTTTAATATGGATGGCATAAACGAACCCAGAATATGAGGACTTCTGGTGCGCCAAATAACCTTAAAATAAAAACAAAGAAATAGGGCTCTAGCTAGATTCAAACCCTAGTCTCGTGAATGGTTCATTTAGCTTATACTAGCAATACAAGGCAACTCCTATACTCCTCATGAGTGAACTGTTAATTATATCCTAGTTTTGATCAATTTCTCAAGATATATATACATATATACACATGGTTTTCCGAAGTTAACTGGTGCACGTGCACCTCGGGACATATGATCATATTGATCTGTGACTAGCGATGAGATTCAATCTCAGGGCCTCTACATACTCTGATACCATATTAAAGTATCTGAGCATACTTTTATTATTTAATTATATTCTTAATAAAGATGATGGATGTTGAAACGTTAAAGGTTAGTACTAATGTGGAATGTTACACATCTAATTTATTTTCTATATTTCTATTAAAGAAGTTATTTTCCTTATTTTTAATGAAATTATTATTTTATTTTAAAATATTTTTCAAAAATTTTAACCAATCAGAGAAAAAATCAGAAAAGTATTCTCCTCTCATACATTTGATGACAAGCTTGCAAAAGTTGGAAGGGCAAAAGTAGGTGTATTGGCTTGTGAATATTATTAAACTACAGTTTGGTCTGCAAGATTCACTTACCTGTAAAGTCAACTCCCAACAGTACCTATATATGTTTTCATATGTTAATTAATTTTCTAATTAAACACTGCCCTCCTATTATATTTTTATTTTAATTATATGATATGGCTGAAATTGGTGAAGCTATTAATGCGGATCTATCATCCTTAGAGAATGAGGAGGCATGTTTGTCTTTTTCTTAATTTCCCTAAGTATTCATTATTTAATTCCCCCATCATCATTATCACACATACATACAATGCATACATGCTGCATGACATGCATAAACATATAGATACTGTTTTAAGCTTGGACACACTCCTTAAGAAAATTATTCATTCACAAAAGGTTAAACATATACACGAATTTCTTTAACTTGTCGTAAAATTTCAATGTTAATGTTTAACATTTTTATCGTTAACAATTTTTACCATACGTATATTCTTTATTTTCTCTTCAACCCCATTTTTTCCTTCATCTATTTTACTTTTTCATTTTTATCTTCCTCCTTTTCTATTTAACTCTCTCTATGTTAAAGATAATATTCTTTTATTTTAATTTATACAATTCATTTTTTCTATATAAAATTTAAAATTTCAGTTATATTCTATGTTATAAAAGACTAAATTTAATGTTAAAATAATAAGTAAAGAGCTAGATGAGGAGAATGATATCATATCAAAAATTAGAATTATAATTATCTGAATTATGTCAAATATCTTATTTGTTGATGCCATATAAATTGAAAAAGATGAATATATATTCAGAATAACATAAACTCGATGTTTATATTAACCTGATCTAATCAATGTCAACAATAAATTTTGTAATCAATTGAGATAGCTAATTAATATATATTACTATATTGTTTAAAGATGATAAAGTGATAGTGTGATACAATTAATTAATGTAAATGACTAGTAAACCCAGATGATTCGGAGAAAACAAAATATGTGGTGTTATTCAATGGGACATTTTTTTTTAATCCTTTTAATGTTTATCTAACATGCAGTGAACATTTATATTGGGTTAAGGTTTTTTATGTTTAAATGATACATGAAAACTGAAGTTGGAGGGTAAGAATGGAATAAAATTGAGTTGAAATGTCAAAATAAAAGGTCAAACACACATATACACCATGTTGACTTGTCTTTCAATTTTATTTTGTCACTTCACTTCACTTCAATTCAATCGTGTTTCATTTTAATCATCTTCCAACTTCATTTTCAATGTACTATTAAACACAAAATACTAACGGGATAAATTAATGAAATTATTCACATTTTAAAACATATGAGGGATCCTTTTTATAATTAGCGTTTGGCAATTTCTAAATATTTTTGGCAAATATTATTTGAGTGAAATTTCACCATGTGTTTGACCATAATATTTGAGAAACATATTTCACTTTTTTAGAAAAATATGATTTATACTCATAAGTTTTAAAAACTATCAAAACTAATCATAAGTTTGTATTACAAGTCAATTGAATCTTCGTTGCGACAAATAACAAGTAATGTCTATGACACTGGAGCAATGTGGTAGTTTGGAGTGAATGCAACAAGCATCATTCGATACATCCTGAAGTAAATAAATTAAAGTACATAACTTTGTTACCCTGAGCCGATTGTTCATCATTTCATCAACAACCATATTATCACTTTCATATTCACTGAATATTTCATCACTACTTTGGTGTTACGTAAAAAAATTATGTAATACAATGCAAACAACTATTATAGAGGGTGTTTTTGTAAAAGATAAAAAATTGGTGTAAAATTTCAATTTTTAAAAGATCCCAAATAATGAGATTTGACCCAAATACTAAAAAAACCTAGTATTTGAAAATTTGGAATATTTGTCAAATAATAACAAATTCTATGAACAAACACTATTTATCAAACTTTCCCCCAAATATTTTTTGAAAAATCTATGGCCAAACGGATCCTATAGAGTTAATATTTGACATTTTTATTGTTAACAGCCCTTCTTTATATTTTTTCTTTATCTTCTCTTCCATCTCATTTTATCCTTCATCTACTTTGCTTATTCATTTATTTTGTTCATCTACCTCATTTTCTACTTATAGTACGCTCTCTATTCTAAAAATAATATTCTTTTAATTTATATTTATATAATACATTGTATCTAAATAAAATTTGAAATATCAATTATATTATAAGTTATAAATGACTAAGTAAAACGTTGAATATATTTATAGAAGCATAAACTCAATATTTTCATCGACTTGAGTAATGAATCGATCTCAACAATATAATTAATTTGTAATCAATTGAATATATATTTTCTTATATTGTTGAAAGATGATAAATTGATACCATTAATGTAAATGTCACGTAAATTTTGATGATTTGGAGGAAACAAAATATGTATAGTTATTTAATTGGATGTTTTTATTTATCCTTTTAAAGTTTGTCTAACACGCAATGAACATTTATACTGTGTACAACATGAAAAATGAACTTAGGGAATTAAAATAGAATAAGACTGAGTCAAAGTGTCAAAATAAAATTTTGAGGCAAGCTAAAAGAATTGTGTATATGATTGGCCTAAGAATTAAGATGTATTTTTACTAATTACCCCTAATAAATCTTGAAATAATTATAGTTTACGTAGTTTGTTGATTATCTAAAACATCACTTATTTTAAAATAAAATGAAAAAAAATGAATACTATTTACTCCTTAGTGTCACATAGGAGTGGCAAACGAATGAGTCGAGTAGAATACGAGTCGATCGAAAACGAGTTAAGTAAAAATGGATAAAGTACTCGACTCGACTCACATTTTAAATGGGTAAAAACGAGTTACCCAATAGATAATATGAGTGCCCATATTATGATAGAAATCTTGTTAAAAGCTTAAAAACAAAATTTTTTTAAAGATGTTTTATCAGTCCACCCTCCTACTGCCCTACCCCCTATCTCAAAAAAATGTAAAAAGAAAAATAGAATTAGTTTATCACGCAACCCCCCTACCAGCCCCCTCACCTACCAGCCCCCCCCCCCCCCGGCCCCTCTATTCCAAAAATTTATTTTAAAAACTTTTTTTTTTTACCACCCCCTACTCCCCCACCCCACAACACCCCATCCCAAAAAAAAAAAAAGTTAACAAAACTTTTATATTTTAAAAAACTTTAAAAAAAATTTTAAAAAAATTACCACCCCAACCCTACCAGCCCCCACTCCCCCTATCCCAAATAAATGCAAAAAAAAATATTTTTTTATAAATTATTGTTTTTACTTAAAAGGCATTTTTACCACCCCACCCGGCCCCTTAGCACTTTCATTTTGTTAATTTTAAGAATGAACATCTTTTACCCATTTTATTCATTTAACTATCCACTTTAAATGGGTAATATGAGTATTATTCGTTTTTACCCATTTTAAATGAGTTGGGCACCCAACCCATTTAAAATGGATAACTATGAGTGGATACCGATATAAATTACCCATTCTGTCACCCCTAGTGTCACATCATGCCTTTAAAAAATATACAAGAATATATTAATTAAAAAAATGGAATAACAAGAGTATATTAATTAAAAATAATGGGAAAAGGGTTTGAAAAATATCCTAACTTTGGCCGAATTTGTTGTTACGATACCAAACTTTCATGAGGACCTATTACCCCCTAGACTATTTAATACCATATTTTTTACTTCCTGAACTATTTAATAGTTATTTTAAAGGTATATATGCATCCACGTGGACACATTACTATTTATAATTATGCAATACCTTTTATGTCCACGTGGGCACATATATATGTTTAAAATACAATATTAAATAGTCTAGGGATGTAATAGGTCCTCATGAAAGTTTGGTATTGTAACAGCAAATCCAGCCAAAGTTGGGATATTTTTCAGACCCTTATCCCAAAAATAATAAAATACCTAAAATGCTTCTAACATAATGAGGAATTGAAAGGCATATTAAAATGGTATTAAATTCATCTACCCTAACGTATGCATGAGTGATCAATAATTGCTGGAAAAATTACTGAAATACACGTCTTATGTTTCCCTTATTTTTAATATTTCCTTCTATTTCTAAAAACCTCACAAATCCCTTATTTCTCTCCTAATTCTAAAATATTTTATAATGTATCCAAGCTAGTTTTTAATGTGTCCAAGCTACATATTATGTATCCGATTTATTTTATAATGTATTCGAGCTAGTTTTTAATGTATCCGAGCTACATATTATGTATCCGGTTTGTTTTACTTTTTCAGGGATTAATAAAATTACAAACTAAATAGGGATAAATTATAATTTCATATTAAAACTATGTGATTCCTAAAATTTATACATAATTGTATTGTGCCAAAGGTATTGTTCGTCTCTTTGTCAAGTATTTTTTGTGTCCCACGTGAGTGACATCTCACCAGCCATGTTCAATCTCCTTGTTGTTCATTGACGTGATCCTTAAACTAATCTCTACTTAATTAACTCTGTTTAAAATTGATTATATATCGGGTGAAAGGGTCTTCATTAATATCTTCACCAAATGAATGAGGTCTTACACTAACAGAATTATGGGCACAAAACCGCGAGGAAATATGCTTTTATTTTCCTTGACAGTGAGTGGTATTTAGATTCGAAATATGCCCCGTGCAACTCATATAAGAAGTATAAGAGTAAATATGATCTTACAGTTGGAAGAAATGGACAAATATATTGAAGAATGAGGATTTAATATCATAGGAGTAAATATGACCCTTTTTGAGAGTAGAGGGAAAAATATGATCATAAAGTTGAATGAAAATGATAAATATGTTGAAAAAGTATAATGAAGGACAAATATAACATATTTGTAAGAGTATAAGAACAAATATGACCCTTTTTATTAAAAATGTTACATCAAATACATAATGTTTCATGCAAGAAATTGACTAGTTCAAGACTAGCCTTTCAAGTGAGATCTTGATGGATCTTATAATAGTAATTAATTTGGAATTTTATTATTAATAATGTTCAAATCCAGATAATTTAGAGATTGTTTATATTGAAGGTGGGATTCTTTAAGTAATGGGGAGATTCTTTTTTAAAAAAAAATTGACCAGTGGCAAGTATGTCTGTCCCTATGGATGCATAATTTATCATATCTCAAATATTAAACCTAAAACCTATGTACGGATTGAATTTTACAATTCAACCTATCCAAGACGTACAAGTGCTCCTAAACATACCAATTCTTAATTTAATTCAACACACTTCAAGCATAAGTCATATGCATGTCATCTTATCTAGTCAGAGATTACAGTAAAAATACTAAAAAATCTTTTTCCAAATTAGATTTTACTTCAAATATTTTTAATGGAGAAATTAAGTGAATATTTAAACATATACTAGTTAATTAACTAACATAGCTATAGTTTGAATTAATTACGACTCACAACTTAATTTTAGTTGTAATTATGTCGGCTCTCTCAATTCCTCTCTCTCACCTCTCACCTCTCACCTCTCACCTCTTTTATACATATACAAATAAAAATTATACGTATACAATTATATGACAAATATAAAAATACAATTAGTCTCTCCCCACTCTCTGCCCTCTCGTGCTCGCCTCTCTCCTCCCTCTCCCAATCTCGCTCGTCAGATATACAACATATGTATACCAGTTACATATATACAATTATCTAACAGATATACATATACAGTTTGCCTCTCTACACTCTTTGCCCTCTCTCCTCCCTCTCCAATCTCTCTTGCTAGATATACAAATACATATGTATACTAGTTATATATATACAACTATTTGATAGAGATATACATATACAATTCGCCTCTCTCCATTCTTTGCTCTCTCTCCTTCCTCTCCCAATCTCACTCGCCTTTCTCCTACCTCTAGCATGTAACTACGAATCGTAATTAGCAAATTATAGCTATGGAGCATAATTAAGCTATTTTTGAGTGACTATATGCGAATTCCTCTTTTTAAATACTATTTTATAGTATACTTTTATTTGCAAACTGTTGAGTGCAGATAAGTCTAGGAGTGGCAATAAGGCTGGATGGGTCAAATTTGGACGAATCATAATAAGTCAAGACTAGGGGTAGCAAATGGGTGGATTGGATCGGATTTGGATGGATTTAGTTAAAATGGATTACACAATCCACCCATATAAAATATGGGTAAATATGAATTTGGTCAAATATGATTTGGGTAAAATGGTTGTAACCCACTTTAATCTCCTAAAACCAAAAAATATTAAAGCAAAGCTAAATTGTTAATACCTCAACCCCTACCACCCTACCCTACCCTTATATTTATTTATTTTTTTAAAAAAGAATTTTTCATAAAAAAAAAAAAAAAAAAGAATTATTTTTTTACCTTGTACCCCGCCTCCACCTCCCCCCACACCAACAAAAATTGCAACCCTACCCCCCGGCACCCCAACCTCCCCCCACCCCCCAAAAAGAAATTGAAAAAAAATAAAAATTGCCAACCCTACCCCTCACCCCCACCCCCACCCTAGGACACCTCGCACCCACACCTTAAAAAATTTATAAAAAAAGAATTTCCAAAAAAAAAAAATGCCCCCACCCCCAACCCCTCAATTTTTTATTTTCAAAAGCAAATACTACAATTAGAGATTTTTATGATAAGTGGGTGATATATGGGTATATATGAATTCTCATGTTTACTCATTTTGTCCATATTTGTATGAGTTTAAATAGGTTGAAGTCCATATATATTTATCCATTTAAATAAATATGGGCGATCCATTTAATTCAATATGAGAAAAATGGATTCATTTCAGTTATATGAGCTGAAATTGTCATTCCTAGTCAAGACAATAAACGGGTGAAGACTCAATTCAATTCAAATTTATTTGGATCAAAACGAGTCAAATAATAGGTAATAGAACGGGTCAAGACCCAACATAGTTCAATTTTTACTAAGTTTTAATTGTTTTATTTGTTCTTTCCAAATATTTTAGTACCTATAAATAAAAATTATTATTTTTCTTTATTATGCCTATATAAAACATATAAAAAAATCAAAAATATTTTGACAAGATTTCTCATGATTCAATTTGAGTTTTAATGGATTGAAATAAATTGAGTTGAAATAGTTTGAGCTAATGAATAGATGGATCAATAACCTACTCAAATTTATACAAGGTGGCGATTTGAGTTTAAATTTGTCATCCCTAATCAAGTCTACTCAAGATGAGGTTACTAGAACTAGTTTAAAATTATGTTAGCTAAGTTAGTTAATTCCTAAATGATCACCCTGATGCTCTTTAATGAAATCTTTCACTTCATAAAAAAAAAAGGTGACAACTTGTTAAAATAATTCGGAAGCTAGGAGTTGATCCTGGTATCACGAGTTCTATATGATCTAAAAGCAATTCTTGAATCGTCATGGCCATGATGGCCACTAATCAATCATCCACGACAATGATTGATCAGTCGCACCACCCAAAATTCCCATACCAAACGATAATCAAAGTCGGTCTACTATGAATTACTCAAAGTTTTTTTAAGCCGAACACGATGAATAATAATAGTCCAAGTACGACAACGACCCCAACAATTAACATTAAACCTATTACTTTGCTTCATGGTGAACCTTATTTAAGATGGACTGAATCTGACGTATCAAAGATAAACACCATAGAAAATCTGCAATATGCCATTGTTGGAAAATTCTCGTACGATTGGCCAGATCTAAATGAACTGCGGACTAGTATTCCTGCACACTGCAACATTAAAGGTGATTGCCAGATAGGTTATTTTCGAAACAGTCATATTCTAATACGATTAGCTTTAAATGAGGATTTTGTTAATCTGACATCCAAACAAGCCTATTATATCAAAGCAAAGGATGGAGCTGCTTACCAGATGAGGACTTTGATATATGATTCTAAGTTTAAGGTGGAAAAGGAGACAATAATGGTCATGACTTGGATTTTTTTTTCCTAATATGCTACCTACCTTTTTTGTGAAGAAATCCTTGTTCTCCCTAGCCTTGGCACATGGTAACTATTGATAAAACTAAACTTAGTTGTGCAAAGGTAAAGGTGTAGTAGATTTAATAAGCAATTTGCCTAATTATGTTCGAATGGACATAGAGGATGAGTCAACAGGAGCCATAAGAACTTTCAAAGTACACATTCAATATGACTACCTCCCAAAGTATTGTTGGGAATTCAAATTACAGGGGCATAATATTTATGAGTGCAGAACTATGCACCCAGAATTGGCAAGGGAGCAGATTGACAATAAGGAGGAGGACAACAAAAGGAAGGAGCCTAACCAGGAAGGAGAAACAAATAACAAAAATCATAAGAAGAGCCATGAAGTAAGGATTAACTAGCCTACTGGCTCTTTTCCTAGGAAATTGGCATGTGGAAAACTGGTAGGCAATACTGAAGACTGGAATGCGGTCACCAGCAAGAGGAAAAAAGGTAATCAACAGACATGCCATGCAAAGGATAGAGCTATCACCAAGGAGTATACTAGACACGATACTAATCAATTTGCTAGCTTGGAGGACATATAGCCAGAGGGAAACAAGGAGGGGGAGAAGAAAGGAAATACATGTTTGAAGTACCAGGAAGGTGTATCCACTGGGTTAGGGGATACTGGGACCTTGTCAGCCCTAGTGGATGAAGTCATTGACACAGCTGCAGGTGATATAATAGAGAATCTGGCTGGAAAAATAATTCAAGAAGATGCTAGTCAGTCATTAGAGAATATCCAAGATGATGAAAACAAGACATAACACATTAAGGACACAGGAGAACAAGAGGATTCACATAAAACAACAAGGGAGGAAGAAGTTCAAGTAGCAAATAATCTGCAATTAGTAGTCATTCAAGAGGAAGATACTATATTGACAATAAGCAACAAGGCGAAAGATATTGATCAAATTTCAGACCAAGTGTTACCTCTCTAGTTTGATGAATCACAAGTGTGTTTGGGAAACATTAAATCACCAAACCTGCCACTTCACAACATAGTCTCTCACAATCAACTTACTGGTGAACTAATGGAGGATGAAAAAGGAGGAACATAAATACTTAAAGAATTAAAGGAGGACCAAATCATGCAGGAGGTAGATTTATTCCCAAGGAGAATCATTTCAATTAAAACATCAAAGAATGGGAAGAAACAAGGAAATGAGGAGAATAGTCAGCCTAGTAGAGTTCAATCAAAGAGGACTATAATAACTCCTAACAAATTTAAATGATGAAGGCATTAATATGGAATATTAGGTTAGTAAAGTCACATAAAACTTTTCAAAGAGTACAATCTCTTTACAGGCATCATAAGTTTGCTTTTGTAGCTCTACTGGAACCTTTTCAGCATATGAATACTCTCAACAGGCATAAAACAAGACTCAAAATGTTATTAGCATTTAACAATGTTAATGGTAAAATCTGGATATTTGTCAATCATGGATATGAAGTTGTCATAGTCAGTAACTCAGATCAGCAAATCACTTTGAGGTTGAAAGATTTATCTAGTTGACAATTTCTGGCGCACACTTCTGTGTATGCCAAGTGTGATGAGGCTCTTAGACAGTCACTATAGAAAGAAATTTTCAACCTAAGTCAAGACATGACTAATCCATGGAGTATAGGGGGAGACTTCAATGTAGTTTTGAATAAAGAAGAGAATATAGGAGGCCTTCCTATAAACTTTGTTCAGGCAGATTGATTTAAACCTACATAGATTCATGTGAGCTCAGTCAAACTAACTACATAGGAAGCCCTTTCACTTGGTGGAATGGTAGGGCTGGCTCAGATTGCATATTTGAGAGACTGGATCGGGTTCTAATCAATTATCAAATTGCACAGTGCTTCTCAGAAATAAAAGTGGAGCACCTACCAAGGATTGGTTCTGATTATGCTCCACTCTTGTTGTCATGCAATCATGTTGAAAATAAAGTTAAGAAACCTTTGGGGTTTCAAAACTTTTGGATAGAACAAAAGTCTTTCAAAGAGGTGGTGCGAATGAATTGGGACAGAGAAAACACTCTTAATCCTTTTCTAGATTACAAAATAAAGATCAAGAGGTTCAAAAAAGCTTTGAATTTATAGAGTCGAGCAACATATGAAGATATATTTCAGCAGTTGATAATAAGGGAGGAAATTGCAAAAGTTAAAGAAAGGCTATTTGAAGAGGTTTCTAATTGTGAATATAGAATAATCATACAGAGGGCACAGGCTGAATTCACCAAATATCTTCATCTGGAGGAAAGGTACTGGCAACAGAAGGTAGGCTATGATTGGTTTAATAGTGGGGATAAAAATACTAAGTTCTTTTAGAGTATAGTAAAGGGCAAAAGTCAAAGACTAAAGACTAATAGAATGCGAAACTCTAGTGGTGAATAGTTAGAGGGGAAGCAACTCATTATAGCAGATGCTCTTACATTTTATCAAGAACAATTTAAGCAAGAAAGGGACCATACTGATTCCCTTTTACTTCAACATATTCCTGCAGTAGTCACAGAATATGATAATGAAGCTCTAGGGAAAAGGCCAGAGATGGAGGAAGTCAAGAATGCAGTTTTTAATCTTAATAGGGATAGTGCATGTGTCCCATATGGATTGACAAGAAGATTTTTCAAGGAATGCTGAGACATAGTAGGATATGATATTTTGAAGATGGTGCCGAGTTTTTTTTTCTAGGCAGCACCCTTCCCAAATCAATCACTCATACTCATTTGGTTTTAATACCAAAGAAAGAGAAAGTGCAGTATTTCTCTGATATGAGACTTATTAGTTTGAATAATTTTGTTAATAAAATTCTTTCTAGAATTTTGCATGACAGACTTGAGGGTATTCATCCTAATCGCATATCTCAAAACCAATCAAGTTTTGTAAAAGCGAGAAACATTATAGAGAATGTGTTGCTAGCTCAAGAAATGATAACTGACTTAGCAAAAAGGGGTAAACCAACAAACACTGTGATTAAACGAGATATGGCTAAGGCCTATGATAGAGTATCATGGTTCTTCTTAAACAGAGTCCTTGGGAAGATGGGTTTCTCTAATATTTTTGTTGACTTGATTTGGATATTGATTTCTAATAATTATTACTCGATTTTGATAAATGGACAGGCTCAAGGTTTCTTTCACTCCACAAGAGGTCTGAAACAAGGGGATCCTTTGTCCCCAACATTATTCATTTTATCTGCTGAAGTCCTAACTAGAGCCCTAAATATATTATTTGAAGATGCATAATTTGTAATATATGGAATGCCAAAGTGGAGTGGACAGCTGAATCATCTAGCTTACGCTGATGATACAATAATTTTTAGTTCCATTGATAGCTACATCATCTCAAGGATAATGGATGCCTTGTAGGATTATTAAAGGTGCTCTGGCCAAAAAATAAATAGGGAGAAGATCTTTTTCTATATTCATCAAAATGTTGGTGAATCTATAACAACTCAAGTTCAACAAGCTACAAGAATAGTAAAGGATTCTTTCCCCTGGAAGTATTTAGGATGCCCTTTGACACACACAAGGAAGAGAAAAGAACAGTTTGTTGATATATTAGCAAGAGTGAAAGGTCAATTGCAAGCATGGAAAGAAAGATTATTGTCATATGGAGGAAATGAGGTTCTGATTAAGAGTGTTCTATAGAGTATCCCTCTGTATGTGTTGCGGAAGTTGAGAGGAATTTTTGGAAGTGGGAGTTGAGGGATGATCTTCCCTTTCTCCTTAACCTTATTTATAAGCAAAATTTACGTGACTTTTACTATTCATGATGACCTCTACTATTCATGAACAGTAACCGACTCTTACTATTTACACAGTAACTCGACCTTTACTATTTATATAATTGACATTTTACTATTTATGAATAGTTTTTCTTGTCTTTTACTATTCATTAATAGTATCTTGTCTGATGACTCCAAATAAAAACAAACAACTTTACTTTTTCTTTACAAAAGAAACGAAAAAACTTTACAAAAAGAAGATTCCTACTTTTGACTAATTTACATAGATGTCTTCTTCATATCTCCTTTGTTGTCGGTTGTCTTCATCAGGCTGCCAGATATTTGTATATCTTTTACCTTTGGATTATTCCAGCTGTACGGTTGGAACGTTGTTATCTTCTCCGTGACATTTTGAACATCTATGTTCTGAATATTTACTGCTGATAGTTGTACAATATCTGGTTAATAATGCTGGTGAAATGAAATTTTTTCTAATAGCTCTTGTTGTTGGTATATTTTCTGGTTTAAGGAGACTTAATATCCATTGTCGTATTTCTTCCATATCTCCTTCTCTAGTTTCCCTACAATTAGAGTATATCATAATATTGTCTCTACTATAATAGCTCCATATTGTATTGTTGTTCAAATAATTATTTGCTAGTTCCGTTAGTATTGTAGCTATTCCAATAACTCTTTAGTTGGCATAAAAATCTGGAATATCTACAATAGATATCTCGTCTTGTTTTTCTATTTTTTCTGGTATTAGCATATCTCTAGTCAATCCTATCTTTATAACTTGTATGACAGGTTTTATCTCGTCATATAATATTTCTGCAATGGCTGTATAGAATTTTATAAAAAATAGCGTTCCTTTGGTAATTCTTTTATAGGTTAGAAAAGCTTTATATAATTCTGGTATCTTCGAGATTTCATCTCCTGTAGCTATGTATACGGTACTAAGTAGTCCGTAATTATAACAGGTTGTAACCAAGTTTGTATTTGTACCTGGCAAGGCAATTAGTTTGTTGTAGCCCTGTAGGTGTTGGGTAATATAGTCTGTATTTGGTTCTTTTATATTTGTGGCTCTGGGGTTTTTATTTAAGTACGTTTGGATTTTGTAAATATTTTCTGTATAGGTACGGGTAATGTGGTTATATGTATTCTTTTGTTGGGCTAGGCTGTTTTTGTATGTAGTGGTTTGTGGAGTAGGTACGGATTTTTGTATTTTGGGTGCTGTATATGGTTTATCAAAAAGCTTGTTCATATTTGTATTTATATAGCTTTTTTTCTTCCGTAGCTTTTCCTTTTTCTGCAGATCTTGGTGTACCTGCAGCTGTATTTAAACAAACGTTATGGGTTTTATGGAGTTTCCCAACGTCTCCTTCTAGGTCTGGAATTTTATCGTCTTTCGATCGACGTAGCTCCGCATGTTTAACGTCATGCTGCTGACTGCTAGCTTGCTCTTTTAGCTTTTGTATCTCACCATCCACACTATCCACTTTTTTACAAAGTGTAGTTAGGAGGTTGAGTATTTGATCCATTGTATTTGTTTGTTCAGTATCTTTTCCTTGAGAGGTGATCTGCAATCACATTCTTGTCAGTTTTTATAATTTCAATTGTAAATGAAAAGTTTAATATATTTACTACCAATCTTCTTATTTCTTTTGTTGTAACTGAATCTTGTACCTTATTGGTTATCCACCATTTTACTTGTGTATTATCTGTTCTAACAATAAATTTGTTATATACAATGTATGGCTCAAAAGCTAATAAACATTTATACAAGGCAAATAGTTCTTTTCTATTTATTTCCCATTTTATTTATGGGTCTGTATATGATCCAGAATAATATCTACAGTGATGTTCTATTTTTTCATTTATATATTTATATTTTAGCACTCCTCCGTAACTATGATCACTAGAATCTGTTTCTACTATATAAGTAAATTGTTTATGTTCATCTGGAAAGTATAATTTTGGTAATTCTTTACACTTGATTTTTATTTTTCTGATATATTTTTTATCTTGTTCATCAAAGTGATATTCTATATCTTTCTTTAATTTTTTCTGTAATGGTTTTAAATTTTCTGCTAATTTTGGTATATATTCTCTTACTTGATTAACTAATCCTAAAAATGATTGTAATTTTTTCTTAGTATCTAATAATTCTTCAGAATTCGATATTTTTTGTACATTATGTGTTTGCATTTTTACTCCATTTTTATCTTTTTGTATTCCTAAGAATTCTATTTGATTTTTCATAATTTCAGCTTTCTTTTTTTATAAGCTAATTCCTGATATTTCTATGATATGTATGAATTTTTCTAATAATTTTAGATGTTCTTCTTTTGTTCTTGAATACAATAATATGTCGTCTATATATACTATGCAATTTTCTAGTTGGTTAAAATATGTATCCATAAAATGTTGATATCTACCTGGTGCGTTTTTATATCCAAATGGTAGAACATTCCATTCATAAAATCCTTGTGGTACAGTAAATGTTGTTAAATGTTTAGATTCTTCTTCTAGTTTTAGGTGGTAAAATCCTGATTTACAGTCAAATTTGCTAAAGTAATTATATCCTTGTATTTGTCGTACTTTTAATATTTTATTAGGTATGGGGTAATTATATGTTTTAGTTTTTGCATTTAGATTCCTATAATCAATAATCATTCTGCTTTTTCCTCTTTTCTGTTCGCTATGTTTGTTTACTATAAATGCTGGACTGTTGTGTTTACTATTGCTTTCTTTTATATACTTATTTTCTAATAATGCATTTTAAATTCTGATTAGTCTTCAAAATTATATCTTAATGGTTTTTGTGTTATTATACTATTTTCATCTATTAGTTCAATTTTTACTTTTGTTTTATGTTTATCCCATCCTTGTAATAGGTTTTCGTTATATAATGAGTTTAATTTATCGTTTATTGCTTGTATTTTATCTATTGTGAATATTATAATTTCTATTTTATGATCATTAGTTGTTATATTTTCTAATTTCTGGGTAATTTTTTCACTTCCTTTTATCCATGGTGTATTTTTTCTGATTTTATTATTAACTCTTTTTGCTCCTATCTTGTGATTACATATGGTAGTGAACCACCAATGTGTCTTTGTTATGGTATGTGGATATAATTTTTCTAAAAAAGGCATTCCTAATAATATATCTTTATTTGTAAATTCATAACTATAGATTTCATCTATTAATAATATTTTATCCCATATTTGTATTTTTATACTTTTGGCTTTATGTGTTATCATGCTTCCTTCATTATTAAATCTTGTTACTATTAATGGTGTTTTTAATTTTTCCCATTTACTATCTGGTAGACAATTATGTTTACACATATTTGCTTCTGCTCCTGTGTCTATCATAGGTGTGTAATATCTGTTATAGTATCCTTCTATAATTATTTTTGCTAAAATGTATATTTTTGTCATTATATCAATATATTAAAATGTTAGTTTATCATATAATTGTTCTTTTTGTTTTCGTAATGTATTGTTAGTTATTTATCATCTATATTATATGGTTTAACTGTTTCTAGCCATTTTATTCCTAAAGTAATATTATTATTTCCTTGATGTATTTTAAATTTAATTTTTATTGGTATTCCTCCAATAATTAGTTCTTGTTCAGTAGTTTCTTCTATATTTACCAAAGCTCTAGGTAATTCTGTATTTATATTTTCTCCTGTAATTATTTCATGTTCTTTTACTAGTTCCCTTATAATTTGGTTTTCTATTTGTCCTGTATTTATGGTTATTAAATATTTTCTTTGGTCTAATATTCCTGTGATATAATATTGATATGGTTGTATTTCATCTTTCTTTTGCTCTAATAACTTAGGTATTAAGTCGCAATCTAATCTTCTAGATGTACTATTTCTTGATGATGAAGGTGTGTCGTAGCTTAATCTTTTAGATGTACTTAATCTATCTTTTACTATCTCTAAATCTTCTTTAATATCTATTTCTTTGTAACTGTAATCATTATTATCTATTACTGTAATTATTTTATCAAATGGATTTTCTATTTTGATTTTTTGAATCTTATTTCTTGCTGTTATTTTATGCTTTGTAGTTAATACATATAAATTTTTACATCTTGCTGTAAATATCTTACTTCCTGGTGCTAATTCTATGCCTGTCATTTTCCAGTATAGTACTAGTGATTTATCTATGTTTTTGTCTTCTATTGCTACTGAATAATTTGCACTTATAATAAATTTAAATTTTTGATATATTAAATTTCCTCTAACTGCACTTATTATACTTTTTTCTATAGGTTGAATTATTCTATCATCTGCTAAATATAGTTCTATAGGTGTATCTATTCCTTCTCTAAAACATGTTTTTATCAATATTTCTATTGCTCCTAAATGTACATATTTTATTGGATTTTTTGATTTCAAATCGTGGATTTCTTTATTAATTATTTTTTTATTTATGATAGGTATTTTAGCTTTACCTTTAATATATTTACAATCTATTACATGTTCTTTTTGGCTTACTACATAATATTCATCGTGTTGTAATTTAAATAAGTTTTTTAATCTCGGTACTTCTAGTATCTTATCTATGCTTAAGTCTAATTCTTTTCCTTTTATTTGTTCAAACATATTATTGTCAAATATTATTTTTTGTTCTGTATATTCATTATCTTGATATTCTTCTTTACTTATTATTTTTATATCGTTTTCAGTCATAATCAGAGGATGACTCTATTCCTTCTTCTAATTCAATATCTGTTATTTCGTATATGCTATCTTCATTTTCTAATTCATAATCTAAATAATCTATCTGTTTATATGTATCATTTTCTATTATTACCTCTGTTATTTGTTTTTTCTTTAAATCTTTTGGTAATTTACAATCTCTAGCTAAATGTCCTAGTTTTCCACAATTATAGCATTTACATTCTGTTATATTTTTCTTAACTCTATGTGGTCTTTTTTGTTTATAATTTTTTATATAATATCTTTTTCTTGGGATTTTGTTCTTATATTTTGTTTTGAAATGTTTATACTTCTTTATCCTTTTCTTTTTATATGGATTTTTACATCTAAATTGAGGTGCTAATTTGCTTGTAATATGCTAGATTTTTTACTAATATTTTTTCTAGTTTTAATTCTTCTTTATGTTTTTCACATAGTTTCATAAACCATTGTTGTAAGAATTTTATTCTAGCTCCTAGTGTATCTACTGTATTTGATTCTTCCCAATCTTTTATTATTTTTGAACTAAATGGTTCTGGTAATTTTGTGTAATATAATTTTCTTATTTCTTTACTTTCATCATTTGTATATATTCCTTTATAGTAATATTCTCTAAACGCACATGTATATTCATCTATGTAACTCATTTTACATATTGCTAATTTATTCATTAAATTTCTGTTTATTATTTTATCTTTTTGTTGTTCTTCTATTTCTGTTGTCATACTACCAAATTCATTTCTAATTGATATTTCATATTTATTTAATATGTCTATTGTTGATGTTGCTACTTCATTATTAGACTTCGTATTATTTCTTAAGGTTGTTAAACTTGCTGGTTTTAAATTTTGTAACCATATTTTTGTTGTTCCTATAAGCGTTCTTTCTATATACCCTGGGGCATCTATTATTGATATTTTGTTGTCTATTCATTGTTTTGATATATAGCCTATCCATAATTGAATTGTTTTATTTGTATCTGCTACACAGTCTAAATCTAAGAAATTATTTTGATCTGTAGTTTGTCTAGGTATCCAATTTTTATTTAATCTTTTATCCCATAAAACTTTATCTCTTCTTTCTTGTTCGTAAGTATAATATGTTGGGGTTATATCCATTCGTGTTTTAGGATTTGAAGTACTAGGTTTCTCATCTAAATTTTCTACATTTATTTCTATATTTTTATCTTTTTCTATAAGCTCAGTATATGTTTCTGAATATGATTCAGAATTATTTTCTGAAATATTATCATTTCCTTCTTCATTTATTTTATCTATTCTTAACTCGTCTATTTTTAATTCAGGTAATTCTTCTGTTTCTTCTAACATTGTTTTCATTTTTTCTATTTCTTGATTTAACTTTAATTTTTCAGTTCTTTTCTTGTACTCTTCTTTTGCTTTTAATTTTTCTTCATATAGTTGTTTAAGTCATTCTAATTCTTTTTGTAATTCTTGAATTCTAGTATCTTTTACTTCCTCTATTTGTTTAATTTCTTTTTTAGCTTGTTCTCTAATTTTTTCAATTTCTTTTTTCCTATCGATTTCTTCATTTTCTTTATTTAATCGTACCATTGTTGTTAGACTATCTTCTAATTTTGCTGATTTTTTATCTGGCATTAAGTATAGTTGGTTTCCTATTTTTTTATATCTTCTTTCTAAGATTGAATGTATTATTTTTATTTCTAGTCCATCTTGACTTTTATATATTTTTTCTTCTACAGCATATTCTTCTTTATTCATTATAAATTATGTTGATATTTATATTCTAAGTGTTGTAATTGTAGATCTAATAAGAATATCGTTTTTCTTTGTGCTTTTATAGATTTTTGGCATACTCCTGCCCATATATTATCTTCTAGTCTATTTTGTCTAAATTCTATTTCCTGTTGTATTTCATTAATTTTTTCTAATAATTGTTCTCTATAAGTTTTATCCATTATAATTTTCTGGTGAAAATATCTTTTTATAATATTCTTGTTTCTTTATCATAAGATTTTGTATTTCTTTTGTATTTTCTGAAATATATTCTAAGTATTCTATATCTTGGATTCTTTGGTATGTTATAATATTACTCAGTAAAAGTTTTTGAGTAGATCTAAATTTTCCATAGTTTGTAGCAATATGTTAGATATTCGTAGTTTATCATTAATCTGAATATGAGTCATATAGTTCATATATACTTTGGATAGTTAGTTCATGCCAATTTTGTACTATTAGTTCCATTGTCTGGTTTATTTCTGTCATTTCTTCAGTAATTAAAAGGTCATAAATTTTTCTTTTTATGTCTATATTAAGTGTTCTAAGGATATATAAAATAAGTATTTTATAATTATAATCTTCATCTAGCAAGTATGTATTCATCATTTTCATGATTTCTAAACAGTTTATTCCTTCCAACCTCTTTGTTTATTATTTTCAATTATCAAATTATATTAAAGTTATCCTGAACAAATTCTTTTGGTCACTACTAAGACTTTTTGGCCTCAATCAGTTACCCTAACAGCGCTTTCAACAAGTTCGTACTTCCCCTCAAACGGCTTCTCTTTTGCCTAACTGGGTTTCCGGTTTCGGATGGCATAGTCTGGGCTTACCTATTCTCAGCCTACCTTCGTTCATAGCAAACTACTTCGAATTCATTCAGTATAACAATACTATAACATGATAATAATCAAATAATAATCAAGAGATTATCAGGAATATGAAAGTTTAGCTATTCATATTGAAACATGAAAATATCTCTGTTTGTAGATTTTCTGGAACTGATTCCTTCATAGCTTCGTGGTTGTTGTTAGATTTCTCCATCTAGATTCTTTCTTATCTAGCTCTGATACCAATTTAGGGGGTTGCAGAAGTTGAGAGGAATTTTTGGAAGTGGGAGTTGAGGGATGATCTTCCCTTTCTCCTTAACCTTGAACAATAAGGAGGTAGAAAGAAGCAAACACTGGGTTGAATGGGAAAAGGTCTGCCTACCTAAAGAAGGAGGCCTAGGCTTTAGATTTATTGCTGATATTTCTAAAGCCATGTATGCAAAGTTGTGGTGAAAATTTAGGACCCAAAACTCTTTATGGGCTAACTTTCTATAGAATAAGTACTGCAAGATGCAGATCCCAACCCTGGTTCAGTGGAAAGGGGTATCTCAAGTTTGAAAGCATATATTACATAATAGGGATGAAATTGAAAATCATTTATGGTGGGAACCTAGGGGTGGTACCTCTAACATTTGGTATGATAACTGATCTAAGCTAGACTTGTTGTATAAAGTCCCAACAGATTGTGACACTTTCCATAATCTAAGAGGAGATTAAGGAGTTTCTCACAGTAGATGGTGGGGACTTGGGAGAAATAAAGAGGGTACTTCCAGCATGTAGTGGAGCATACAAGGAATTACATGGGGGCTATACAACTAACTGATCAGCAGGACAAGGCATGGTGGACAAAAAATAACAAAGACACTTTCACTATCAAAAGTGCTTGGGAACTTCTGAGAAACAAGGAGGAAGTGCAGGAAGACTTTAGTCTCTTGTAGAGGAAAGGTCTTTCTTTTAAGATCTCTTTCTTGAACTGGAGGATCTGGAAAGGAAAGCTACCAGTTGGTCAACTTCTATACTTATAGAGCACAGACACATCCAGTGATTGCAGTTGTTGTCATAGCCTAGAAATAGAATCCATAGAACATTTATTCTATAATGGAGAAGTGGCTAAAGGAATTTGGAATCACTATACCAGTGCAGCAGGAGTACAAAGAGGCTCCTTTATCAAGCAATCTGTAAGACTATGGTGGAAAGCAGAAGGTAACTCTTGGTGTAAATCAGTCTATCAGGTTGTTCCTATGATCATGTGGTCCATCTGGAAAAGGAGGAACACTGTTTTGTATGGGGGCAAAGTGTCAATGAATAAGATTATAAGGGATATCGATGATTTGATAAAGAAATTTCTATGGAGTAGGTTTAATCTAATTACTGGGAATAGGCGGTGGTGTGATATCATTCAATTACTGGAAAGTTGTCACCCCAAAATTAGCTACAAGATTATAAGGTGGAGTGCCCCTTCCCCTAAATGGCTAAAGTGTAATAATGATGGGGAATCTAGGGGTAATCCTAGACCTAGCTCTGCTGCATTTTGCATCAGAGATTTATGAGGTGAAATTATAGTTGCGAAAGGATTTCTTTTACCTAACGGAACTAATATAGTGGCTTAAGCAAGAGCCATAAGAGAAGGTATGATGTATTTTAGAGATAACAAACTCAATTATAGTGTTATAGAGACAGATTCACTAGCAATGGTCTAGATTCTAGAAGGCAAATGAAAAGCTCCATGGAATGTGTCAGTAGAGATAAACTTGATTAAGGGGTTGCTGACCTTAATTACAGCAAGTGTACAATACTCTTTTAGAGAGGGAAATACACTAGTTCATTATTTCACTAACCTAGTTTTTGATTTTGCAGGTAACTATCAATTTAACAGTTTTCAGGAGGTTCCAAGTCAAGGAAGAAGGTTAATAAACCTTGATAAACATAACATCCAAAATATTAGTAGGTCATCAAAACAATTAAGCTTGCAACATTGAAATAAAGCAAACTATGGATTGAAGTCAGTACAAAATAGGGCCATGTAAGAAGTTATTTCATAGGATTTAATGGTAGCACCTAGTGAGAGCTTGGAAGTGTCCAAATGACTTTAAATCACTACATGGTCAGTTGGTATTGAAGTCAATATCCACAAGTTTACTGTTCTTGTTAAGTTAGATCAACAACATACAAATGCAACAATAGGACGGATAAGGTGCTTTCAGTTTCTTAGCTACTGGTATTTCGTAGGATATTAAGATACATAGAATGAGTAGAAGAATGGTGATGGAGGTTACCTTTTCTCAAGCTATGATCTTGAAGGCATGGATGGATTTTTCAATGTCTCTAAATTTGATAGCTGCAGCAGCGTAGATGTATCCTTCGCTACCTACATAAAAAAGAGAAGAAGCTTTCAGCAACTAATAGCTTGGTTTACACAGATTTGATGGTGGTATCATCCTCAATCGAGGGTCAACCCATCAATCTATGAAAATGGGCTAGAGGTTGTTGAATTAGCTACAAATGGGTCGATGGGTATCAAAGATAGAGGACGAGATGAAGAAATGATAATGAAGGTTACTTTTTATCATCAACTATCAAGATATGATCTTGAAGGCACGGTTGAAGATCTTGAAGGCATGGCTGAAGATTTATCTGTTTTGCTGACTTGTTTTGTTAGGGTAGTTTCCGATTCTGTAATTAGAAAGAATGATTTAGGGTTTTAGGCTTTGTTGTCCTTTAGTGGACATGGGCTGATTTGGACGTTTTTTGCACTTTTTGTTTAATAAAAATAGGCTTGGCCTATCTTTAACTTATAAAAAAAAAGTCAGAAGCTAGCAAGTAGATTAGCAAGGGTAGATTCAGTTGAATTTGGTGGGTCCTTCTAAGGCTAATAAAAGGCAGCACGATACACTAAAATTCCAGTATACATAAGGTTTGGGGAAGAGAAGACCACATAGGACCATTTTTGCTTCCAGGAGCGGACTCCAACACCATTTCCTTTCATCATACTCCCTTCATAGATCTCCATATGGTTGCATAATTTTATTGGTTCTCTATCCCCAATTTGAGCTTTATCTTTTAGATAATGACCACAACCCATGATCCTTCATAACTAACCTCCAAGGCCATGTTCTTAGAATGGCTCTACCAAATACCCTTAAGTTACTAACTATTACACCTCCCTTACTAAGAATGACATTGTTTCCCTATTAATAAGATGGTACTTTTCACCATCCACTATCCTTTCTTTTTTAGAAAGGTAACATTACTTCTATATATCCACAGGTACACTACATTAAAGTGTAGTCCCCTTCCAAAAGTTATACTTACATCAGCCCTAAGATCTTCTAGTTACAGCCAGTCAACATTAGAAACATCTTCAAAATTTTCTATAACTACCTGCTTACACCAAAAATAAAAAAGACCTAGGCAGTTTATTATTTAGTACTTTTTTCAACCTCTGTACTAGACATAGTAGAGGTGACAAAGACATGTTGTAAGTCAGATAATCCAAGTTCGACCTATACATAATAGGAACTGGAAACAGAGATATTTCCAATGGTAGCATCAGATTTATAGTTTATGAAACCGAGGAAAGAAAAGCAACCCAACTTTTAATCAACCAAGCTCAGTTCAAAAAGAGATGAACCTTATCAAGATATAATTTAGTAGCCCATGTTGAAATTATTGTTATTTGACATTTTTCATCCTTTGAAAGATTATCAAGCTTCCGTAAGAGAAATATTCTCAGTGCATCCTGCAAGCAAAGAAGTGTTATATCCAGGAAGAAATTTTCAATTAGTTCTTTTTCCTACTGATTCTATTATTTGTGGTTGTTTTTCTATTCGAGGTTTCCAGATGTCACATGTAAAAAAACTAACAAAATTAACTTTCAACAACAGACCAAGTAATACCTCTCATTATAACATGTCCAAAGGCAGCAAGATAACACTAGAGATCTGTTGTAAAAAGGAATGGGATATCGACACAAAGATAGGTTCATTATCTTCCTAAAGGATAATTGCTTCATATTATGACAATGATAGGACTTCTAAGTAAGAAGATAATCACAAGAAATTAAACTTCCTGTGGTTTCTCCTAAGATATATAAAATTAAAGTGGATAATGGAAGAAAAAAGAATATATTATGATAAATGGAGTTTTTCTGTTTTGATGGAATATCAATTCCAGCACACTCATTGAAGGCTAGATGTCTAGTTAGTTTATTCAGTTGGCATTTTCTCATGCTTATTAATAGTGTTGATAATTTTTTGGCCTTCGTTAATTCCCTGGTTCTAGCGTAGGCACTCATATATTGAGGCTAACATTGTTTTTGGTCTTCTGATTTGGACCTAACAAATTTTTTGTCTTTTGGAATTTTCCTAATGCCTTATTAGTGATATTATCTCACTTCTTCAAAAAACAAAAAAACAAATGAAGTCTTTCAAGTCAACTTAGGATTGATGTACTTCTTTTTTTTTTTTGAGAATACAAATACTGGTATCAAAAACACTAAGTTATGTACACTACATGAACCTAAAAGTTAAAGCAAACTTAGTCATCAGTATCAACACCGACAAAATAGAGGTGTGCAAATGAGAAATTTAAGGATGCCATCACTAGCCTTATTAGGTCTAAGACTTCTGCACTATCATGTTTAAATCTAAGAATTTCATCAGCTGCCCTTTATGTTGAAAGAAAAAGGAATTATATCCTAGTTTCTTCATGTGCAACAAACCAATATTTATTCAATATCATGAAATCATGAAGCTTAGTGAACATTATTCTAAAATTTAAGTTAGAACATTATGGCTAATGCATATATGATATTTGGTAGACATGCTAAAGAGTTGCAAAAGTGACAAAAATTCAAAAATGGAAGAATATATGTATACCTCATAATTATTGCGTCCATGCCATCTATCTTACAAGTTCATTTTTGAGTACGTAATTATACGATATACAACCAAACAAAAAATTTCATACAATTTTAGTCTTTGGTTTGAGGATAGCAAAACCCCAAGCCATATATTGCATATAGACATAGGCATGCATGAAAAATAATTTAAACTTTAGAAACTGCTACAACTAATTGATCTAAAAGGTTAAAAGACATAGAAACAAAGTCATAAAGTACCACTAACACACCTTAACCTTGTTACCAATGAGAAGTAGGGAATGAAACTCGGTTATGGCCAGAGAGCTAGGTTTCACACCTTCAACTCCTTCACAGAATTTAGAGTAGTCCAGAAAAACTTTGTTTTCCATAAAGTTTCCATCCCCATTTGGGGAACTACAGTGAGATTTTCAAGAATTGTAGAAAATATAAAATAAAAAAAAATTATGTATAGAACTCTAAAGTTTAAATAAAATTTGAGCATTAACGTTATGAGATGAAAAAACTTGGAATTGAAACAATCCAAAGAAGTAAGGCAATACGCAACAGGTAGTAAATCCAAAGAAGTAAGGCATTATTGCAGAATCTGAAAAGAATAACAAACCAAATTGATCAATTCAATATTCTTCATTACTAATCTCAAAAGAATTCAGTGTTACAACTTTGTCCTGTATTCACACAGAAAATATACTACCTAATCTTGTATGAAAACTAGATATCAAAAGAGTTAACTACAACAAGTTCCATTAGTCAAAAATTTCACAACTCTTCACAGAATCAATGCTCCCAAATCCCATTTGAATTATGAAAACCAGATATCAAAGAATTATTATCTACAGTAGGTCCCATTAGTCAAAAATTGCATAACTCTTCACAAAATGAAATGCTCCCAAAACCCTGAAACAAAACTATGATCTGATTAGAAAGGTTGTTCCTTCGATTAGTTGGAATTGTCTTCTTCCGCTCTTTTCATCTTTTCAACACTAACCCTCCTTATCTTTTCACAAACTTCTTTCACCTCCATTGATTTCATTTCTTGGTAAACCCTATGAACTCCATAACATATATAGAACAATTTATAATGCCATTATAAAATTCTGTTTCACTTACAAAATCCTAATATATAATACGATTAAATTTCCTTACAGTGAAAGAGGCGAAATCAGACATGACTTTGCTAGCTTTTTCAGCTATGGCATCAGTATCAACTTTCACAAATGTTTCAGCATTTCCATTTACAGCTTCTTTCTATAAATAAAATAAATGAGAAAGTCAAGTTCAGTATCAGAGAAACAACATACATCTACCTGGTTCAAATCTTTCAACAATTTTGGTAGTTTAGGAGTAATTCTTCTTTCCAGGGTTTTACCCAACTCAATTTTAGCATGCCCCCATATCACTCTACCAAAGATCTTCGTAATTGCATTCATGGCCAATAAAATCTTGAAATTTATTTTTGGTTTTCTCCTTTCAAGAATTCTTTAGAAATACTTTTTTGTGGGAGCAATGAATACATTGCGCGCTCTCTCACCGTATATATATATATATATATATATATATATATATATATATATATATATATATATATATATTGTTTAAAATTAATTATTGTGTTATTTATTAATTGTAATTTTTTTACTTATATACTTAAGTGTGTGCATTCTATTTTTCGGTTTGGTTTTGCACTATTCAGTTTGAATTTTTTGGTTTTTGGTTTTGTATAAGTGTAGCCCAATCTGATCCAAAATAAATTTGGTTTGATTTGGTTTTCCTTTATTCGGTTCAGCTTTTTTCGATTTGGTTATTTGGTTATGTCAATAATTAATAACATAACCAAAGTAATAATATGTAATCCTTAAATATACTTTCTAGTAAAAATCATAAGTAAAACTTAAAAACACAATACTTATAAGTATGTCTATTATAGATGTATTTCAAACATAAAATATAAACGTAATCATCATTGTGAACACCTAATTTTTGATGTGTTTAATTACTCCTACAATATATATAATAAGATTATTTTGCTTATTCATGTATTTTTATTTATTTTATGTTATTTTTATTTAGTAATTTTTTTACTTCAAAATGTTTGAATTTTGTGTTAATGAGCTAATTTTTCTTTTAGGTTTGGATGATTAATCTGATGAATCCTACTCAATGAGCCTATTTTCTTTAAAAAGAGTCAACTGATCCATCGTCTTTTATTCAATTAATGAATTAAAGAAAATGGGAAGGACAATGGAGTCATTTTCAATAGTCTTTTCTTAGAAAAGAAAACAATAAAAAAAAATTAATAATTTTCATTGGTTCTTTTGGGTAGCCCATTGGGGAGAACAAGGGTGCTCATTGAGACAAGAAAAAGTTTCATTGGGAAGAAAACGGTCAAGCATGCATTGGGTGTCTAGTTTTCAAGAAAAGAAAATTATTTCATTTTTCTCAATCTATTTAAACCCTTCTCTTCTTTCATTTTAAGAGGGTGATTTGAAAAAAAAAAAAGGATTTGAAGAAAAGATTTGGGGGAAAAAAAGATTTGTAGGAAGTGACTTTGAGAGAGATTTTGGAAAGGAAGATTTTTTTTTTAAAAAAAAGGCACACAAAAAATATGAAAGAAAGAAAAAATTAGAAGAAGAAAAATCATAAGAATAGAAAGTAAAAGTCTTCTCTAAAAAACTAAAAAATATTTTCATATTTGTGTGAGTTTGTGAGTTAAATTAACTTTGCTTCCATCATTGTTTTGCCATCATCTCTTTAGGTATATTCGTTTCCAACATTTTGCAATGTAACTTAAAAAAAAATAAAAATGAAACATTTTGTTTATATTTTGATTAAATTATTATGTTTGGTTCATTTGAATTAGTTAAATATGTTATGATGCTTAATATAATTATGTCTTGTTGTTATTGTACATCTGTGGTCTATTATTAATAATGTGCTAATTATGTTTTATCATTATGAAGTTGACACTTAAATATATATTTTACTAAAAAAAAAAAATCGAAGTCATGGTATCAATTCTGGTCATTTTAAGAAAAAAAAGAGAGATTGTTTTTTGCAAAAACGCAAAACTGATCATTTTTGCAAAAAATATAAATCTGGTCACTTTTACAAAAAATGTAAATCTGATCATTTTCTAAATTCTGTTTTCTTTCCTCTTAAATAAATATATGAAAATGGTTATTGAAACAAAAATACAAAATCGACTACTTTTGTTTAGTAGTTTAACTATTAGATAAATTTGACTATTTTTCTAATTTTCTTTCAAAGGAGAACAATGTGCTCATTTTGTGTAAAATAATTTTTTTTTATTAAAATGGTCATTTTTGAAATTGCATCAATATGAAGAAAAAAAAAATAGTATATCACTATTTGTTTTAAAGGGGGGCTTAGTTATTATTTTATAAAAAAACTTTTTTTGATTTTGTTGTTATTGTCAAGTAGTGATACTTATATATATATATATATATATATATATATATATATATATAATTATTTTTTTTTGTTATTTTTTATTTTTTAAAAAAAATTAATTAGCATTTTGCAAAAAAAAAAAAAAAAAATCAGTTTCATGTCTATATGTTGCAACAAGTTCATTTATTCATTAATTTTTTTTTTATCATTATTAAATAAAATTTGAGTCATTAATTATTAGTCTTTTTTAAAAAAATAAATAAAATTTATTAAATACCACCATGAGTTAGGTTATGATCCTTGGCGTGTACTATTTTTTTTAAAATGAGAGGTCTTGTGTGTGGCTACGCTCCTAGGTAAATTGATTTTTTCTAGTGACTAATGCAAATTTACAATTTTATCCAAAAAAAAAATTAGCCAAACATGTGTTAATAAAGCGACCTTGCTAGAATCACGGGACTTGGATGGTGCCTCATTCATTCCCTCCGATTAATAGAATTTATTATCCAATCTTTGTTTTCGTAGACTAACAAAATAAAGAGTCATTTCCATTTAAATTAGGAATTACCAGGTGACTTGGAACATTACAAAACTCAATTCCAAGTGGCAACTAAAATTTTTTTTTTCTTTTACTTTAATTTTTTTAAAAAAAAACACATGACATTCCTTAACAATTGTAAATGAAGAGGTGTGACAGATCTGGCAACTCCGCTGGGGACTTTTTTTTGAAATTCGAGCTTTGTACATTGACTATATTTGGCTATTATGATTATTTTTTGGATAAATTTTGTGTTTGTTGGCTAATTTTACTATTTTGATGATTCATTATTTGGATATTGTGTGATTGTATATAAATTGTCTTCTTTTGCACACCCTCTAAGTTTTTGAAATTTTGTTATACACTGTGTGTGCGAATACACTCCACAGGACTTCTGTCTAGGATGAGCTAGTGTGCGGTTACGCTCCTGGTTCAAAATTTGTCACACATAATAGGCGGGATTTGGCCATCAGTTAAGTCGAAATAGCTCTGCTACTGGTCCGTTGACCCTCCCCGGCACAAATTGTCCGCTCGAGTAAAGTCAATCTAGACACCTTCCTTATAGAGTGTTAAACCTAGCAAAATAATCCACAATAATTATCTCTAGTAGGCTACGTTTATTTGCATCATGTCAATTTGACCTAGCTAGACTGACTCAGGTGTCGGGGCCACCTAAGATAGGTACCCAATCTAGACCAAGATGTTTATTTTATATGATACGTGAAAATAATTTGTTCAGAAGGCCTTTACATTGTTGACTAGCTTTACAATTGCTTTGTCTTTCAATTTTATTTATTTATTTAAAAAAAAAAAAAAAGGAAAAAGAGGTTGAAATAAAAAGGGTGATATTTGAAGTGTGAGTCATTTTTTTAAGAACTACACACACCTGTTTCTCACCAAAATGAGATACGTAGGCAACCCTCTTGGGGTTCGGTGATTCTTATTTTAAAAAAATAAATTAAAAAATCATTTTTTCCAAAAAAAAAAAGAGAAATAAAAAAATGATTGTTGTAATTGTATGTCCATTTTTTTCTAGAACCACGCAATGATCTGATTCATGCGGTTACATGATCGTAGGCAACTCCAAGAGGTTCGATGTGTTTTTTTTATAAGAAGTCAAAAAGAAAGACAATAAATAAAGTAAAGTGGGGATGAGACAAACAAGATTCTAAACTCATGATGTTAGGTGCTCGACATAAAATGTGTGATTAATATCTACAAAATGTCTAACCCCTAGCATGTTTGTTGTTTTTGTCACCTTTAGGTAGCTTTAGGTGGTTGGTTTGTGGTAAATTGGCAGAACATCTGTAATTTCTTAGGTCAAAGGAAAGAACATTAATGACACAATAATCAAACCATATCTCTCTTATGCCTTTTCAATGATAGCAACAATAATGCTCAATTTTGGTTATCAACATAGTAAAGATTTGGGAGCATGTTAGCAAGGAATCGTGGATTCCGTTGCTCCTTTGGGAAATCTGGCCCCAGATACAAACAGACCAAGAGAAATAGTGATAGAGTGAAGAACCACAAAATGAGTGATTTGGCGCTACTAGAACTGATTGCCCATATTTCTTATCAGGGTCAAGAAATTCAAGCTTCCTCTGCTAAGGATGACTTTGAAGAAGTTTGTCAGGATTCGAGTCAACTGTTTTATAAAGTGGAGATGGTCCAAGTTAGTGAAGGTACTAGTCATGACAATGTGGAGCTCGTGGGCTCAGGTGTTGAGCTGAACGATTGGGAAGCCACTCCTCTCCCCATAAGGAAAGAGTCTTGGCAGTTTCTTTTGCTACTCTTTTTGTATTTGAATTATTTTCAGGATTATGATCCGTTTATTCTGATAAAGCTTCGTATTATTGTTAATCCTTCTATCCCTTTCCAAAAAAAAAAAAGAGAATAATTTTTCTCTTAATTTTTATCTTTCATTTTCAGTTTTGCTAATGTTGACTTTGATAACATGACATGCGTACGGAATTCACTCTCAAATCTCAAAGAGTTGTTTATTCTCGAATCAGCAAGTCAAAAGGTTGAATATGATGAATATAAGGCTTTTAGTGAAATCAAGACAACTAATTTGGAAAGTTTTGAGGAAGTCAAAGAAATAAGAATTAGTTTTCATATCAAGCAAGAAATTAGGGATGCCATAATCCAACTTTTGTTTGACTACAAAGATGTGTTTGCTTGGCCCTATAATGACATGTCAGGTTTGAGTGACGATTTAGTGGTTCATAAGTTGCCTACTCATCCTGATTTTCCACCCGTCCAACATAAAAGAAGAAAATTCAAACTGGATGTAAGTGAAAAAATCAAGAAAGAAATCATGAAACAACTAAGTGCAAATGTGACCCAAGCCATTCGTTACACTATATGGTTGGAAAATATTGTTCCTGTGCCAAAAAAGGATGGAAAGACAAGAGTTTGTGTTGACTATTGGGATTTGAACAAAGCTAGTCCGAAAGACAACTTTTTCTTGCCCAATATCCACATTCTAGTTGATAACTATGCCAAACACGAAATCCAATATTTTATGGACTGCTATGCGAGGTATCATCAAATCTTGATGGATGAAAAAAATGTTGAGAAAACGACTTTCATAACTCCATGGGGGACCTATTGCTACAGGGTCATCACATTTGATCTTAAAAATGCTGGGGCAACTTACACGAGAGCTATGACCACCATGCTTCATGATATGATGCATAAAGAAATTAAAGTATACGTCGATGACGTAATCATCAAGTCTAAAACACAAGCTCACCATGTGCAAGATATGATAAAATTCTTTGAAAGAGTGTGAAGATATGATCTCAAGCTTAATCCAGCAAAATATGCATTTGGAGTTCCATTTGGAAAGCTTCTGTGTTTTATTGTCGGTAGAAGGGGAATCAAATTGAATCTTTCCAAAATATAAGTCATTCAAGATTTTCCACCCCCAAAAAATAATACTGAAGTCATGAGCCTACTTGGGATGTTGAACTACATCAGCAGGTTTATTGCTCAACTCACAACCACTTGTGAGCCCATTTTCAGACTTTTAAAAAAAGATACTGCTGTCAGATGGACGGAGTATTGTCAACAAGCTTTTGAAATAATCAAGAAGTATCTGTCCAACCATCATGTATTGGTCACTCCTGAACTTGATAAGTCTCTCTGTCTATATCTTTCAATGACTGATAATTCCTTTGGGTATGTTCTCGGTCAACACGATTCCATAGGTAGAAAGGAGCAAGCTATTTACTACTTGAGCAAGAAATTCACTAGTTATGAGGTCTTACACACTCTTGGAAAGGACATGTTGCGCCCTAACTTGGGTAACTCAAAATTTAAGGCATTACCTTTTATCCTACACAACTTACCTCATATCGAGGATAGACCCTTTGAAGTACATATTTCAGAAGCCAATGCGAGAAGGCAAATCTTGGTCACTGAATTTGACATTATATATGTCACGCGAACTTCAATGAAAGCCCAAGATTTGGCAAACCACTTGGCAGTGAATCCAGTCGATGGCGACTACGAACCATTGGATACATATTTCCTAAATGAAGAGATTAACTCAATTGAAGAAGTAGATCCAGATGAAAATCAGGTTTGGCAATTATAATTTGATGGATCAATTAATGGAAAAGGCACAAGGATTGGGGAAATTCTCATATCTCCCATAAGGCAGCGTTACCCTGCAATAGCACGACTTTGTTTCTTTTGTACAAATAACACAATAGAGTATGAAGCTTGCATCATAGGTTGAAATATAACAATAGATTTGGGTGTTTAAGAATTGATTGTGTTAGGAGATTCTGATTTTCTTATTCGGCAAGCTCAAGGAGAATGGAAAACTCGAACCTCAAGCTTCTTCCTTACAGACAATGAGTGGAAGATCTTAGCAAAAGGTTTAGGTCAATTAAGTTCAGATACATCCTCAGGTTTCATAATGAATTGGCAGATGTTTTTGCTACTTTGACCTCAACGCTTCCATAACCTGGAAACACTTGCATCACTCCTTTGGAGATTCAAGTTCGGGACCAACATGGCTACTATAACACAGTGAAAGCAGAATCGAATGGTGAGCCATGGTACCTAGACATCAAACATTTCTTACAAATAGGGAAATGTCCCAAACATGCTAATGGAATCCAAAAAAGAACTATTAGACGTTTGGCTAATGGTTTCTTTCTGAGCGGGGAAATTTTATATAAACGAACTTCGAATATGAACTTGTTGAGATGTGTGGATGCTAAAGAAGCCGAGAAAATCATGAATGAAGTACATGTTGGGGTATGTGGACCAAACATGAATGGATATGTCCTTGCAAAGAAGATACTTCGAGCAGGATATTACTGGTTTATCATGGAACGGGATTGCTTTCGCTTTGTGAAAAACTTTCATCAGTGTCAAATTCATGGTGATCTCATTCATTCACCTCCTTCAGAGTTGCACCACATGACCACTCCTTGGCCCTTTGTTGCTTGGGGAATGGATGTTATCGGACCAATTGAGCCAAAAACTTCTAATGGACATCGATTCATTTTGGTTATAATTGATTGCTTTACCAAATGGGTGGAGGCAATCACTCTCAAGGCAATCACTAAGAAGGTGTATGTGGATTTTGTCCATTCAAACATCATTTGTCATTTTGGTATCCCAAGAACTATCATCACAGATAATGTTGCAAACATTAATAGCAATTTGATGAAGGTGGTATGTGAGCAATTCAAAATTATGCATGACAATTCTACTCCGTACTGACCAAAAGCCAACGGAGCTGTGGAGGCTGCCAACAAGAACATTAAAAAGATTCTCAGAAGGATAGTTCAAGGCATCATACAAAGGCATGAGAAGCTATCTTTTGCACTTTTGGGATATCGTACAACAGTATGCTCCTCAATTGGTGCAACTCCTTATTAGCGAGGATGAAATTGAGGATGCTGAATGGGTCAAAACCCGACTAAAGCATCTCACATTAATAGATGAGAAACGATTGGCGGTCGTCTGTTTTGTTCAGCTTTATCAGCAAAGGATGGCTCGTGCATACTACAAAAAGGTGCACCCAAGACACTTTGAAGTAGATCAACTAATCTTAAAGCGCATTCTCCTACACCAAGAAAAAGCCAAGGGAAAGTTTGCCCTAATTTGGCAAGGTCCATATCTTATCAAGGAAGTGTTGTCCAAAAGAGCCTTGCACCTTACAGATATAGAGGGTAAAATCACAAGCATGATTGTTAATGCAGACACAGTCAAAATATACTACATCTAATGCGTTCTAAGATTATTTGGAAAGTTTATTGTTGAGAGAACAAAATCCTCTCATTGAACCATTTGAACTACGTTTGACCTGATTTCAAAAGGATACGTAGGCAATCCTTTTGGGTTCGGTCATACCATAAAAAAAAAAAAAATATTCCAGTATTCACACGAAACTGGGGAGTTTTATTAAATTTTATTTTGATAGAATAGTGTCAAATTGTAATTCAGTTTATGATTCTATTCTAGCAACCGACATTTTGACCAACTCTAAGAATGATAGATTTAATGTGTCTTGCACGGACAATTGATTGTCAAAGACAAGATTGTTGAGTAAAAAAAAAAAACTTATAAGTGTAAACCCTTGTGCGCACCATAAATTAAAAAAAGAAAAGAAAAAAAAAAGAAAAGAAAAGAGAGGGCCTCATCGGTGAAAACCTTTATGGGCACCATAAGACGACAAGAGAGAAGATCTTATCGATGAAAACCCTTTCAGGCACCTTAAGATAAAAGAAAATAATATCATGAAAATTACTAATTGGAAGAAATCTGCAAAGACCGCCATTTATCAACACCTCCGAAGGATACATAGATCAATTTTAAATTGATAATGATTTAGATTTTGAGAACTAGACAACTCAAACGGATCAGGGGTCAAGTCCAAAGTGCATGTCATGGTTCACTCAAAGTCAACATATGCCTCAAGATAAGCTCTATTTCTCATTTTCTTCAAAAGGGAATGCCCTTCCTTGAGTTTATAGTTTTTCTTGATCCAATCTTTCACACTAAGTCTGATATTTTTCTAGTCCTTTTGGTATAATCTCTTGACAAAATAAGGTTAAAAATTGCAAAGCTTAGTGTGGTTTCCCAAAAGTAAAGTTAAGTATATGAGTTGGCACGCCATTAAGCAAAGACTAAAACGCCTCAGATCTTTACTAAAAATTCGTGAAGGAACACGATATAGTCTCTTAAGTCATGAAAAAAAATTCAAAAGGAAAATCCATTCTTTGGGACATCAGTCGCACCATGATATTTGGTTGTACCAAAAGATCAAGGCCCCTGGATTGACGACGAGGAACCTTCAAAGGTTGTTCAACCAAGGATTTGGAGTAGAGTCGGAGAAATTGGTCAGGAGTATGGTCAAGTCATCAGAGCATCAAGGCCAACCAACCACCACTTTAAATGAACAATTTTCTCTTTCTTTTGATCAACACAGGAACGAAAGAAAATGCAGGATTATGAGTCAAAAGATGGAACATCACACAAAAAAAAAAGTTCTCCAAAGTCTTTGCATATTTTGTTGTTTCATCTCATGATATTCACATTCTTGCCTCTCAATTCAAGAGAGTCCGACAATACACATCAATCTTTGATTCATATGCAATACGCACCAATCTTTCTCTCATGTGCAATACTCACCAGTCTAAATTCTGTGCAATACACACCGGTATTTCTTTCATGAGCAATACGCACCAGTCGAAATCTCATGCAATACACATTGATATTTCATTCATGTGCAAAACGCACCAGTCTTTCTTTTATGCGCAATACGCACCAGTATGAATTTCGTGCAATATGCACCTATCCTTTATTCATGTGCTAAACGCACTAGTCTTTCTTTCATGTGCAAGATGCACTAATCTATATCTCATGCAATACGCATCGATATTTCATTCATGAGCAATACGCACCAATCTTTCTTTCATGTGTAATACGCACCAGTTTAAATTTTGTGCAATACACACCCGTCCTTTATTCATGTGCAATACGCACCAGTCTAAATTTTGTGTGATATGCACCCATCCTTTATTCATGTGCAAAACGCACCGGTCTTTCTTTCATGTGTAATACGCATCAGTTTGAACCATGTTCAAAATGCACTAGTTTGAATTTTGTGCAATATGCACCCATCCTTTATTCATGTGCAATACACACCAGTCTAAATTTTGTGTGCTACGCACCCGTCCTTTATGCATGTGCAAAACGCACCAATCTTTCTTTCATGTGTAATACGCACCAGTTTGAATTATGTGCAATTCGCACCCGTCCTTTATTCATGTGCAATAAGCACCAGTCTGAATTTTGTACAATACGCACCTATCCTTTATTCATGTGCAAAATACACCCGTCTTTTTATATGTGTAATACGCACTAGTCTGAATTCTGTGCAATACGCACCCGTCCTTTATCTCGTGCAATCTACACCAGTCTTCCATTCATGTGCAATTCGCATCAATCAAAATCCTATGCAATATGCACCAATTTTCATTTATGTGCAATACGCACCCATCTTTCTTTCATGTGAAATATATACCAATTGTTATTCACGTGCAATACGCACGCATCTTTCTTTCATTTGCAATACGCACCAATCTAAATCTTGTGCAATACGCACTAGTCTTTCTTTCATGTCCAATGTGCACCCATCCTTCATTCACGTGCAAAACACATCAATTCTCTATTCATGGGCAATACGCATCATATGCATATTCTAGCACTACACACCAGAATTGATGTGCAATACACACCATATTCATATTTTGGGTGATACACCCAATCTTAGGTCAACCCACGAAGCCAATACGTCTCATTTGAAACTATCAGGGCAATACGCCTCATTTCTCCTTTTTTTTCCTAGGGTTATGCGATTCTTATATCATATTTTCCTAAAAGAAACACATCATATTCAGGTTCTTCATTTTGTGATCTTGAGTTTTGGGTTTCAATAGCCAACTAAAGTCAAAACATGCACCTAAGAATGATCTACAAGCCGCAAGAGAGCATCAAGATCAATCTCAGAGATAACACACAGAACAAGTCGAAGATTAAGACAAGACTCTAAGAAAAAACATCTAGTAGGGATCTCGTAGCTCCTATATTTTAGAGAAGCAGTATAAACGAAAAGAGCAAGTCGAAGATTAAGACAAGACTCTAAGAAAAAACATCTAGTAGGGATCTCGTAGCTCCTATATTTTAGAGAAGCAGTGTTCTCTTGCTCTTTTCGTTTATGTAACAATAGACAATAAGATGATGACAAGCAATAAGAAGCAATCTTTTGACCACAATGTCTGGTAGTTTCATCTATCAAATTTTCTTGAACTACACTGACCTGATTTTCTTTTAATCAAGGATATGTAGGCAACCGTTGAAGCAAGGTTAGGTCATCTTTTTCAAAATGGCTTCAACAGAGTTTGAAACATTAAAAATTAGTCACTCCGTTCACTTTCTTTATTTGAAAACTCTTCATGTTTCGAAGCAAAGAGAGACATGATGTGAACACCTAATCTTTTATGTGTTTAATTAATCCTACAATATATATAATAAGATTATTTTCTTATTTATGTATTTTTATGTTATTTTTATTAAGTAATTTTTTTACTTCAAAATGTTTGAATTTTGTGTGAATGAGCTAATTTTTCTTTTGGGTTTGGATGGTTAAGATCTGATGAATCCTACTCAATGAACCTATTTTCTTTAAAAAAAATCAAATGATCCATTGTCTTTTATTCAATTAATGAATTAAAGAAAATGGGGGTCCACTAAAAGGGCAATGAAGTCATTTTCAATAGTCTTCTCTTAGAAAAGAAAAAGAGAAAAGAAAAGTAATAATTTTCATTGATTCTTTTGTGTAGCCCATTGGGGAGAACAAGAGTACTCAGTGGCGGATCCAGGATTTAGAGTCCGTGGGTGTCAAATAGACTTATCGATTAATGTGCCAACTTCTTTCCTTAAAAAAAGGTGCATGGAGCCTTTTTTTTCTTAAAAAATGTCTGCAGCAAATTTCTAAAAGAAAAAAGTTACAAATGGAATTCGAACCAGCAACATTAGCCATCTAAAGTTGCCCTCATACCGTGGCACCAGAAGCCAATTTGGTTCACTAGGTGGCACGCTTTATATTTATATATATATATATATATACACACACACACACCCCTATGTATATATAGAGTTTCCGTCGAAGTTCAGGGGTGGCGTGGCACCCCCACTGCCCTTCATAGATCCGCCACTGAGAGTACTCATTGAGAAAAGAAAAAGTTTCACCGGGAAGAAAAAGGTTCAAGCATGTATTGGGTGTTTAGTTTTCAAGAAAAGAAAATTATTTCATTTTTCTCAATGTATTTAAACCCTTCTCTTCTTTCATTTTAAGGGGGGATTTGGAAAAAAAAAAGATTTGAAGAAAAGATTTGGGGGGAAAAAAGATTTGGAGGAAGTGATTTTGAGAGAGATTTTGGAAAGGAAGAATTTTTTTTTAAAAAAAGGAACAAAAAAAGGCACACAAAAAAGAAGAAGGAAAATAGAAGAGGAGAAGAAAAAATTAGAAGAAGAAAAATCATAAGAATAGAGAGTAAAAGTCTTCTTCTAAAAAGATAAAAATTATTTTATCTTTGTGTGAGTTTGTGAGTTCAATTAGCTTTGCTTCCATCATTCCTTTGCCATCACCTCTTTAGGTATATTCCTTTCCTACATTTTGCAATGTAACTTCAAAAAAAAGAAATGAAACATTTTGTTTATATTTTGATTAAATTATTATGTTTGGTTCATTTGAATTAGTTAAATATATTATGATGCTTGAGATGAATATGTCGTGTTGTTATTGTATATTTGTGTTCTATTATTAATAATGTGCTAATTATATTTTATCATTATGAAGTTGACACTCAAATATATGTTTTATCAAAAAAAAGAAATTCAAAGTCCTTTTATCAATTCTTGTCATATTAAGAAAAGAAAAAAGATCGTTTTTTGCCAAAACGTAAAACTGATCATTTTTGCAGAAAATGTAAATCTGGTCGCTTTTAATAAAAATGTAAATCTGATCATTTTATAAATTCTATTTTTTTTTCTCTTAAATAAATATATGAAAATGGTTATTAAAAACAAAATACAAAATCGACTACTTTTGGCTAATAATTTAACTATTAGATAAATTTTGCTATTTTTGCAATTTTCTTTCAAAAGAGAACAATGTGGCTATTTTGTGTAAAAAAGAAAATTTTACTAAAATGATCATTTCTGAAATTATATCAATATAGAAAAAAAATTAGTATATCACTATTTGTTTTAAAAGGGGGCTTAATTATTAATTTATTAAAAAAAACTTGTTTTTTCTTTTGTTGCTATTGTCAAATAGTGACACTTATATATATATATATATATATATATGTTCCTCTTTTTTATTTTTTTAAAAAAATTAATTAGCATTTTGCAAAAAAATAATCATTTTCATGTCTATATGTTGCAGCAAGTTCATTTATTCATTAATTTTATTTTATCATTATTAAATAAAATTTGATTCATTAATTATTAATCTTTTTTAAAAATATAAATAAAATTTATTAAATACCACCATGTGTTCGGTTACGATCATTGGTGTGTATTATTTTTTTGAAAAGAAGAGGTCTTGTGTGTGGCTACGCTCTAAAGCAAATCGATTTTTTCTAGTGACTAATGCAAATTTACAATTTTATCCAAAAATTATTTTTAGCCAAACATGGATTAATAAAGCGACCATGCTAGAACCACGGGACTTGGGGGTGCCTCATACCTTCTCCCCGATCAATAGAATTTCTTACCCAATCTTTGTTTTCCTAGACTAAAAAAATAAAGAGTCATTTTCTTTTAAATTAGGAATTTACCAGGTGACTTGGGACACCCTAAAACTCAATTCCAAATAGCGACTCAAAAAAATATTTTTCCTTTTACTTTTATTTAAAAAAAAAAACCCCGTCACATTCCTTAACAATTGTAAATGAAGAGGTGTGACAATCATGAAAAGCAATAACCAAAAAGGGACAAAAGTGGTTAACTACAACTTAATTCTAAACTTAAACATTATATATATATATATATATATATATATATATATATATATATATAAAATTCGGGTTTTTTTGGTTTTTATTTTTTAAAACCAGAAACCAAACGAAAAAACCAAACAAAGTAATTTATTAATCCAAAACCAATTCGAAAAAACAAAAAACCAATCCAAATAAAAATCTGATTTGATTTGGTTTGGTTATTCAATTTAATCCGAATAGTGCACACCCCTACTTTTAATTTGTTTCTTTTCTATTCATAAAATCATCTAACTATTATTATTTTCATCAAAAATTACTAAGAGCGACAAAAACTCCATTTACTCCTAATTAACATGACACGTCACATTAAAGCACTATTATTTTTTAAGGGGAATTTTTCACATATAGTCACTCAAAAATAACTTAACTATGCTCCATAGCTATAGTTTGCTAATTACGAATCGTAGCTACATGTTAGGAGGAGAAAGGAGAGCGAGATTGGGAGAGGGAGGAGAGAGGGCAGAGAGTGGAGAGAGACGAATTGTATATGTATATCTATCTAATTGTATATGTATATGTATATCTGTCAAATAATTGTATATGTATATATGTTAAATAATTGTATATATGTAACTAGTAGACATATGTATTGTATATCTGATGAGCGAGAATGGGAGAGGGAGGAGAGAGGCGAGCGAGATTTGGAGAGGGAGGAGAGAGGCGAGCGAGAGAGGGTAGAGAGTGGAGAGAGGCAAAATGTATATGCATGTATATCAGATAATTGTATATATGTGTAACTGATATACATATGTATTTGTATATCTGGAGAGCGAGATTGAGAGAGAAAGGAGAGAGGCGAGCGAAATTGGGAGAGAGGTTAGTGAGAGAGGGCATAGAGTGGAGGGATGCTAATTGTATCTGTATATCTGTCATATAATTGTGTGTGTATATATGTGTGTGTGTGTGTGTGTAGGGCATAGAGTGGAGGGATGCTAATTGTATCTGTATATCTGTCATATAATTGTGTGTGTATATATATGTGTGTGTGTGTGTGTGTATATAATTTGCATTTGTATATGTATAAAAGAGGACACGTAATTACATCTAAAATTAAGTTGCAAGCCGTAATTAATTTAACCTGAAGCTATATTAACTAATTAACTAATACATACTTATTTATCCACGTAATATTCCCATTTTTCCAATAAGAAATCTATTTAATAACTAATATACATCATAACCATTTAACTCAATCCAGCCCATGTCTTATACCCAATTTTATACCTGGTTAAAAAAGGTTCAAAATGCATCCATCATTAAATATGGATTTTTGGCAACTACTAGCAATTTCAGAGTTTCGAACTTACTTTTTTTTTCTTTTGCCTCTATAATATATGTGTGCGCTTACGTGCATTTTAACTCGTGGATTTAAAAATGATATATGTGTGTGTTAATCAGTGAAATATATCTCAATTTGTGGTTGATAGAATATATGTGCCTATTAACAGTCAATGGACTAGGTCTCTTGATAGAATCAATGCGGAAAATAAATAACTTAAAGTAAATCAAACACATAAAATTTTACGTGGAAAGCCCCTTACTCAAGGGAGGAGAAAATCACAATTTGTATTCACAAGATTTTCAACTCAACTCTATTTCACTCAACACGAAGCATAGATTTAGATTACATACCAAGCAGTCTAGGAATTAACCTATTAATTCCTTCCCCTTTACAGTAACAACTTTGTTACCCAACGAGACTAAGCAACATCTTTGTTTTCCACTACACCAATTAACTCTAGCTGATATAGACTTCACGATCCCAACATAGCTAACTCTAGCTTAAACTTTGAAATGATAATCAAGAATTTGACACTAATCTAAATCCTTTATAGCTTAGGAATAGATTTTACAAGAACGAGCATTGGAATATAAACCCTAACACCTAAAAATAATTATACCTCTATCAGGTCTCTTGCTGTTTTTCGAGTAATATTTTCTTGAGAGAAAATGACTTTTGCTTTCAAAATTCCTGATTTGCAAAAACTTCTTTGTGTCAATATGGAATGGACATTTTATGGACTGCACACAAACCATTGAAGCAATATCATTGGCTGAGAGTCTGGCACTGCAGAGGACGCACACCAACCACAACAGGTGCTGCAGAGTTGCAGTTGTATGTTTTTGGCAGCTGTCACTTTCATGAACGAAACTCTCCGTCTCTTTTCCGATCTGGTCCCTTATTAGATCCCAAAATTTGTTAAAGCATCAAAATTTTAGAGTCCATTCAAAATAACATCGGCTATATTTTAGTGTCCTTGTTGAATCAATTAATTAATTAGCAATTTGGATAAATGATGGAAAATCATGAAAACAAAGGACTTTGGGATATAAGACATTGGTTGGGTTGGATTAAGTGAGAATGATGTATATTAGTTAAATAGATTTATTATTCAAAAAATAAAATTTTAATGTGACATGTCATGCCAATTAGGAGTGAAGGAAACCTTTGTGGTGTTTGATATTTATTTTTTAAAAAATAATAGTTAAATAATTTTATCATCCTAAAAGAAACAAAAGTAATTTTAAAAAATAGTTCTCAAGATTTGGATAAACATTCAGAAAATTATCTTAGCTGTGAATTGGTTAGTTTTAGTACGTTAGAATAGTAAACTTATATATAAAAACATCACCCACAATATTGTTGATGACTATTTGACCACCAAGAGAAAACATGATATTTTATTTATACAATCAACAACACATATAGATCACAATGATATTATAATAATTGGTTGAGGCTATTTTTAAGGCGAACACCCTAATTCACAGTGGCGGAGATAGGAATTCTATCAAGGGAGTTCAAAAAAAATTAAACACGCTAATATTATCCATAAATAAACGGGTCGGGTCATATATGAACGGATTGATTAACAAACGGGTTGACAAAAAAAAATCCTTAGTTCAAATAATTTCTTACAATTACAACTTATCTTAAGAAACAAATTTAAAGTACATATCTATAAAAATGATAATAAAGTAGCACAACTCATTCAAAAAGTTCTACAAATTCTTCAATTCCTTTAGAATTCTCTACGGCTCCTGAAAGTGCAAATGGAGAGCAAGCACAAATTTAACATTACAAAGAAAAAACACAAATCAAAGCGAAAATACTATTTCTTCACAAAAATTCTTTTTGGCATAAAATGACTTCATTACATTTCAAAACTACACAACCTTGAAGGGAGCCCATGAGATTGAATTAAAACTCTAGCTTAAATCAATTGAAATTGAAGGGAGAAATTAGAAATCTTGGAAACCCCATGGAAGAAAGGACTCCATAGGTGAATGCCCACATACCTTGATCCTTTAAACCCTAGAAGAATGGTGGATTGGAGATTGAAGGGAACCCTAGATCTTCTTCTTCTTCCTTAGCCTTGAGAGAATTTCAGAGGATGATTTTTGTTAGTTTTAGGAAACTTAGGAGAATGAATTGAAAGTGGGTAATTTGGGGATTAAAAACTTTATATAGGGCTTAGGGTAGAAGGAAAAATAACATAGTTTTGATTTAAAATGATTAGGAAAAAGACCCAAAAGCCTTATAAAATAACTATCAGACTCGATCTACGGTTCAGACCTACGGACCGTAGGACTTCCTACGGTTCATACTAGTCAACCGTATATCAAGTACTGGGACTATAATTTTACCCATCTTTTGAAGAAATGTTTCCACGACTCTTAGGTCTTCATGCGGTCCGTAGGAAACAATCGTAGAAACCCATTTTGACCCCTTAAAATTTCACTAAGTCTAGGGCTCACCTACGAGTCCTATCTACGACTTGTACATAAGATGATGGGCCGTCTTGGTGAACCGTACAAAGGATACTGGACTTGATTTTTGAATATTATTTCCCCCCTTCATACGATTGTTATCTATTGCCCGTAGATGCTTTTACGGTCCGTAGATGTGTTCCGTAGACACAATCCAAAAATTTTATTTTCTTTCTTTTTAATGCAGTGGTGTTATAGTCTTCCTATATCTTGTTGTAGTATAGAACACAACTGAACTAATGGATCCACTAAAAAGCCTTCTTGAGACAGGTGAGGAGTCACCCATCTTGCGATACGATCCTATCTATGTTGGTGGCAGAGGTCATGGACTTTGAGTTATCTTAACTCTTACTCCAAATCGGTGTTCAATACTACTCCAAAATTGTAATGTGTGCTCATGTAAAAGTACTCTTTGGGTTAAGATAATTTCTAAAATGGCCTCTTTAAGATGTAACTAGAGTTGTTTTAAATCTTTCTGAAATACTCTAAAAATTCTTATATTTTTCAATGTAAAAGTGATTCTTTCGAAACTATTCAAGTTCCCTTAAACTCTTTTTGAAAATAATGCTTTAAATTTTACTCTTAAACTCACTTTTGTTCTCAAAATCAATGTAAGAAAATTACTGGCTCGAAATACTTTTTATAACACTCAATATATAGGGTTCATGTGGAACTACAAACATGAACAATAATTCAAAAATTTCAATGCATAAGGTATCACCAATCTCATAATATAGGAATTTCATAAAACTAAGGCAGAATCCTAGATTCAACTTGCTACAGACTGAATTGAGATACAGGGAATGAGGATGAACAATTCCAACACTATGAATAGCCTTACATACTTGGAAGAACAAAGTTCTTGAAGAAGAACTTGATTGGAAGCCTTGAAACCCTAGTTTTTGCCTTCCTTGTGGTTTTCTTTTGAGTTAGGGAGTTAAGATAGATAAAGTGGGAAAAGACAAAAGAAACTCCACTAAAAAGCTGATAAAAACCTTCTAAGGGGCATCTATGGCTCATGGTTTGATCTACGGATCGTAGATCCCATCCATGAAATTCATATTGTGATTTTAAGGTACAAAAGTTCAATCTACGAGCCCAAACTATGACCGACAGTAGTTCCTACGGCTCGTAGATGAGCCCATAGGAATTGAACCCAAAAAATTGACTTCCAGTACTTTTTCCATGAGTCAATAGTACTGGCCGTTGAAATTTTCTACGGCCTGTAGAAGTGGTTTGTAGGTCACTGACTCAGAAAACTCTAATGTGATAGTCTCTGGTGAAACGGTCATAACTTTTTGCTCCAAATTCAAAAGGAGGCAAATTTGGTGGCGTTTAAAAGAAGACTCATAGACCTTTATTTTGATAATTTATTGGACACTTAACTCATTATGTACTAAGAGATATGATAGTGTAAAGTTGACCTAAGTAGAATCTTATATTAAAACTTAACCCGTAAGAAAGCTTTCTACTCAACTTTGTGCTATGAGATTCTTGTGACCTTAATTCATATCTAATTTCATTCTCAGGCTAAAGAATTGACCTAACACCTAAGAACAAATTAATCATCACTCGATACGACCTTATACACAAATAAAGAATAGTTCAGATCTTAACTTAGAAATTTTTGGGGTGTTACATGTTCAGACATTAGACCACTAAGTGCATTTTTTTTTAAAAATCTCTTAATGGGTCTGAATTTTCATTGTTCAAAATAACTGAATCGTTTAAAGTTCAAGATGGATGTTTGAATTTTTTTTATCATATTTTCCCTTTCATTTATTGAAGTTTTATATTCTCTAGGGGATAAATTACACTATTTATGAAGTTATATTTATGATTTCACAAAGGATCATAATGGAAATTATGATTTAAATTATGTCATTTGAATGATTTTCTTATATATGTGCATTGACTTACAAATTCATTTAAAACGGAATAGATGAAGTACTATTCAGACTCTTTTTAAAATACTAATTTATTTCTCGATAAAGCTCAAACGATTTTTTTTCTCTCTATCAATGTCTACTCTCCCTCAAAATATCACTGTGTGCCCTCTCCCTTTCAAACGCGCTACTGAATTTCCCCCCCTCTTGAATGGGTAAGATTTTAATATTTTTTTTATATTTATTGGTTTATTCAAAATATCCTTGGTATTAATAAATAAGAGCTCTAAAACATTTCCTTTTGCAATCTTTATGTTAATTTGTTTATAAAATTAGTAGTCTCGTTGTGCTTATTCGATGATAGAAAGTTTGTGCTAGTTTATTGAATAAGATTACATGAATAAAAGTTTAGACACCTATTAAAAAGAAAGATAAATATTTTAAAAAGTTCCAACAATTTTTATATGCAATTAAAATTATAACAAAAGTCAAGGTTTTGTTTTTTTAAATTGCATATATTTTTTGTCATGACCGTGCTGTTATGTTTTTGATGTTCCTTTATTCTAGATTATATATGCTCATCAATAACCATACAAAGAAATAAAATTTGATGCCTTGTTTTTTTTATTCATTTTTCTCTTACACTTTTTTTTTGTCGTACATAGACTGGTAGTATCTAACATCATAACTTTATTGTGTATGTTAAAGACAAAAGATATAAAGTGACTCCTCAAGTTGCTCGAATTTTCATAAAGATATCTTAATTATGTAGGCGTTCTATTACCTCCTAAATAATTTTGAATTGATATTATTATATCATTTTTACCGAATTCATATTTTTAAAAACAAGTATCATCAAACACCAATCATTCTGTGACACTAGGGGTGTACATGATCGGGTTAGTTCGGGTTTTTTAAATATCAAATCAAACCATTAGTGTAAAAAAATTTAATTTATAAACCAAATCAAACTAATAAAATTCGGATTTTTTCGGGTTTTTCAACCTCAGGTTGGTACGGGTTTTTCAAATACCAAACCAAACCATTGTGTTGAATTTTTAAATTTATAAATCAAACCAAACTATTAAACCTCGAATTTTTTTAGATTTTTGGATTTTTCGGTAAAGTTTGCATCCAAGCATATAACTAACTTGTGCTCCAAATATTTTTTTAGTCTAACCAAAATACAATTATCTAAGGTGTTTCTTAAGAAAATAACACAAAATATGAGATGAGTACTGATGACACTAAAATATTCAACAAAAAATAATAAGGAAATCATCATATAAAATAAATATTGCAAAGTCATAATGAAAATGATCATAATTTAAAAGTACTAAATCATGCTAAAATAAGTTTAATAAGTATTAGTTGCATTACTAAATATTTAAGAAAAATTAAAATTAGATTATGTATTTCAATTGTCTAAACCAATGTAAAATTAAAGAATAAATATTCAATATTATTGTCATTCTTAGTGTTGAATGAATTTTCATTTTTGCATTAGTATTAATTTGATTTTGATTTAAGTTTTATTATAATTATCAATATCTATGAACTATAATCTTTATTGGACCATTTCGAATTCTAAGTTTTAAACTTAAAATAATATATTAAAAGATAAAAACTATGAAATAGTATAAGAAAAATTTTAAAATTATATCAAAGTAAATATTTTTATATATAAAATAAAATTTTAGAATTACGTATATAATGTCGGGTTGGTTTAGTCTCGGGTTGGTATTTTTTAGTTAAAACCAAACCAACCAAAATATAGTCGGGTTGTTTTTTTCAATACCAAATCAAGTCAAACCAAACCACTAGTCGGGTCTTTTTTCTATTTGACTCGATTTGTGGTTTGGTTCGGTTTTCAGTTCGATTTTGTACACCCCTATGTGACACGCGTTAATTTGATTTAAACTATAATTTTTTGTCATTTAAAATTTTTCATTATCCTTTTTTCGCTCTCTTACTTTTTAGCTCATTTTATTTTTATTGCTTTAATTTTAATTTCATCTTAAATTTTACTTCACCTTCCATCCCATCCTACCCACCCCCACTTTCAAGCTGAGCCCCTTCCACCGTTTTTTTTTTCTTTATTTCTTTATTTCTTTCTTTCCTCTTCTTCACCTCCCACTCTCATCCTTTCCCACCACGTCAAGATGTGTCCCTCCCTCATTGTTTTTCTTCTTTTTTCTTCTTCTTCGACCAAGTTTCATTCTTTCAGTGATTTTTAAAAAAAAAATCATATTATTTTCTAGATTTTGTTGAGTTAGTGGTAACAATACTTATTATTTTTCTGACAAAATTCAAAATTTTGAAGGTATCATCAATTAATTTATATTCTTTTCATATAACTTCAAAATTAGTAACAATAATTTGAAAAAATCAATGAACTCTCCAAAATTGAAAGAGCTTGATTGAAATTTGGATAAAAAGACTAAATAATACCTCTTAATAATATTGAAATCTAATGGTTTTATCAAATTGTTCAAAATGTAAAAAAAAAATAGATAAAGTTTTAAAACTGAAGAGACTTAAACTAATAGTAGTAAAAGAAGAAGGATGGAATTGTGGTAAAAATGGTGGTATTGAATGTGAGGAGTTTTAATGGGGATGACAATTATTTTTTGAAGAAGAAAGAAGAAAGAAAGAAAGAGAAAAACTAACAAGGAAAAAGAGTTAAAATATTAAGGAAAAAAAACTATATTTTATAACAAAATACTTGTAAAAATAAATTTTAATTATTATTTTAGGTTGCTCACGTTCTTTAAAGAGAGTGCATACACTCACTATGCCAGGTGCACAAAAAATAATATAATAATATTAGTTCAAGATTGTTTAGGGGGTAATAGGACGTCTACATAGTTAAGATGTCTTTTTAAAAATTCGGAGTAACTTCAGGTGTCACTTTATGTTTTTCACTAAGTTAAACTTAGTGAGTACATAAATAAGAATGTATAAGCGTTATTGATACTTGGACTACGTTCAAATAATTTATTGTTGAGTTAGACAAAGGATTGTTGACTTGCTTGCTCTAAAAAAGTTTAGATACTTGACGTGTGTGTTTATCTCTACCAAAAATGTCTTAATAAAATTAGTAGCCTAAATCAAATTATAATAAGATGTCTTAAATATATTTGTACATGCACAAAAATAGTGTAAACATTTTAGCAAACTAAAACTATTTATTTAAAATATTAAAATTTTTATCACATAATAATTTTGTTTTGTTTAAATTAAAAAACTTTCTAATATTTTATTAATACAAACACTCAATACAATTTTAATTGAAGTTTAAATTAAAAAACTTTCTAATATTTTATTAATACAAACACTCAAATACAATTTTAATTGAATTGTATATTTTTATGCTTAAATAATAATGAATTATACACATTCAAATATTTAAAAATAAATAATCTCAATCATTTAGTGTGGAGATGTAGATACAACATCTTAATATTTAAGCATGCATTCAGATTCAAAAGTCTTCAACTTAATGAGAACAAATTAGGGAGCCCTAATTTATTTGAATTTAAATTTAATAAATAAATATAATGACCCAGTCGGTCATTTTTAGAAAGTTTCATAAATTTACCATTTTACCCCTCCCGACATTGACCGCGAATCTTTTATGATTGAGTTTGAAAAGTTGGTTTTGAACATTGAGTTAAAAGTTATGAATTTTGTAAGTGTTGAGTTTCAAAGGCTTATATTGTTAAGAGAGTGGTTTTTGGAGTCTTTTGGAGTTTCGAGTGTTAGAATGAAATTTCGTCGATTCTATCGATCCCAAAATGTAGAATCTAAGATGTGAGAGTTTTCAATTTCATATTCGAAGTCTTTTTGAGGATTTGAGGTCCTAAGTTGTGAAGTTGTGGAAATTTAGCATTTGAGTTGACTTTGGTCAACATTCGGGGTTCGGATGCTTGGATCGAAATTCTGAGAGTACCGTTGGATTTAGGGAATAATTTTAGGCCTATGTGAGGTTTTGGTTAATTTTTGAGTGGTCCCGAGCTTGTATTAGCTTTTTAGGCATGAGTGAGTTTCTTGTGATTTTCATGGATGTCAGGTCAAGGAGACCTTGGATTCGTGTTTTGACTGTTTCATGTGTTCGAAATGTTGAGTATAATTGATTTGCGTATGTGAATGGTGTGTACGAAGTTTTGAACGAATCCTGAGGGTCATTTCGATGTTTTAAGAGTTTTTTGAGTTGATAGTGTCTGCAGGCGTCGCTTTTGCAAAAGTCATGTCGCTTAAGCGAAAAAGGCTTCGATTTTCGAGCTTTTAGCGTGGTTTACTTCTATCACTTTTGTGACACCTATAGGGATTTTTGGCCTACAAATTTTTGTGGTTTATGGATGCCAGGTCAAGGAGATCCCGGATTCATATTTTGACGGTTCCATGAGTCTGAAACACCGAGTATAATTGATTTACATATGTGGTGTGCGTGTACAGGGTTTTGAACGAATTTCGAGGATTCTTTCGATGCTTTAAGAGTTTGTTGAGTTGATGGTGTCTATAGGCCTCGCTTTTGAGAATGTGTTGTCGCTTAAGCGACCTCCTTAAGTGAAGGGCATGTCGCTTAAGCGAAGGAGACTTCGATTTTGCGATGCCCGAGCTTTTAGTGGGGTTCGCTTAAGCAAACCTCTGATCGTTTTTACAATACCCGAGAGGGTTTTTGGCCTACAAATTTTGGGGTTTAAGCCCCATCTTCCATTTTTGAGCTTTATGAACCCTTAGAGGCGATTTTTAAAAGGATTTTGTGTGCTAAATCATTTGGGTAAGCTTTTTTATCCTAAACCTTCATTGTCCTTTGGTTATTTATGAATTCTAACATCAAAATATGATATTTTGATTGGTAAATGACAAGGTTTTTCAAGAACTCAAGTTCTTAACTAAAATGGAGATTGTGAACTGATTTTGATTCCTTTTTCAAAATAATTTCCCCAATGAGTTCCTAAAGCCTTGAGTAATGTTATCAAGTATTAAATTTTGGATGCAGACCTTATTTTTGAAATTGGGTTTCGTGTTGATTGACCCACTTTTCAAGAGAATTGATGTGGGTGTTGTGGTTTCTGGAAAGTGATTGTGAATACGTGCTTGTATATAGATGGTGTGTCTTTGGAAGTGATTCAGAAGGGGAAGACTCAATTCTTGGAGTGATTATTGATTAATTTAAGACAAGTGATCTCCTAAACCTTGTATTCTAGTATAATTTGTGTGCTTCCCTCGTTGCTTGTGTGTTGGAAGTAATGGAGATGAGGTGAAGAGTTTAACTGTCCACTTGATATATCTAAATGAATAAAAATGGGTTGAAATGAAAAAGGCTATGTGATGAACATGATGATGTGAATTGCTTTATTATGACCCTTGTTGATTTATTGATGAAACGCTTGAAGGCATGAATGTGAACTTGAATTGTATAATTTGTTGTCTCTTCCATGTGTGATTTCTTGTGTGCATTGATTTTTGAACACCGTGATGAGACATGTGATGATTTATGATGCAGGGGTATTTTCCAGCGAGTTTTATTACACCGACGTCATTTTTGGCAAGTGTTGTAGAGCCGGTGGGAAATGGTTTCAGCGAGTGATATTGTGCCGATGGAAAATGATTCTGCCTAGTGATTTGATATAAAGCAGATAGGAAATGATTTCGGGAAGTGATATTGTGCCGATGGGAAATGATTCAGAAGGAATAAGAATACGCAGGATTAGAATGGAATCGAGATAAATTAAATACACCAAAAGTTTTTGCTCCTGAGCAACATTTCATGTATACTAGCTCAAAAGGAGAAACATCAATTAGGTTTACAGACTATAATTATACAAGTCAAAGAAACTTAGATGATACTGAAACAGAAAGTACTATAGAACCAGAACAAGAGGAATTCATGAATATAGAATTAATAGAAGAAGGATATGAGGTAGAAAGAGCTATAGAAGAAGCAAAAAGACAATACCAAGAAAATAGTCTTACAATTTTTAAGTGTAAAGGATGTAAAAAAGGTAAAATGGATATAATAGAAACAATAGAACATTTTAGAATATGCCAAGACAGAGACGATAATTTAGCATATAGAATAGAAGAACCTGAAGACATGAAGGAAGATAAAATAGATACTTTATCCATAACTAGTTATACTGAACTAATGGAAGAAGCAACTAGTTCACATAGTGCTAGTCCTTTCCAAAGAACTAGTACGGCTCCAAACATTAGCTATAATACAGGTAATCTACCTAGAAAACCATGGACAATACCTGATCAAGAAATAAAAGATAATATTAGACCAATAGGAAAAAGAATGCCTATAGAAGAACCTATTAGACTACAAGAAGGAGGAAATAAAGGAAAAATATTAAACATAGCAGCACATGATCCACAAATGTGGAATACAGTAATAGACTTATGGAAAGGAATAGTGGTAGCAGACTTTATTAAAAACTATCAAGAAACTGATGCTGAGACTATGTATAGATACTTAGAAACATTTTTAGGAGAATCCTGTAAAGCATTATGGGAATCTTATAAACAAACCTATCCACAAGAATTTCAAAGTTTAATAGAATTAGGACCAAACCCATACAATTTTACAAATAAAATACATGTATTATTAACAGGAGAAGACCCAAATAGTGGATTAGTAACATTACAAAGAAATGCTATCATAAAATTAGAACAGTTAAGTATATCTAATTGGCTACACATAAAGAATTTCCTTAAAGACTATTTTTACTATTGTACTGTTAGTGGAAATACATTTAATCAAGAATTAGGTAAAAAATTATTTAATAAATTACCAGGAGCTTTAGGAAGAGAAATAGAAGAAAGATGGTATAAAAGAGAAGGAGTAGTGCAAAGTCCTACATTCTTATGGCCTATAGGACAAAAAATAAATCACATAATGGAAATACTAACAGAAAAATGTACAAATATACAAATACAAAAGCAATTAAAACAAAATGAAATGAATTTCTGCAAGACAATGATATACACTACCCAAAGTTACGATAAAGAACCTAATAAAATAAGAAAATATAAAAGGAGACCAATTTATAACCAAAAACCTTATAAACATAAAAAATACTTCTTAAGAAAGTCTTCAGCTAGAAAACCTTATTTGAATAGAGATAGACATGTTAGGAAATATAGAAATGATAGAAATTATAAAAATAAGTTAGAATGTTATACTTGTGGAAGTATAGAACACTTAGCAAATACATGCCCTAAAAAGAATAATATGAAAACTAGGAATTCTCAGTTAATAGAAGACTTCCAAGAAACCTTATTAAATGTAGATGAATACATGTCAGATACAGAAAGCATATACTCAGTAGTAAGTATAGAAACAACAGAAATAAATACTCAATCAGACACTTCTGACTCAGAAGATGATAATTTAATTAATGAAATAGGAGCAGAAAGAAATCAAGATTTTCGAGATAATATCATAATAAATACTATGATGAATATTTCTCAAGAATGTAGTCATGAGTTCGAAAGACTAAAAGGAATAGATAGTAACCAATGTAATATCTGTAAATGGTATCCTAGTAAAATTAACAGGGCTAAATGTAAATACTGTTATATGGAAGCTTGTATTAGTTGTATAGAAAATAAATTAAAACAACAGGTAAATAAAAATGATGAACAAGTTCATATAAAAGACCAGGCTACTAATCTAAGACTAATAACTTTAGAAACCAGAATAAATGACTTAGAACAAAAAATAACTAAGTTAGAAAAAGGTAAACAAAAAGTAGACATAGATACTACACAATCACAAGGTACAATACATTTAAACCAAATAGAAGAAAGTGAATTAATGAACATAGAAGAAAATAATACTAGTTTCATATGCAATGAAGATAAAAAATTTGGAACAATAAAAATACTAGTAAGAATAACAATAAAAGATATAGAAATAGAGACTTTAGCCTTAGTAGATACAGGTTGTATAAGTTGCTTACTTAATAAAAAGATACTACCTCATAATATATTATCAACTTTAAAAAATTTTAAAGAACCTATACAAGCAATACAAATGAATGGAACATATAATCTTTATGACCAGTACATAGAAAAAGCACAAATAAGTTTTATAAATACATGTAGTGAATTCTACAAACCTACATATAATATGCATAAGATATTAGTCCGAGATCTTAATATTAAAACTAATTTAGTCTTAGGTTTACAATTTCTTATACAAAATAATGGAAGTTGTTTAATTTCCAGAGATGGAATAATGCTGTTTAGAAATACAACATATACCCCCGTACAAACTAGAAAAATCCCAACCAAAGAATTAAATAAAGATAATAAAATAAATATAAAAAATACTACTTCATGTTGCGACGATTGTGGAAATAATGGTAGTTGTTCAAATAACCTATATGAAGAAAAACAAGAAGAAAATTATATAGAAGATATATACCTAGAAGATATAGAAAAAGATTATACCTTAATAAATGTAGAAACAAAATTTTACAATTTTCAAAAGGGAATAAATACTATAGGAAAAATAAACAATCATAAAGACCTAGAAAATATAGTAGCAATACTAGATGAAATGGAAATAATAGGAGAAAAACCTTTAATACATTGGGGAAGTAATAAAATTATGTGTAAATTAGACATAATAAATCCCGAATATACTATAAAAACAGCAACAATAGAAGCAAATAATGAAGACACTGAAGAATTTACTAAACAGATTAAAGAATTACTAAAACTAGAAGTAATAAGAAGATCTACATCTAGACATAGATCAGCAGCTTTTATGGTTAGAAATCATAGTGAACAAGTGCGAGGAAAAGCTCGCATGGTAATAAAATTAAATGATAATACTAGAACAGATGCATATAAATTACCAGATAAAAGTGAGTTAATTAATAGAATACAAGGTAAAAAGATATTTAGTAAATTTGACTGTAAATCAGGATACTGGCAGGTAAAAATGCACCCGGAAAGTATAGAATGGACAGCCTTCACTTGTCCAGAAGGACATTTTGAATGACTTGCTATGCCTTTTGGTTTAAAGACAGCTCCTCCTATCTTTCAAAGAAAGATGGATGAAATGTTTGGAGACTATAAGAATTTTGTATTAGTATATGTAGATGATATTCTAGTATTTAGTAAAAATATACAAGAACATTTAGGACACCTACAGACAGTATTTAGATTATTTGTAAAATACGGAATAATAATTAGTAAAAAGAAAATGGAACTATGTAAGACACATATAAATTTCTTAGGAGTAACTTTAGGAGAAGGAAAAGTAAAATTACAACCACATATAGCTAAAAAGGTATTAGAAATGCCAGACAAGTTAGATAATACGAAAGAATTACAAAAATTCTTAGGTTTAGTAAATTATGCTAGAAACTTTATCAAAGACTTAGGAAAAATAGCAGGACCATTGTATGCTAAGACAGGTAGTAAGGGACAAAAACATTTTAACATAGAAGATATAAAATTAGTCCAACAAATAAAAGAAAAGGTTAAAAATATACCAGACTTACAAATACCTTTAGAATCTGATTATTTAATAGTTCAAACAGACGGAAGTAAATTAGGATGGGGTGCTATATTAAAATCTAGACCTAATAAATATAGTCCAAAAAATGAAGAAAAAATATGTGCCTATCAAAGTGGACAATATAAAGAAAAAGGTAATATGAGTAGTATAGACGCAGAAGTATTAGCAGTAATATATGGAATAAATAGTTTTAAATTATACATTCTAAATAAACAAGAAGTATTAGTTAGAACTGACTGCGAAGCAATAGTTAAATTCCATGAAAAAATAAATAGTAAAGCTAGCAGTAAAAGAAGATGGTTAAATTTTATAGATATAATATCTATATATAATAATATTGTTTTTGAATATGTTAAAGGAAAAGACAATGATTTAGCAGATAAATTAAGTAGACTACAATTAAAAACTAATTAATTTCTATTTTCAGCATGAGACCAAGCATGAGACCAACTGGTCAACAGCCAACAGACAAAGGCAAGGGCATAGCCCAGCCAGACACTTATGCTCAGACATTATTAGGAAGACAAAATTTCAGACCATTAAGTACAACAGACAATTTTATGGAAAGAATTTATTTCGGTAAGTATAATTTAATTTCATACCCTAAGTGTAATTTATCTTTTAGAGTAATTTCAGACTGCAATTTAGACAAAGACCAACAATGTTTAGTAGATAACTTATGGATAGCTTATAATAAGCAAGATACTAAGTATTTTATAGCAGTTTCTAATGCTTTATGTCAATACTTTTCAGATAAAAATAGAGACAATAAATTTAAATATTATGTAGTCATACATGGTAAAACTAAAGGTATTTTTCAGACGTGGATAGAAGTAGTTGATTCTATAAATGGGATTAAAACCCCACTTTTTAAAGGATTTAATAATTTTACTGAAGCCTTAGACTATGCAAGGGGAATACTTGGGCCTAACTATTATATTTCACCAGCTCTCAGACAAAGCCCAACCCAAATACCACAATATAATATCCAAAAAGACTCAGATAAAATAATTTTTTGTGACCATTGTTCAGCCATGACAGAGGGTTTCAAAAGACTCAATACAAAAAATGAAATCCTTATCCAAGAAAATATGAAACTTATGAAACAGCTTGAGACTTTTCAGAATAAATATGTTCCAAGAACAGACAGTACTCAGACGCAAGAAATGAGTTCTCCATCTCCTTTAAAAATGGATGAGACGGGTGTGCATTCCCCTCTGAATGCTAAGAACTCTACTGTATTGGAGCATGATACAGCTAGTCCGGTTCAAACGGTAACCGGTAAAGACTTATCAAATCCGTTAAAGGCTGTCACTTTGCCAAAAAGTGAAGAAGAGGGGTCTACTTCCTCACGAAGAAGACTACCAAAATATTTTCAGAAAGACTCTTTAAGAAAAAATGATGTTTTAAAAAAGAAAAAAAATGAAAAATTAGAAAAAATAATTCAACAAACTTTAGAAAAAATTTTCCAAGACAAAAGCAAAGACAAACATATTTTCAAAGACATTCCTAGTCCAAGTAATGGTTCAGAAGACAACATTAACAGTCCTTCTTTATCGGACGAAGAGCAGATCAATAATATTCAAGATACTCAAGATCCTTATGAAGACGATGATTCAGGCATGAGTTTTGATACTATTGCTTTACACAACCTAGATACTTAATTATATTACAGACAACTTTATTTGTTATTAAAAAAAAAAAAAAAAAAAAAAAACGAAAAATCAAAAAATAATAAATAAATATATAGTCAACAAAGTTTGGCAAAGATTTGGCAAAGATGAAAAGGCCAAAGAAAGTGGCATGTAGCAAGTCTTGAAAAAGAAGACTTATATATATATTTTATATATTAGGTATTAATCTTTCAAAAATAATATACATATATATATATACATACATATATATATCTATATATATTATGAAAGTTCGGTGGGGATGCCCACTACGTGTCTTGTAAATATTTATTAGTATGTGGGAATGCCCACTATGTGTCTTGTAAAAAATAGGTGTGTTGTCACTTTATCACTACCCTCCAAAAAAGGGAAAAACTGTTGACAAAACACGAGTTTAATAATTATGTCAGTCTGAAAAAATAAGTCCAATAGGATGAACTTGATAATGCATGTGACGATGGGGCCCAATGAGTATCCGACTTGCATTATTAAACGAATCTTATCAAGTTGTCGGCCAAAAAATAATTAAGGCCATTTAGTAGTGTCATTTTGGTCTTTTCATAATTAAGACCACTTAGTAGGGTCATTTTGGTCTTTTTAGGTTTCTTATTTTGCCTATATAAGGAGAGTAGTAAGAGTTGGAAAAGTGTGTGAAAAAAGAGTGGAAAGAATAGAAGTTAGAAACTCTCTCCAAAATTCCTCCATCCTACTTTCATATTCCTTTATGTATCCAAAATCCTCCTTTGTATATTAAAGTTTGTGAAATAAAAATTAGTGTGTTTGTGTGTTAAAGTTGCTTAAAGCTTTTTCAAGGCCCTTCGGGGGTTCCCGAAAGGGAAACCTCTCTCAGTTTATCATGTAAGTTTTACTATGTTTACTTCCCAAAAATTCCCCCCAAAAATATGTCATTTAATTTTCTAAGTTGTTAGTTTTAATGTAAATATTGTATATATGCTTAAAAATTACCCTTAGTATATGGTTAACTTCTTAACTTCTTAATAACTACTATGGATTAACCTGTAAATTCCTAGGATTCTTGGCTTTATAGTCCGCTTGAAAGGACGAATTTGTTGCCAGTTTTATATCCAGGGTGTGGTTAAAGACGAAGTTGTTAAGAACAAAGGTTAAGAAGAAGATATGAAATGGGTAAGACAAAATCCAAAAACAAATATAAAAGATAAAAACAAAAATAAAAATTGAAAAACAAAACATGGGGAAAATAGGGATTTAAGTCATGAACTAACTTGATTAAACTAAATGAGAGAGGGAGTACTGAGTAGGACGTACAAACTGTTTGAAACAAAGCCTTGACACGGAACAAAGACTGGAACAAAGACTGGACATAGTTGACACAAAACAAGGACTGGACACGGACTACTAAATTATATTAATAATCTGTTCCTATATATATATTTACTATATCTATATATCTACTACTATATAATATTATATATATATATCTACTACTAGTATATAATATTATTTATATATCTACTACTATCTACTACTATATATAAATATATATATCTACTACTATATAATATTATATATATATATATATATATATCTCTACTAATATATATATTATTATATATTATACTACTACATATATTATATTACTATACTACTATATATATACTATATACTGTATTTAGTGTTTTTACTGTCTTTACTGTATTTTCTGTATTTGCTGTATTTTCTGTATTTTCTGTGTTTTCTGTATTTACTGTTTTTACTGTTTTACTTTACTGTTTATTTACTATATTCTTTGTGTGTACTGTTTCTGTATTATTTTACTGTGTTTACTGTACTTTCTGTGTTTACTGCATTTTCTGTGTTTTCTGTATTTACTGTTTTTACTGTTTTTACTTCTAATCAAGCGATTGTGGGTTCGTGTCCCACTGGGCGTGCCAAAATATAAGGACACTTAGATAGTAGAGGAGTATATGTATAAATATAAGGGAATAGAGGAGTATATGTATAAATATAAGGGGAAAGTACAGTAAAACAGTAAAAACAGAAAACACAGAAAATGCAGTAAACACAGAAAGTACAGTAAACACAGTAAAATAATACAGAAACAGTACACACAAAGAATATAGTAAATAAACAGTAAAGTAAAACAGTAAAAACAGTAAATATAGAAAACACAGAAAATACAGAAAATACAGCAAATACAGAAAATACAGTAAAGACAGTAAAAACACTAAATACAGTATATAGTATATATATAGTAGTATAGTAATATAATATATGTAGTAGTATAATATATAATAATATATATATTAGTAGAGATATATATATATATATATATATATAATATTATATAGTAGTAGATATATATATTTATATATAGTAGTAGATAGTAGTAGATATATAAATAATATTATATACTAGTAGTAGATATATATATATAATATTATATAGTAGTAGATATATAGATATAGTAAATATATATATAGGAACAGATTATTAATATAATTTAGTAGTCCGTGTCCAGTCCTTGTTTTGTGTCAACTATGTCCAGTCTTTGTTCCAGTCTTTGTTCCGTGTCAAGGCTTTGTTTCAAACAGTTTGTACGTCCTACTCAGTACTCCCTCTCTCATTTAGTTTAATCAAGTTAGTTCATGACTTAAATCCCTATTTTCCCCATGTTTTGTTTTTCAATTTTTATTTTTGTTTTTATCTTTTATATTTGTTTTTGGATTTTGTCTTACCCATTTCATATCTTCTTCTTAACCTTTGTTCTTAACAACTTCGTCTTTAACCACACCCTGGATATAAAACTGGCAACAAATTCGTCCTTTCAAGCGGACTATAAAGCCAAGAATCCTAGGAATTTACAGGTTAATCCATAGTAGTTATTAAGAAGTTAAGAAGTTAACCATATACTAAGGGTAATTTTTAAGCATATATACAATATTTACATTAAAACTAACAACTTAGAAAATTAAATGACATATTTTTGGGGGGAATTTTTGGGAAGTAAACATAGTAAAACTTACATGATAAACTGAGAGAGGTTTCCCTTTCGGGAACCCCCGAAGGGCCTTGAAAAAGCTTTAAGCAACTTTAACACACAAACACACTAATTTTTATTTCACAAACTTTAATATACAAAGGAGGATTTTGGATACATAAAGGAATATGAAAGTAGGATGGAGGAATTTTGGAGAGAGTTTCTAACTTCTATTCTTTCCACTCTTTTTTCACACACTTTTCCAACTCTTACTACTCTCCTTATATAGGCAAAATAAGAAACCTAAAAAGACCAAAATGACCCTACTAAGTGGTCTTAATTATGAAAAGACCAAAATGACACTACTAAATGGCCTTAATTATTTTTTGGCCGACAACTTGATAAGATTCGTTTAATAATGCAAGTCGGATACTCATTGGGCCCCATCGTCACATGCATTATCAAGTTCATCCTATTGGACTTATTTTTTCAGACTGACATAATTATTAAACTCGTGTTTTGTCAACAGTTTTTCCCTTTTTTGGAGGGTAGTGATAAAGTGACAACACACCTATTTTTTACAAGACACATAGTGGGCATTCCCACATACTAATAAATATTTACAAGACACGTAGTGGGCATCCCCACCGAACTTTCATAATATATATAGATATATATATGTATGTATATATATATATGTATATTATTTTTGAAAGATTAATACCTAATATATAAAATATATATATAAGTCTTCTTTTTCAAGACTTGCTACATGCCACTTTCTTTGGCCTTTTCATCTTTGCCAAATCTTTGCCAAACTTTGTTGACTATATATTTATTTATTATTTTTTGATTTTTCGTTTTTTTTTTTTTTTTTTTTTTTAATAACAAATAAAGTTGTCTGTAATATAATTAAGTATCTAGGTTGTGTAAAGCAATAGTATCAAAACTCATGCCTGAATCATCGTCTTCATAAGGATCTTGAGTATCTTGAATATTATTGATCTGCTCTTCGTCCGATAAAGAAGGACTGTTAATGTTGTCTTCTGAACCATTACTTGGACTAGGAATGTCTTTGAAAATATGTTTGTCTTTGCTTTTGTCTTGGAAAAATTTTTCTAAAGTTTGTTGAATTATTTTTTCTAATTTTTCATTTTTTTTCTTTTTTAAAACATCATTTTTTCTTAAAGAGTCTTTCTGAAAATACTTTGGTAGTCTTCTTCGTGAGGAAGTAGACCCCTCTTCTTCACTTTTTGGCAAAGTGACAGCCTTTAACGGATTTGATAAGTCTTTACCGGTTACCGTTTGAACCGGACTAGCTGTATCATGCTCCAATACAGTAGAGTTCTTAGCATTCAGAGGAGAATGCACACCCGTCTCATCCATTTTTAAAGGAGATGGAGAACTCATTTCTTGCGTCTGAGTACTGTCTGTTCTTGGAACATATTTATTCTGAAAAGTCTCAAGCTGTTTCATAAGTTTCATATTTTCTTGGATAAGGATTTCATTTTTTGTATTGAGTCTTTTGAAACCCTCTGTCATGGCTGAACAATGGTCACAAAAAATTATTTTATCTGAGTCTTTTTGGATATTATATTGTGGTATTTGGGTTGGGCTTTGTCTGAGAGCTGGTGAAATATAATAGTTAGGCCCAAGTATTCCCCTTGCATAGTCTAAGGCTTCAGTAAAATTATTAAATCCTTTAAAAAGTGGGTTTTTAATCCCATTTATAGAATCAACTACTTCTATCCACGTCTGAAAAATACCTTTAGTTTTACCATGTATGACTACATAATATTTAAATTTATTGTCTCTATTTTTATCTGAAAAGTATTGACATAAAGCATTAGAAACTACTATAAAATACTTAGTATCTTGCTTATTATAAGCTATCCATAAGTTATCTACTAAACATTGTTGGTCTTTGTCTAAATTGCAGTCTGAAATTACTCTAAAAGATAAATTACACTTAGGGTATGAAATTAAATTATACTTACCGAAATAAATTCTTTCCATAAAATTGTCTGTTGTACTTAATGGTCTGAAATTTTGTCTTCCTAATAATGTCTGAGCATAAGTGTCTGGCTGGGCTATGCCCTTGCCTTTGTCTGTTGGCTGTTGACCAGTTGGTCTCATGCTTGGTCTCATGCTGAAAATAGAAATTAATTAGTTTTTAATTGTAGTCTACTTAATTTATCTGCTAAATCATTGTCTTTTCCTTTAACATATTCAAAAACAATATTATTATATATAGATATTATATCTATAAAATTTAACCATCTTCTTTTACTGCTAGCTTTACTATTTATTTTTTCATGGAATTTAACTATTGCTTCGCAGTCAGTTCTAACTAATACTTCTTGTTTATTTAGAATGTATAATTTAAAACTATTTATTCCATATATTACTGCTAATACTTCTGCGTCTATACTACTCATATTACCTTTTTCTTTATATTGTCCACTTTGATAGGCACATATTTTTTCTTCATTTTTTGGACTATATTTATTAGGTCTAGATTTTAATATAGCACCCCATCCTAATTTACTTCCGTCTGTTTGAACTATTAAATAATCAGATTCTAAAGGTATTTGTAAGTCTGGTATATTTTTAACCTTTTCTTTTATTTGTTGGACTAATTTTATATCTTCTATGTTAAAATGTTTTTGTCCCTTACTACCTGTCTTAGCATACAATGGTCCTGCTATTTTTCCTAAGTCTTTGATAAAGTTTCTAGCATAATTTACTAAACCTAAGAATTTTTGTAATTCTTTCGTATTATCTAACTTGTCTGGCATTTCTAATACCTTTTTAGCTATATGTGGTTGTAATTTTACTTTTCCTTCTCCTAAAGTTACTCCTAAGAAATTTATATGTGTCTTACATAGTTCCATTTTCTTTTTACTAATTATTATTCCGTATTTTACAAATAATCTAAATACTGTCTGTAGGTGTCCTAAATGTTCTTGTATATTTTTACTAAATACTAGAATATCATCTACATATACTAATACAAAATTCTTATAGTCTCCAAACATTTCATCCATCTTTCTTTGAAAGATAGGAGGAGCTGTCTTTAAACCAAAAGGCATAGCAAGCCATTCAAAATGTCCTTCTGGACAAGTGAAGGCTGTCCATTCTATACTTTCCGGGTGCATTTTTACCTGCCAGTATCCTGATTTACAGTCAAATTTACTAAATATCTTTTTACCTTGTATTCTATTAATTAACTCACTTTTATCTGGTAATTTATATGCATCTGTTCTAGTATTATCATTTAATTTTATTACCATGCGAGCTTTTCCTCGCACTTGTTCACTATGATTTCTAACCATAAAAGCTGTTGATCTATGTCTAGATGTAGATCTTCTTATTACTTCTAGTTTTAGTAATTCTTTAATCTGTTTAGTAAATTCTTCAGTGTCTTCATTATTTGCTTCTATTGTTGCTGTTTTTATAGTATATTCGGGATTTATTATGTCTAATTTACACATAATTTTATTACTTCCCCAATGTATTAAAGGTTTTTCTCCTATTATTTCCATTTCATCTAGTATTGCTACTATATTTTCTAGGTCTTTATGATTGTTTATTTTTCCTATAGTATTTATTCCCTTTTGAAAATTGTAAAATTTTGTTTCTACATTTATTAAGGTATAATCTTTTTCTATATCTTCTAGGTATATATCTTCTATATAATTTTCTTCTTGTTTTTCTTCATATAGGTTATTTGAACAACTACCATTATTTCCACAATCGTCGCAACATGAAGTAGTATTTTTTATATTTATTTTATTATCTTTATTTAATTCTTTGGTTGGGATTTTTCTAGTTTGTACGGGGGTATATGTTGTATTTCTAAACAGCATTATTCCATCTCTGGAAATTAAACAACTTCCATTATTTTGTATAAGAAATTGTAAACCTAAGACTAAATTAGTTTTAATATTAAGATCTCGGACTAATATCTTATGCATATTATATGTAGGTTTGTAGAATTCACTACATGTATTTATAAAACTTATTTGTGCTTTTTCTATGTACTGGTCATAAAGATTATATGTTCCATCCATTTGTATTGCTTGTATAGGTTCTTTAAAATTTTTTAAAGTTGATAATATATTATGAGGTAGTATCTTTTTATTAAGTAAGCAACTTGTACAACCTGTATCTACTAAGGCTAAAGTCTCTATTTCTATATCTTTTATTGTTATTCTTACTAGTATTTTTATTGTTCCAAATTTTTTATCTTCATTGCATATGAAACTAGTATTATTTTCTTCTATGTTCATTAATTCACTTTCTTCTATTTGGTTTAAATGTATTGTACCTTGTGATTGTGTAGTATCTATGTCTACTTTTTGTTTACCTTTTTCTAACTTAGTTATTTTTTGTTCTAAGTCATTTATTCTGGTTTCTAAAGTTATTAGTCTTAGATTAGTAGCCTGGTCTTTTATATGAACTTGTTCATCATTTTTATTTACCTGTTGTTTTAATTTATTTTCTATACAACTAATACAAGCTTCCATATAACAGTATTTACATTTAGCCCTGTTAATTTTACTAGGATACCATTTACAGATATTACATTGGTTACTATCTATTCCTTTTAGTCTTTCGAACTCATGACTACATTCTTGAGAAATATTCATCATAGTATTTATTATGATATTATCTCGAAAATCTTGATTTCTTTCTGCTCCTATTTCATTAATTAAATTATCATCTTCTGAGTCAGAAGTGTCTGATTGAGTATTTATTTCTGTTGTTTCTATACTTACTACTGAGTACATGCTTTCTGTATCTGACATGTATTCATCTACATTTAATAAGGTTTCTTGGAAGTCTTCTATTAACTGAGAATTCCTAGTTTTCATATTATTCTTTTTAGGGCATGTATTTGCTAAGTGTTCTATACTTCCACAAGTATAACATTCTAACTTATTTTTATAATTTCTATCATTTCTATATTTCCTAACATGTCTATCTCTATTCAAATAAGGTTTTCTAGCTGAAGACTTTCTTAAGAAGTATTTTTTATGTTTATAAGGTTTTTGGTTATAAATTGGTCTCCTTTTATATTTTCTTATTTTATTAGGTTCTTTATCGTAACTTTGGGTAGTGTATATCATTGTCTTGCAGAAATTCATTTCATTTTGTTTTAATTGCTTTTGTATTTGTATATTTGTACATTTTTCTGTTAGTATTTCCATTATGTGATTTATTTTTTGTCCTATAGGCCATAAGAATGTAGGACTTTGCACTACTCCTTCTCTTTTATACCATCTTTCTTCTATTTCTCTTCCTAAAGCTCCTGGTAATTTATTAAATAATTTTTTACCTAATTCTTGATTAAATGTATTTCCACTAACAGTACAATAGTAAAAATAGTCTTTAAGGAAATTCTTTATGTGTAGCCAATTAGATATACTTAACTGTTCTAATTTTATGATAGCATTTCTTTGTAATGTTACTAATCCACTATTTGGGTCTTCTCCTGTTAATAATACATGTATTTTATTTGTAAAATTGTATGAGTTTGGTCCTAATTCTATTAAACTTTGAAATTCTTGTGGATAGGTTTGTTTATAAGATTCCCATAATGCTTTACAGGATTCTCCTAAAAATGTTTCTAAGTATCTATACATAGTCTCAGCATCAGTTTCTTGATAATTTTTAATAAAGTCTGCTACCACTATTCCTTTCCATAAGTCTATTACTGTATTCCACATTTGTGGATCATGTGCTGCTATGTTTAATATTTTTCCTTTATTTCCTCCTTCTTGTAGTCTAATAGGTTCTTCTATAGGCATTCTTTTTCCTATTGGTCTAATATTATCTTTTATTTCTTGATCAGGTATTGTCCATGGTTTTCTAGGTAGATTACCTGTATTATAGCTAATGTTTGGAGCCGTACTAGTTCTTTGGAAAGGACTAGCACTATGTGAACTAGTTGCTTCTTCCATTAGTTCAGTATAACTAGTTATGGATAAAGTATCTATTTTATCTTCCTTCATGTCTTCAGGTTCTTCTATTCTATATGCTAAATTATCGTCTCTGTCTTGGCATATTCTAAAATGTTCTATTGTTTCTATTATATCCATTTTACCTTTTTTACATCCTTTACACTTAAAAATTGTAAGACTATTTTCTTGGTATTGTCTTTTTGCTTCTTCTATAGCTCTTTCTACCTCATATCCTTCTTCTATTAATTCTATATTCATGAATTCCTCTTGTTCTGGTTCTATAGTACTTTCTGTTTCAGTATCATCTAAGTTTCTTTGACTTGTATAATTATAGTCTGTAAACCTAATTAGTTCCAACTTCAAGTTCTAATTTCAAGTTCAAGAAGTTCAACTTCAAATTCTAGGTTCAAGTTCTAGTTAATTAGTTTATCAAAATTAAGTTTATATTAATTCCTAACTAAGTTTTCAAGTTATTATAAATTAATTAAGTTTAATATAGTTCTAATTAATTTATATATAGTTCTAATTAATTAAGGTCAATAAAATTTTCAAGTACTACAAAATTCTAATTAAGTTCAAATAAAATCCAAGTTCTAATAAGAATAAAAAATTACGTTCTAATAAATTAAAGTCGACAACACTTCAAGTTCATATTCATAATTAAGTTCAATTTATAGTAAATTCAAGTTATAATTAATTATAAGTTCTAATTAAGTTGTAATTCAAATCCCTAAAATTTCAAATTCAAACTAGCTAGATAGTGTCCCAAATTCAAATTATTAGTCCTAAAATATCAAATATAATTCAAACTAGTCCTAAATTTCAAATTCAAACTAGTATTAAAATCACAAATTCAAAGTACTCCTACAATTCAAAAAATCAAACTTGTGCTAAAATCCCAAATTCAAAAGTATTAGTAGTCCTAAAATCTCAAGTATAATTCAAACTAGTCCTAATTAAATTCCAAATTCAAACTAGTCTTAAAATCACAATTTCAAACTAGTCCTAAAATCCCAAAATCTAACTAGTGCTAAAATCCTAAATTCAAACTAGCTAGCTATTCCTAATCCCAAATTCAAACTATTAGTCCTCAAATCTCAATAATAATTCAAACTCTAATTAGTCCTAAAATCCGAAAAACAAACAAATTCAAATAATACCCAAATTCAAACAACTCCTTAAATTATAGCCTAATTCAAACTAATCCTACAATCCCAAAATAAAACTAATTAACTCAAGAAATACCCAAATTCAAACAAATCCTAAGATACCCTAATTCAAACTAACCCTAACATTAAATTTTCAATTTACTCACTAACTAATAATCCTAATTCAAACTAACAATCAATAAACACAAATTCAATAAACTAATTACAAATAAATAGCTAACAAAATCAAAATATAGTTCAATTTGAAAAACAAATTGATGCATTATTAAAACCTAACCTTAAAGGAGAAGGAGAGATTGAAGAGAGAGGAGAGGGCGGCGGCGGCGTCTGGTCCGACAGCTCGAGAGAAGTCGGTGGGTCCGACGGCGGCTAGCGAGCGGCGGGTCCGGCGGCAGCAACAAAGTGGTGGTGGTGAGGAGTGGAGAGAAGAGGAAATTTGAGAAATGGAGAAATGGGGAAAATCGCGGATTTGTTTTTACATAGTTAATTAAAAGCGACGGACAACGTCTTTATGTCTGCCTTTTTTTAAAAAAAAATGTTTGACCAACATTTTGACCAAAAAGTGACGGACTAAGAGACACTGTCCATCGCGTTTTTAAAATATTTGACCATATATTTTGACCAGGAAGCGACGGACATAAAGATGATGTCTGTCACCTATTTAAAAAAAATATTAAACAATTAATATTAATAAAAAGCGACGGACGGCGTGACTTTTTTTTAATTTATAAATAATTACTTTTAATAAAAGCGATGGATTGCGTCGCTATTTATAAAAAATAATTAATTATTGATTATATATATATTTGGCGCAAAAATATGCAAAAAAAAAAGTGACGGATTAAGCGATGCCGTCCGTCGCTTTTTAGAAAAAAAAAAAAAATTTAATTAAAAAACGACAGACTGTGTGGCTAATGGCATCGCTTTTACTTCCGTCGTTTTTCAGCAGTTTTTTAGTAGTGTAATGTGTGAAATTTCAGTTGATAGAGATCACGAGAGAATGAGGAACTCTTAGAAGGATTGATAAGTAAGAGTCCATGGAGTGATTATAGTTCTAGACTTGAATGTGGTGTTGTTACATGTGGTTGAATGCATGATGCATTAGGTGCTTCTTTACTAAGACTCAAAATTTTGTTGAATGCGATGGTAAGGACTAGTATTTGTGGGAGGAGATTTTCTATAGAGGCAGAACTTGAATCTTGTGATTTAGATTAGTATAACAATCGCATGTTCAACACCTGGTGATTTAGAATTAGGCTTTAATATAGTAAGAGTAGGCAATTTGATTTATACCTTGGTAAGAGTAGTCATATACCCTGATAGGAGCTATGAATTGCAGCTAACAAAGTGTGGTATTCAGTAAGGAGGGCATGGTTCAGAGGTGTTACTAGGCTGGAAAGTTAGCAATCGTATCGCTTAAGTCATAGTAGTCCTATTCTTACTTTGTGCCCAACTATCCTTGTTTCTTGTCAAATAACTTTAGATAGAGAGTGACTATGTTCAAACCATATCATTCGTTACTTATGTGCTTTAGACCTTGGTAAGAGTAGTCAATACCCTAATAGAAGCTACAAAAAATTGTAGCTAGCTAAATGTGGTATTTAATAAAGAGGGCATGGTTCAGAGGTGTTATTAGGCTGGAAAGCTAGCAGTCTATCGCTTAAGTTATAGTAGTCCTATTCTTACTTTGTGCCCAAATATCCTTGTTTCTTGTCAAATAGCTTTAGATGGATAGTGACTATGTTCAAACACATATAGTTCATGACTTATGTGCTTTAGACAGTTCCGAACTCTTAGTATGAATCAGTTCCACCTGTGTGAGTAGGCAAGTTCATAAATCAAGAGAGATAGTAAAATTAATTTTTTTCCTTCCATTCTCGGTTTAACCATCATTCGAGGATAAATGATCCTAAGGAGTGAGATATTGTAACACCCCAAAATATTTTAAGCTAAGACCTGAATCATTTTTCATTTGCGTATAAGGTTATATCGAGTGATTTTTAGTTTGTTCTTAGGTGTTAAGGTCAATTTTTTAGTGTAGAAATGAAATTGAATATGAATTAAGGTAACCAGAATCCCATAACACAAAGTTGAGTTGAAATCTTCCTTATCGATTAAGTTTTGATATAAGATTCTACTTGCCTCCTTTCGACTCTAGAGTAAAATTTTATGATCGTTTTACCAGAGACTATCACAACAGAGTTTTATGAGTCCGCTACAAACCACTTCTATGGACCGTAGAACTTTCTACGATATGTACTGTTGACTCGTGGAAAAATTACTGAAAATTAAATTTTTGGGTCAAATTCCTACTGACCTATCTACGGGCCGTAGTTTGGGTCCGTAGAATGAACTTCTAATCCTTAAAATCTCAATTTGAATTCAACGAATGGGATCTACAGTATGTAGATCAAACCATGAACTATAGATAGTCCTGTGGAAGATTTTAGAAAACTTTTTAAGCGGGTTTATTTTGTCTTTTCTCACTTTTCCTAAGCCCAACCCATAACATTTAACGTCAATTAGGAGAAAAAATATTCTACCAAGTACTCAGTTTTCTTTTAATTCTACACTCTCAACTTAAAAGAAAATAGAAAGGAAGGCAAAAGTTAGGATTTCAAGGCTTCCAAAAAAGATCTTTTTCAAACTTCTTCAAAAATTTTGTTCTTCTAGTATGTAAGGATATTCATAGTGTTGGACTAGTTCGTACTCACGCCATACATCTTAATTCATTCGGTGACAAATTGAATCTAGGGTTCTGCCCTTAGTTTTGTGAAATTCCTATATTATGATATTGTGATACTTTATGCATTGAAATTCTTGAATTATTATGTCTGCAGTTCCACATGAACAATATATTCCACTTGAACAATATATATTGAGTATTACTAAAAGTATTTCATGTCAATAATTTTTCTTACATTGATTTTGAAAATTAAAGTGAGTTTAAGAGAAAAGTTTAAAGCATTATTTTCAAAAGGAGTTTAAGGGAACTTGAATGGTTCCAAACGTATCATTTTTACATTGAAAAAGAGAGCACTATTCCCAGAAAAGTATAAAGAGTTTTCAGAAAGATTTAATAAAGCTTCAGTTGCCTCTTAAAGAGGCCTTTTGAGAAATTATCTCAACCTAGAGAGTACTTTTACATGAGCACACAATTACATTTTTGGGAGTAGTATTCAGCACCACTTTTGAGTAAGAGTTAAGATAACTCAAACTGTATGATCTACGCCGCCAGCATAGATAGGATCGTACCACAAGATAGATGATTCCTCACCTGCCTCAAGAAGGTTTTTTAGTGGAATCATCAGTTCAGTTGTGTTTTATACTCCTATAAGGTATAGGGCGATTTTGGTAATGTGGGTAAGACATTGTATCATCACGAGGTTCATAGTGATGATTTTCAGTTAGATAAACTCTCTAATAATGTAATATATATATATATATATATATATATATATATATATATATATATATATATTCAGTTCAATATTTACTTTTATCGAATCCTGAAATAAAAATTTTAAATGATTTTCATCATGATTTATACTATGTTTTAGTTGAGTTGAGTCATTTTTACTCTTTCAACTAAGTTATTTGTTTATTCAGCCCTATTACATAACATATTCAACGTACTGATGTCATTCAATCTTCATCATTTCATGACGCATATTTAGATGCCTAGGATCATCAACAAGCTTTCGATTAAGATCACTTCATTCGCTCATCACCTTTTGGGTGAGGCCTTCTTGCTTCTGGATGACTCTAGATTTATGGTTTGTTAGTAGATCATGTTGATGTGTCGTGAGTCTTATTACGACACTTATCTTTAGATAGTAGAAGCTTCATAAATATACAATTTTGGGTAGTCTTTTAGTATTCCATTTTAAATGTTTTATTTAAAACTTTATGTTTCATACTCAATATTTTTATATAGTTTTGAGATTCAGTACACTGTTTTAAACAATTCTTTAGTTTTGATGCTTGTGTATGCTTGAGTTAGCCTTCTGTTTAGTAGTCAATCGGGACAAGAGTTCACTTGGGGATCAACAATGGTTCTCAAGTGTGGATCAGGTCTAGGGTGTAGGCTTGGTGCGTGACAGAACCATTCATATTCAGACCTTTATTAAGTGCAAACAAATGAAACAATTGAGACAGGAGCTCAAAATATTTGGCTAGCATTTGGCCACAAATTCCCAAATATTCTTGACAAATTATTTTTGGGTGAAGTTTCACTATGCGTCCGACCACAAATTTTATCAAGAATATTTGACTATTTCTAAAAAAATAATTTGTACCAATAAATTTTAAAAATTATTAAAAATACTCATAAGTTTGTATTATCGTTTTATAATGAACATGATTTGTTCAAAAATAACCTTATAACATAATTGATAACAATCAACAACAACAAAATAAAAATATGAGAAAGAGCAATATATTAATCGCATACTGAAACTTGTCACTCATTCAATTGAAATTATAACTCATTAAAACATATTATTTTTTGCGCAATCTTGTTACTTAAATTATAACTCAAAACTTTTTCTGGAGAATCTAAATAAATATTAGTTGAATTTAATAAATGATGGATGCTTTTTTTTTTTGTAAAATATAATGTTTAGGGTAATTTAATTTTTTTTTAAAATTTCCAAATACTAGAACTTGCCCAAAATACTAATTTTTTATATTATTTAGTGTCGCGCCCCGTTTTTCTCAAAACGGGTTTTGATGCACAACCTAACAACTCTTTTGGGTTTTGAGAAGATGAAGAGTTGCCACCTAATGAGTTAAGGTGTGTTAGGGCACCTATCTAACCTAACTAAGTCTAGCTAAGGTCAACGAACCAAAGATCGGGTAAGGGTTCAAATTACCTCGAGGGGAAGGTGTTAGGCATCCCTCGAGGTCCACAAAGGTGGATCCCGGTCGTATCTCATGCAATATGTGGGGGTTACAAATAACATTTAAAGTCTCTTCATTATTATTTATTTAATTAAATATGCGAACTAGGTGATAACAATAAATTTGCAATTAATATCATTTAGCTAATTGTTATTTAATTAATCATGCTTACTAGGTGATAACATAACAAATAGATATTAAATATTTAATAAAGAGATAAGCAAGGAGACAAAAATTACACAAGTAAATAGGCAATCAATTTTTTTTTTTTAAACTACCCCAAATAATTACAATTAAACACGAAAAGGGGTAAAAAGGAAAGGGAGATTCCGAAGAACTTTTATGGATCAACACTCGACTTTATATTTTTTTTTAATTTTCGATAGGCTTCCGTATGGGGACTGACAAAACCAAGGTTTGTCATTTTAAGCCCGAGTCGATGTCATCATATCCATAGGGCCTAAACTACCCCTACCCCACCACCGCATGCTTTTCGTCCTAGAAGGTGCCCAGCGCCCCCGCTTAATGTCCAAGAGGCTTGGACTACTATTGAAACGGTTTTAGACAAATGAATATCCTAATAGGCCCACCTAGACACCAAGTCAAACACGTTGGACGATCATTTAGCAAGTAAAGTCTCAAATTAGCCTCTAAAATTTTATTTATCATGCATGCAAACAACACATAATTCGTGAAAATTTCATGCTAAGTGAGTGCACATAAACAAGCATTATAATAGACAGCGTTATAATAGGCAATATAGCAACATAATTGCTTAATCAAGAGTGGCATAGAGCTATTACAAAGCAGATTTAACTAATTATTTGCCAAGTTAATTAGGATAGATTAGTATAATAGGAGCAAATAGTCAGAAATATCTAAAAGCAATGGCATATTTTATTATAATTATTTCCTTTTATTTATTTTTTATTTTTATTTTTAAAACACAGAAGCTGATTTATTAATTTTTATTTTAAGTGACAAAAAACAGATAATTGCAGAAAAATTTTGAGCAAGCAATTAACTATTAATTTAAAATAGTGATTATTACTATGCAGATTTTTAAGCAGGCAGGGAGATATTAAGTGTTTAAAGTTGCAACAAGTACTCATGCATGCAATTTATTATATTCAGAAATATGCACATAGACACGACAAGTTATTTAATTCCTATGGGGATTTTTAGTCATATAGCATGTTTGCAATTATTAATTGATAATCATAAGCCTTGACATATTGACGAATTAACACGCAAACATTAATATGCGACACCTATAAACATGACTATTTTAGATAGGATATTAGAGTAATTATTAAAGCCTACATGCTGATTTCTATACCCAAAGCATGCCCTTAAATGAATTATCGAAAATTATTTATTAAGCATAAACTAACATATGTTGACAGATTTAAGAGAAACATTTAAACATAGTTTCTATATCAGATTTTATGCATCATTAGGTCATAAAGGCCTGGAATCTAACTTTGTGTAGCACTATTGATCAACCACGGAAGGAAAACATATGGACGGTTTATTTTACGGCATACTAAAGTGTTACATGCGATGGTGCAAACATTCAAACAAGCATAAGATCATTTTTTATTTTGATTAGATTTAGAGTGATGAATGAACCACAATTAAATCACATTCCTATAGTCATGCTTTCTAGCAACAAATAGGCTTGCGATAGAATAACAATTAACACATAGATCCCCCTCCCCCTAGACGATTCCCCGAATAATTTCATATATGTAGAGTTAGAGTTAAGAGTTTATACAATTATCACAAAAAAAAAAATAGTAATAGAAATCAAGTAATGTACGAAAACACAAATTAAATAATTTAACTCGTAGTGTCTCTCTCATGACAACTCTCCATATCTTAAACAGTGAGTTCAAACCTGCTAAAGGATAACAAGAGATACCATCAAGTATATATGACAATATTAACCACAACAAGGTTGCCTCAATACACATAAGCCAAACCACGAGCACATATATGAGAATTCAAACAAGTAAAGAAGCATAACGCAAATATGTCATCCATAGAGATAAGAAGAGAACTGACCCGAACACCTTCCTTCATTTATTTCAAACATACAATTTTCATGATAGATGATGCAAGACGAGATTTTTAAACTAATGAAGGGAAGCTAACCAATTATGCAGAAATAGTTATCAACAAGGCAGACGGACTTAATTCAAATAGACTCGTACGCAGCAAACAAAGTGAATAAGTACTCCTTAGAATTCACCGGACTTCGCGATATGTAGAGAGCAGAGAGTATATTTTTACTATTGTTAAAGTGTGTCAGCTTGAGTTCTAAAAAGAGAGGTCTGATTATTTATAGTGGAGAAGGGACATGGTTTACAAGTAAAGGGTATATTTTTAGGAGCCAATCAAATATCATTTTTCCTTATTTAAAGAAGAACTAAATCAGTAAAATTCTTTTTAATTATTTTTGGTTCAATCAATATATAATTTTACTAAAATATAACAAGTAAGAATCAAATCAGCTTTAAATAAGTCAATTATGATCAATTAACATTTATAAATAAAATAATGAGCAAAATTGTCTTACCAAGAGTCACCAAATCTGTCCGGATTTATTTTAGCATCAAATAATCAAAAATATTATGAAAAAATCAAGCAAGCAAATACAGGCTAATCTTACATAATCGAATAAGCCAACAGTCAATTAAAATAAAATATGCATAATTAGGCAAAGAGATAATTAATATAAAGGAAAGAAATACTTACAACTCAAATCAATTACCAAGACATATGCCTTTACATACTGATTTCTAAACCCATTCACCATACCATATTATGTTAAAGATTAACACATTCCAGCATTAGAGCAAACAAAACATGTATTGTGAATCTTGCCAAATCATACTCCAGCAAACTTAGAGATATAAAATAATATTAGTACTGATCTCAAGTTTAAAAAGCACATAGAGACAAGTTCTTAAAAGCAAGTTTTAGATTAAATCAACAATACTACGAGTATTTTAACAATTAAAAATGAACAGGTTTAGCAAGCTATCAATCCAAGAATCATCAGCAGTTGCATATAAACTATAACAAGCATACTCAAGTAATAGTAATAAAGTATATGCAAACATATATGAATCATTTGAAAGAGATAGCAAAGGGTTGAATAGATGCAGTAATAATTTAAAATGTAATAATTTAAGATTCTAAAATAGTTAAGTAAAGTAATTATTTCGATTTTAACTATCGATAAAAGTAATTTGATAATAATTACAATAGTTTTTTTGAAATCATGCACACTAAAATATATAATTTTAAGACGAAATTGATTGAAATTTTAAACTAGAAATATATTTTAAAAATATGTATTTAAACGAATAGCATTCCAAAAAAGGTCAAAGGTCGGTCAAAATTGAGTGTCAACATTTAGGAATTTGGGATGTTTGCCAAATATATTTACCAACTTATATATCCAAACACCACTTCCCAATTTTTTCCAAATATATTGGTCATTTGGTGGAGTGAAAATGTAATATTTTGAAGTCTTGGGGCAACGTGAAATATAAAAGCATATGAAAGATTTCACGGCGGTCTCCTAAAATTCAAATTAGGTCTGTGTTGAATACCAATCTTTGCTCTCCAATGTCTGTAATGTACAATGACCTCTTCTCTTCTCTGATTTCCGACATCAAATCCTACAACGGCAAAGACCCTCTTCTCCCTTGGCTCCGGTAAGCACCCTTTCAAACAAAACTCTAAATTCTTTTGAATCCATTTTTCTAACTTCTCATTTTGGTTTGATTTGATAAGAGGAATTAAAAAGATGAAAGAGTCACTTCCTCCGCAGCTGCTTAAGGAGAAACTCCCAAGATTTCTTCAGAAATGTGCACAGACTTTTGAGACCGATCGCCGTTATGCTAATGATATGCGTTATCTTCGAGTCTGGTTACAACTGGTAACTTTCTTTTTGAAATGTAGTGAAATTATTGAGTTTATTGAAGAAAATATATTGGTTATACTTTGAAAATATTGATAATTTAAAGAAATGAACAACTTCATTGATTTGCTTTACATTTTTAGTCATTAACTATACTCTCATTTGCATTCGATTCTTTTGTTTATGTAGATGGACTATGTGCATGACCCAAAATCGGTACTTAAAACCATGGAGTCGAATCGTATAGGGATGAAAAAGTCTCTGTTTTACCAAGCATATGCTCTTTATTATGAAAAGATTAAAAAGTTTGAGGCAGCGGAGAAGATGTACCAATTGGGTGTGCAGAAGTAAGTAACTAATAACTAGTTGTGATTTTAAATTTATTGAGTTATTGGTTTTAAGAGCACCTTTATTTAACATTCTTTTTGTATCCAAATCTTTTTTTTTTTTTTTTTTTTTAATTATAGAAGTGTGTTGAAAGAGTTGTTGACAGATGCGGTGTATTTTGATAATTTACATTCCGTTCAATCAGCATTGCAAATTGTTGTCGCATTTCAATGAAAAAGATTACTCATTGATTTGCATTTGTTTAGGGGGAAACCTTGGAGAAATGGTAAAGTTGTCTTTTTGTGACCTGTATATCATGGGTTCGAGTCGTAGAAGCAGTCACTAATACTTACATTAGGGTAGGCTGTCTACATGACACTCCTTGGGGTGCATCCCTTCCCTAGACCATGCTAGCGCAGCTTTGTCAACTGGGCTGCCCCCTTTTTTTAGGGGGGTATCTCAAGCCATATTATTCTCTAGGGATATGTTAACCCTTTTAGAAAACCTTGTTCATTTTGTCATACTTCGTGAAGATTAATTATCCTTTCAAAAGTGCATTGCAGAATTTAACCGTAGGGTGCAAACCAAATGTAACCCTCAGCCAAATTGATTATCCTATTTGCACACACTTTCTTCTTGAGTTATGAATATTTGATACACTAGAATATCTGGTAGCAGTTTCTTTCCTATGGCCAATCTCGGGACGTGATCAAGCAGTATTAGAGCAGGTGCATATCTTTGCACCATTAGTTTTGGTAATTTAAGTTGATTCACTTTACTTGCTTCATAGGAAATTATCTGAACTTCTTGGCGAAGTTGCTACATTGTGTATTTTTAAAATATGTTTTCAAATTCAAAAGCAGCATTGTTCCATAGAGCTATTTATAAGAGAAGTGCCATCTGGAACCCAATGTTTTTTTCTTACTCCTTTTCCCTCCATGATTTAGGGATATTTGTAAGGCTTTCCTTCCTATCTGTATGAATTTCCTTTCTATTATTCCTTCTTAATCTCAGGGCCTGTTATCAGAGTCCTGACAAATTATCTAATCTTTTGATCCTGGTGAATTATAGAATCCTTTTTTTAATCATTATCTGATTGCAACAACTTAACTAGGTGACAGCCCCTTTCCCCTTGCTTAATTACTTGTATAGTGAAACTTGGTTTATGTTGGTTATGTTTTTTTCCACTAAACGCATGAATGGCAATTCTGGAAACAAGTGGTTTCACACGTTTATTACAGATTTCTGTTTCATTCTTCAATGAACAGGCTTGCTGAGCCACTTGATGAGTTACATACGTCATATGAGCAGTTCCTTCATCGCATGGAGCAGCGTAAGAATAAGAGGATACAGGTTGGTTACAATGGCCGTATTGTCTACCAAATGTCTTCCTTTTGTTTGTATGAGCCATTAACTTATAATAGGGATATGTTCTGCAGCGCCAAGAAGGAAAAAATAAAATATGTTCTCTTGGTGCTAAAAACACTACTTTGAAGAACAATGAGATTAAGGAAAACATTGAGAATTTAAGTGGAAATGAAAACAATCCTGTCATCACCGAGGATCAGTTACCCAGTCCACTATCCAAGCATTTAAATATGAAAAATGAAGTTGCCATTTCACAGGGCTCCAGGAGAGAGTCACAAGTGAATGAAACTACTCATGGTGGTCCAGCCCTTCAGAAGGAACTCAGGAGTGATCTCAGTCGAAAAAATTATGTTGGAGACACTATAGAAACAGATAGATGCCGAAATTTTACTGGTGAAGACACAGTTGTAGTTAAATTTGTAGGTAATGCCATTGTTGGGAAGTCTGATGTCGAAGATGCACGACATCATGGTCTGCTGGAACCTACCATTAATACAAAGGAGGCCATGTATGCAATTAATAGCATGTTTCGAGAGCCATTAGAACCATCTCTAGCTGGAAAACATTCGCGTAGAAATCAGCCAAAAGTTGATCAGATATCAAACAATGGTTTTGAGGTATTTGTCGACGAAAACACTGATAGTGCTGTTGGATCTTCTCACCAAACCATGTCAAATGGTGAATCGGTGATACAAAGCACAAGAGTTGAGACTCAAGAGCCCATGCAGGATCCACTTCCGATATATATTGATGGTGACGACACCAATGATGTGATGGAGGGAGTACATGAGCTGGATAAATTAGATATGGGTAACCTTAACAATTTGACTGGATGTTCTATTGAAGGTGGAATCGTTAAGGGTTTTGTGTTTCCTAGTCCAACTGATATAACCTCAGAATACTCTAGAGATCCAAATGTTGAAAGGCCTCCTCAAGGAAGACTCCGTAGGGAGGACACGGTTGTATACAAATTTGTTGGCTCCACCATTTCAGAAGAATCAGCCGTTGAAAATGTTTGCCATCATGGCCTTGTAGAACCAACAATTAACTTGAAGGAGGCTATGGATGATATTAATAGCATGTTCGGAAGGCCAATTGAGTTTACAAGGAAAAGCAAACCAAAGAAACAGGGATTAGCATCTAAGATGGAGAGAGATGGCAGTAGGTTCTTGATACTTCCAGATGATGAGCCACACCATCAACCTAAGAGTTCCCTGCCAACTTCGTCGTCAGAAAGGCATAATGAATTTGAGAAAACCGTGTGCACAAAGGAGGCTATGGATGAGATAAATAAAATGTTTGCGATGCCATTGGATTTCTAAGATGCCTGGTAAACTCTTATTTTTTCTTTCAAGGTGGTGATTTATTCTTTTTATCTTTCAAACTCTTCGTGCAACATTCTTCACAAAGCTGCTGGTAATTTTGTGTCCTGACTAAATTTTGAGACGTGTGAGATGGATCTGACATATCTAATTAGGTCATATTTATGTTGAAGGTTGAGATTTCACGGTACAAAATTATATAGAGAGAAAGGAGAGTCAATTATGAAATGAGCAAAATGTTGCTTGCAATGTGAAGAATGTTGCACAATTGGCTTACAGAGAAAAGGAAAATTTATACCCAATACTCTTATGAAAGCATAAAACCAGTAAAAAGTTCAAAAAATAAAAGTACATGATGGAAATCAATTAATATTCTGGCTTAGGAGGGCAGTGAGCTGGTCGGAAAGCGAAGGGACCTGCAGCATAAATTACAGCCTCGTAATTACTTCGCTTCAATGTCTTATCTAAATATCGGAGTCGAGCACCGGTGATTCCATAGTTGACATTAGTGAACACATCACAGTTTTCGAGAGGAGAGTCGACCAGTTTTACGCGGCATGAATGTAGAGGATGGTCAAGATAAGAATGTCCCATTTTGAAGCCATCCAGCTCTGCAAATAAGTAGCCAGTTTCATCTGTTTTAAATGCCTTGTAGAAGCTGACTCTTTTCTTGTAATTTTTGCAGATAACACTAACTTTAGCTCCTGCAATGGGCTTAGCTTTTGACAGAGACCATGATCCATAGTTATCACAGCTCTGGCAGTAGACCATGCCTTCAACCACCACTTGGTCAGTCTTCTCTGCTGACTTAGTTGGCACTTTGTCATAGGCAGTTATCAGTGGAACAGCTAATGCAAGGAGCAACGGAACGATCAGGACAAGTTGGCTGCTTGTCATCTTCTTGAAAAGATATTGTGAGCTTTGGAATGTGATTCTGCTTTGATGTTAAGTTCATCTTCTTTTATAGTTTTTGGCATGGCTGTTATTTGTAATGTTGTCAAGAACGTGAATGCTACTAAACCACATTTGTTGTTGAGTGAGTATTGATCCTCAATTGTTTCCAGACGTGATGACCATCTTCACTAGTTTGTACTTTGTATAATAGTGTATGCCCACATAGATTCTTCTACGTGCAAACCACTTGAAAATTTAGTGAGAAGAGCCAGGATTATCATTATAGTTTATCTCATCCTAAGTGTCATACCAATAAAAAGAAACAATCAAATTAATGTACTCTTGCTATCACAAATTGAATATTGATTTCAAAATACATGATTAGTACTGGAAAAGTTAAATAGAAATAATGCTTAATATTCAATTGTTCAACATGTGAATACATATGGTTGACCTTTATCTATAATAAATATAAAAATAGAATGAAATTTCTAAATTAAGAAAAATTAAATATGATTTCATGTTACTCTTGCTGTTAGTCCCCCAATCTCAAGAAGTGAAATATGGCATATGCAGGTACTGTTTATCGGTAAACGATACAGTTAAATTTATTATGAGGTCAAAGATATGCATATTCATTTAACTCGATGATTTGTGTATTAGCAATTAAATTAATTAATAAATGATCTTAATTTATAAGAAAGTGATGAAGCAAAAATAAATCGAATGAAACAGTAGAGCTCAATCGTTTGATGTTTCAAGCTAGATCCGAATATGATTTAATTATGACGTTTAAGAGCAAGGACTTAGTAGTAAAATATAGATAACTTAAAGTACAAGAGTATGAGTGTATTATTTTTGTGTTGTCTAGAATTCAACCCCTTACAAATAAATGGAGACTATTTTTTACATAGGAAACAAAAGTAATTCATTAATCAATAGGAAACTCACTTGTTCACTAAAATACTATGTCGAATAGAACGTTCCATCTGAAAATATCATTATCATTAGACGTGCCATCTTATAATAGGGACAGTACACAAAATGGACCCAATTGTGAAACTATTAAATCAAATTAGACCCAATTTAAACTATTTACCTTTAATGGATCCATGATCCAAATTATTTATATGTTTACCCCACTTTCTTCTTTCTCATTTCGTGCATGATGTCAACATGACATCAGCATCACTACTATGAATTAATACCATATCAATATCATATAGGACTAAGCTTAATCTCCTGTGATACTCCGTTGGTATACTAATACCTTATTGGTATCATATAAGACCACTAATGTAGACACATCATCGAGAATGTTGTACATACTAGTATGGTATCTGGTGGAGGGTGCATTGATGCCTCATATGTTTTAGTTAAAAACTCCCTCCCATCATAGTATACATATACTCTAATGGCGTGTAAGAGTGACTGAGCAGTATTTTCATTGAAGCACTGCTTCTTCCTCTTTGATGAAATTATAGTAAATAGTAATTAAGTAATCTTTTTCATTGAATCACTGCATATATATATATATATATATCCTTGATGGTATGTTTCACTGAATCTCTGCATCTTCCTCCTTGATACGATCAGAGTATATATAAACTCTGATGGTATCAAACAATAATTGTGCAGTCTTTTCACTAAAGCAATGCATGTCCTTTCTTGATGTCATCGTAGTATATATATTCTATAATGGTATCAAGGAATAATTGAATAGTGTTCTCCACTGAAGCATTGTTACTCCCTCTGTGGTACCATCAGATTATATACTTCAATGTATATTCTATGTTGGTGTCATACATTTTTTTACAAGATTTTTGAGTTTGATATTGAAATTTTTCTTGCACTGAATGTTGTTCTTGAATTATTTTTTTACTGGATTTGTTTTATCAATTCAAAATAGACTTTTACGTCCATGTTATTCGTGATTTTCAGTTGTGGATATCCGTGTGAAAGTGCATATTTGATTTCACCATTGCTTGTAGCAGCATCCTTCTATAGCTGTGTTGCTATTGTTTCGATTGAATTTGTGAATTGAAAGTAGAATTGATTAAAATTGCATCAACGTGATAAGTACTGTAGTTGTTGTTTAAATCTCAAGTTCTATTGTATTGCACTAAAATTGTAACATTATCTATGACTGGTAGAAGCTAGCTTGGGGAAGATGAAGGCAACTTTGGGAAAGGAGGCAAAATTCGCGTGAGTAATTTGGCGCTACGTTATAAAAAAAAAAAAAAGGGCATAAAAATAATAGGGTGTGAGCTTGTAAATAGTTTTACTTTTTAGGTTACAAATTAGATTTTTTTTATAATATTCTTCTATAATTTACAGGATCTCGTACAGATATAATTTACAGGATCGTCACATCGATGTGGATCTTTCCGTAAACACAAATTTCTGGTTTTTTTTTTTTTAATGACCATCTGACAAATCTTACAATGAGACAAAATAAAATTAATCGGCCAACCTCAGATTCAATCATTTTATCAATGAAATTTATATGGGCACCTCCTCAATCATCTATGCCACCTCATCATTAGGATTGATCATGATGTCATATGTCCACTCTTCATGCACCCATTAAACTTTATTAATTTGAATCTTGGGATTTTGTGCTATTGTTTATTTTATATATATAAATCCAGATTGAATAAGTTTACCTTGAAGTGTTTATTACATGTCATGGGGGATCAAATTTGGCAAGCTGCTTGTTTTCCTTGCATAATTGTATTTGTCACTTTCATGACTATTCTTGAGAAGTAGCGCTACCATATATTTCTCGGAGATGTGTGCAGTCTCCAGTCTTATATAAATATTCATGAGACTAATGTAAATCACATCATAAATTTTGATCTCTAGCATCATGATTGAGTCTTATAGGAATTTTGAGAACCGAGCCTCCTTGATATTTCATATGCTCAAATAGCTTTAGAATCATTTTTGGATCAAATTTGGGGATTTAATATTCTCTTTGCTTTGTAATCTGTTGCGTCTCCAGCTTATCAATTCGAGATTTATCCATTGCTTCTTGAGCTTGCGTTTGGTAGATATCAAAAGTAGAAAATTTGGGCTTGACTTTTCACAGGCTTCACATCTAACTCCCATCGAATTTAATTTTTCACAGATTTCGGGTATGCCTCCTATACTTTAGGCATCCTATCGTGAGATGGGCGAAATCAACATGAATTTTTGAAATCATAATAATGGTTTATGTACATTTTTTCAAAGTGAATTTTGTAAAGATTTCTTTCAACTAAAGAGAAGCAACCAAACTTTCATGGTTCAAACGCCTAATTATCTAGTACAATCGATAACATTACAACATCCTTTCTCTTTAAAATCTTGAAGTAGCTCGATATCACCTTGTTCAATCATGAAGATGTCCACCATTCTGGATTGTACTTTTCTGGTGCCTTGGAGAAATAATCTAATATGGAATACCATATATACAAGTGCCCCTCCGGATGAATTAAAGTTTCTCAAAATTTCTTCATCACCATGCTTGATTTAACTTCGTCCTTGATCAAGTCATATTTTCCTTTGAATAGTTGCTGTGAAAGAATTTTTCATTTTTTTTTACGAAATTCCAATTCTATTCTATTCGAAGAGTCAAAACAAAGAATATAAAATCTCTTATGGTATTCACTATTCTCCTTCTCTAATTTCTAAATTATATTCAGGCAGGCTCTTGAAGGCTTCCAAGGATATGCTTATGCGGAAGTGAATTCAAGTGACTAGTTTAACGCTGAGTTATAAAAAGAAGCATAAAAGTAATCGAGTATGAGCTTGTAAATAGTTTACTTTTTTAGTACAAAAATAAAATTACCCTTATATTAAAATATTCTTCTACAATTTATAGGATCTCGTACGGATATATATGACATATCTGTCATTTATTCCATCTTCAGGACATGGATCCTTTCCTAAATTTAGGCCACAAAGTTCCGTGTTTTTTTATAATGACCCTCTGGAAAATCCGACAATGAAACAAAATCAAACTAATCAGCAGCCTCAGATTCAATTATTCGATCAATGATTATTGTGCTATTCATTTTTGAGATTAAATTCAAAATAATTAAAGTTGGATTAAGCACATTTTAGTTACTAGTCTGCGTTGCACACGTGTTTTATGTGAATTTTTATAGATTCGTTAGAACACTAAAAAATTTATGCAAATCGTGTGAAGTGAGTTATATTTTTTTAATATGCGTCAAGAAACACCCAATGAGGGGCACATTTTAATGTTTAAAATCAATTCCGTTGAAGCTATTATCGGTAATTTTTAAACTTTATTTAGTAGTTATCACACTTCAAATAAAGTCACAAATGACTAATTTGAGACAAATATCAATACAGACTTACGATAATGATAAAAAAATCATAAAAATTAGATTGGTAAAGTCTAATAGAGAAAAAACACACAAGAAAAAAAAAATAGAAGAAAAATACAACATACACATCATTCGTAAGACTTTATTCATATAGATTATAGATAGAAAATAAATATAGAATCAATAAGTTATCCATATTCAGAATTCGGAAGCTACAAGTTTAAAGAGGAAAAACAAAAGGCACAGACTGTGAGAGGGAAGTAATTGCACTGACAAATCCTATAATTTTTGCAAATTATGTATAACGAAGTATGCATCATATTTTCTCTAGAACAAGATAATACTTATTTCTAATAAAAGTAGAGACAAAATTTACCAGCGGTGCTTGACATCATATTCATTGCTTCACACACACACACACACTATATATATATATATATATATATATATATATAAGGAACACTCTTTGCATATATATTTTCAGCTCTTATTATAAAATTTGTGTAACAAAATAATAAATCAAAAATGTATTTTAAAATCTATGTCACTTGAGAAAATATTTGTTGTTATGATACAGAGACACCATTTAATATTTGTGAATCTAAAATTTGAACTTGTTTTGTGTTTACTAATTGAGTTTACTGTAATTCATTACTTTAGTTATTTATTTGCTGAATAGAAATAAACTCGAAAAAGCAGACAAACACAGTTACCATCTAGCAATAAATACGTGAAGAAAATCAATATCATATAACCCCATAATGATATATAGAAATATGCCGATTGAATTTCATGCTCTAGATTCATGTAAATGCATGTAAATACCTTTAACTCTAAATACTAAATTAACTAAGAGAATTAAAATATAAAGACAAAAGAAATCTTAAAATTATCAATAACTGATCAAACAGGCTAAATAAACATATTTCTTGACAAAACTTGCTAACAAAGCAAAATAGATGTACATTTATCAATTCAGCATTGTCAGATTTTATAGCTATTTCTTTTATAATAATAACATATCTCGTGAAATTCGTCTAGGGAGTGTAGGGTGTGCACAGACCTTTCCTCAATTCAGAAGACCCTCAACTTGAGTCGAGATAGCAAATCAGAGTAAATATGAAAAAGAAAAATGACAGTGAAGAGAATATAATATATATAATATAATATAACAACTATTACAAAAACAGTAACAACAACAAAAAAAAAAGTTCAATAACCGAAACATCATTAAAAAAAAAATTGGTGGTAGAAAGCAAAAGCAAGACAGTACAAGAATAAAAGTACTACGACAAACACCACTAAGCCTAAACCCTTCGAAAAGCAGGAGAACACTCCACTACAACCTTCTACCTTAATCAGCGATCTCCATGCTTAAGCATTTTCTATAATTGCTAAAATCGGATTCTTTTTTTCTTATGAGCTTTGAAAGGTGAATTAGTTTATGTATTTGTCAATAATAATTTTACCTCATGCACATGATATTTATAAGCCAAAAGTTTGCGTAGAATTCTATAGAAAGCTCAAAAGTTATGTTGGAGAATGGAGAGACATTCTTAAAATGCCTTTTAAAACACCTTTTTATTTTTAGTATTTAATACTCCCTCCGTTTAAAAAAGAATGACTTCATTTCCTTTTCAGTTTGTTTAAAAAAGAATGACCTCTTTCCTTTTTTGGTAACATTTTAATTTCAGCTTTCCACGTAGCATGTTTAAAGCCACAAGATTGAAGGGCAATTTAATATGTTTGACATAACTTTAATTTAGGACCACAAGATTCAAAAATCTTCTTTATTTTCTAAAACTTCGTGTCAAGTCAAACCAGGTCACTCTTTGAGAAACGGAGGGAGTATAATATAATATGACATAATTATTATTTAATATTTAATTGCTTAGATATTTTATAACATTTTGAATTAATAGGAGCAAAATAGTATTTCAACTTTTACTTAAGTGACTTTCCACTTTTAGTATAATATGATTATTTTTTCGAGATTGTATAATTTTATCTTTGAGCACAAATATTCACTGTCCACCGATTAAAGTATATATGTCGCGGGGGGTCAAATTTGGCAAGCTGGTTGTTTTCCTCTACTTTCCTTACATAGTTGTATTTGACGAGTTCATTCAAAAACTCTTTTAGGTGATCATTCTTGAGAAGTATCGCTATCTTTTCTCGGAGATGTATGTTGTCCCCATTCCTATACCCACGAGACTAACGTAAATAACATCATAGATTTCGATCTCTAGCAATAGGATCGAGTCTTATAGGTTTTGAGAACCGTGCCTCCTTGATATTTCATTTTGCCAAAACTAAATAGATCAGATATGTTAGGGTTTATCCTGATTTTCTTATCATATTTGAGTTTTACTTTATCCTTACAGGAAAGTCAAAGTGTTACCATAATTGCTTTTAATTTTCCTAAAATAAAAATATAATTTTTTTCCATATTTGGTTATTCTTTCCTCAAGAAAAAATCTGGAGATCTACAAATTGAATATCCCCATTTTCAAAGCATAACATAATAGAATCTACAATGTAGTCGTTTAGAAACTTTTGTTTATAAGGGGATTTTCTTTCTATATATTTATGCTTTCAATTAGTTTTTTTTTAAAAAAAAATATGTAGGCCAATTGGTCATATCTAGTAAAAATATTTGTTCCTTTTAGTATAATTTTATGTGTCGTCTAATTTATCGTCATATGTTTTGTAATTATAAGATTCTGACGCTCTAATTACTTTCGAACCCAACATGACTGATGTTGAAGCAATACTCAGATAGCTTTAGAATTTCTTTGATCTCTAGAACATATTTGGGGGTTTAATATTCTCTTTGCTTTGCAATCCCTTGCGTCTCCTCATTATTCTGCCTATCAAATCGAGGTTTATCCATTTCTTGAAAGCCTCGTCTTGAGCTTGCGTTAGGCAGATATCAAAAGTAGCAAGTTTGGGCTTGGCTTTTCCCAGGCTTCAAATCTAACTCCCATTGAATTTGATTTTCACGGGCTTGGGGTCTGCCTCCTATACTTTAGGCATCCTATCATGAGTGAGACAAAATCAACCTGAATTTTCGACTCATAATGGTTATGTACATTTGTCTGAAGTTGTAGCTTCGAATTTTGTCAAGCTTTCTTTCAACTAAATAGAAGCAACCAAACTTTCGTGAAATCATGTGTCCTGCTTGTCTAGTACAATCAATAGCAACATCTTTTCTCTTTGAAATCTGGTGATGAAATCTTGTTGAAGATGTCCACCATTCTGGTGCCTTGGAGAAATAATAGTCTGCAAGTACGCTAACTGAGTCAATAAAATCTTCAGTTAATAAGGAATACCCTACAAGTGCCCCTCAGGATAAAAGTTTCTCGGAATTTCTTGACCATATTTGATTTAACTTCGTCCTATTCCTTTATTTTTTTACGAATTTTCGATTCTTTTCAAGGTCAAAACAAAGAGCATAAATCCTTTTTGGTATTCGTTTTTCTCCTCCTTCTAGTTTTAAATTACTATTCGGGTGGGGCTCTTAAAAGCTTTCAAGGATATGCTCATGCGAAAATGAGGGCCAAATTGATTCATTTCCTTGAGGTTCCTATTCATGTTGATCGGATTTATATTCTCTAAATAATCCTCGACTAAATCGGCATTTGTAGTCTGCTCCACCTAAAGATATATCTAGTCTCGGATAGCAGTAGGGAGTTACCCTTCAACTACATTATTGTTGTTTTGGTCCATGATTTTTATGACTTGTTCCTAGAAAACTAACATATTTAAGCTAATAACAAAGTAGATTAGTGAGTTAAATCAACACATAACTGTCTTGGACCCACAGTGGGCCCCAAATTATTTATCCAAAAAATGGTATAAGTGAATTTGTTATGAGGTCAAGACACACATTGATTTAACTCGTTCGTTCCTGTATTAAAAGTTAAATCTATTAATGTATGATCTTAACACGAAAAGTAACGAAGCAAAAATAAATTTGAGTGAAATAGTAGAGCTTAATGACTTCATGTTTCAGTTAGATCCGTTGACAATAAAGTATGACCAGTCTCAGATACGGAGATGACTTAATATATAGTGCTTGAGAGCTACGACTTAATAAAATATAGAAAGTTTGGCCACAAGAATATCAATGTATTGTTTTTTTATTGTCTAGAGAATCCAACCCCTTTATAAGAAAATAAAGACTACTATTTATAAGCAACAAAAGTAATACATCAGTCAATAAGAAGGCTTCACTCGAGTCCTAAAGTACTACGTCAAATAGAATTGTTCCACCAGAAAATATCATTATAGATGACAATTAATATTCCTTTGCAATTTAGATGATATCGTATGAATATATTTGGCGTATCTCTCCTTTTATTCTATCTTTGGGACATGGTGTCCTTCACTAACTTCGAGCTATGAGTTCCTACCTTAGCTTATTTTCTTTTTTTGGTACGATAACACCATCCGACAAATTTAGTAATGAGGCAAAATCAAGTTAATCAACCAACCTTTGATCTAATCACTCGATCAACAATACTTATATTGACACCTCTCTTCGATCCTCTATGCATACCTAATGTAACACATGTGGAGTCAATAGGATAGAATATATTTAGACCTAGATAGTAATTAACATGAGTGGAAGGATGATAAACTATGTGAGTAGTGCTTATACTACTACTATGTAAGGAGTAACAAGTATAGGGCATCAAATACCACCAAGCCTATACCGCAGGGAAAGCAAGACACTCAACTACCTGCTAACCTTCTTAGAGGCGAATCCATGATTTGAGAATTCAGGTCGCACCAATATTAAGCTTAAAAAAAAGAGAAGAGGTTCTACCTAGGATAGAACCCTAGTCGCATGAGCAAAGCACCGTTGCATGCTTTCTATGTGGGCATTATTAATTATATTTAGTTTCTATCAGTTTCTCAAGATAGATATAAATATATATACATGATTTTTTTTGAAGTTAACGGGTGCACATAATCATGTAGATCCACCTCTGAACCTTCTACCCTAGCATGCAACCACCATATCCTCCTATCTAAAGTCACATCCTTGATAGAAGAAAAGCCAACTAAACATTGTAATGAATTATGAGACAATTATTTTTTCTTGTACGACCAATAAAACATTGAACAATTCTTGCGAAGTTTGATGCTAGAACTGTTTTTGTTAATGCGATAAAACCAAACGACCCCTTAGGTTTTATCCCTTTTGTCTAGGCTCCTTATAGTTTTCATAAGCAATAGAATTGATCCCAGGCCACCAAGAAAGGAAATTAAGGCGATTTAGAAATTACTTGCATACTAAAAAATAATACTAATAAAAAAATTTTACTTACATACTAAATTTTCCATTTTTGTACCCAAACAAAAACTTCTCTTTAGCCCCCACAGTCGATATGCTCTTGTTATCCACACAAAAAGAAAAATCTTTGTATATACAGGCGCTATATTAATTACCATCTAAAGGCAAATCTGAGGTACCTATGCATTAACAAGCCTCAGTTGATATAATCTCAAGCTCAGCCCACCATAGAGGAGAGAGTCTTGGGGTTGCCCCATCTGGTCCAATATCTGTTATATCTCTCAATCTGGAAGAAACCTCTCTCATTGTCGGTCTTCGTCTTGGCTCTGGATGTACACACATTTTAATCACAACAGCTATTCTCTCTAGCTGTTCTTCTTGGAAAGAATTTAAAGTTGGATCAACCATTTCTCTCAGGGATTCTCCTCCCCTAAGATAGTCTGATGCCCAGTCATCAAGAGAGCTACTGTTTGCTGAGTAAGGGAGCCTACCAGTCATCATCTCAAACAAAATGACACCAAAGCTGTAAACATTACTTTCTGGACTCGACACTATTTCAGCTGCATCTGTCTCATTCCAGAACCCAAAATCTGATATTTTGGCTGCAGAGTCTTCTGTGAGGTATACGGCAGAGGAGGTCAAGTTTTTATGAGCTAACGATGGCAACAAATTGTGCATGTGCTCAAGGCAGTATGCCATGCCCATTGTTATCCTCATTCGCATCCCCCAGTCCAAGTGTTCAGCTTCCCTAACTGCAAAACACTAGAATTAGAGATCTTTTCGGTCATAATGGAGGAGCAGATAATAATAGTTGTTTACCACAGGGAAAGCTAAACATAAGTTGTTGAAAGAGCATGTAAAGTGAATACCAATGATGTCTTGTACAGGTGTGAACATTCTTTCCAGAATCAATGATTCTTTGGGTCAATAAGCGAGATAACTTGAAGTACAATGGTCAAACATCTTATGAGGCTAAAGTGAAAGTGGTTACTTCTCAAATTACAGACAAATTATCGACACGAGACCAAAGACACGTCCATATACATCATACTCAAGGTAGAGAAAAAACTTATTCACACCTGGTGTTTACACCACCCAATGAATACATAAGATGTGTTTTCACACCCACTAGTATCACTGAACCAAAGTTAATTAATATACATTCTCACGTCAATTTATCACTTAACAATGGTAAATTAATATGGTTCGTGTAAACACCAAATGCAGGTATGTTTTTACCTGCTATATAAAACTATAGCCTAGTGCAGTTCAATCAAGCAGATGTAGACGAGTTGGGTAACAATATTGAGTAAATCACAACAGATACACCATTAGAATCAGAAACTTACTGTGCAGATGTTCAAAGAGGGTCCCATTAGGAGCATACTCAAAAACCATCATTCTGGTAAATGGATCCTCTTCTTCACAAAACCCAAGGAGGCTGACAAAGTTCTTGTGATTGACCTTTGACAATGTATCGATCTGGTAAAAGGAGGAGAAAAGCATTTAGAAACTCACATATTGGAAAAAATGAGATGTAAAATTCCAACTGGAAAACCTTAATCACCTTTTTCCTAAAATGGGCTTCCATATCTTTTGACCAATCCTTAGTAGATGCCACTGTACGAGATATCACAGCTATCTCAACTCCACTGGATAATGTGCCCTTATATAGTGTGCAAACAGATGAGGAGCCGATCACATTGCTGAAATCTTCACAGGCTGACTCAAGTTCTGATCTCTTAAGCTTTGGCACACCTGTTCACAGTAAGAATGATAGAACTCAGCTGTCTATCTAAGACCATTTGCTCATATTGATAAACAAAAGTTTTGAGATATCAAGAAGAAAAAAGGGAAAAAGGGAAAAGATCATTAACAATTAGAAAAGAATGCTTGTAACAAGCTCATAATGGGAGCGAAAAGGTCCATTTAAGCTTCTCCCATTTGGGTAATACTTTTAAGGCAAATTTTTGGTTTTACAGCTACATATGTTCATATAATCTTCTATTTTATGGATCTGCTTTTTAAGACAACTATTTTGGTTCTACAAATAGAAATACTATTCATTCATCAAAAGATAGAAAATTACCAGTAACAAATGCTCTCTGCAACTGTCCACTCAATCCAGTGGCCCAAGGCTTTACAACAGCCATTTTGTTGCTTCGAAAGACGATTGTGCCAGTTATCAATATTATTAGTAGGACGGAACCTCCTATAGCTGCAGACAATATTAAAACTCGATGATTACTTCGTCTGGCATCTTCAACTCTACTGCTGTTCTCTGCAGGACTGGGAAGTGAAGATGGAGAAGGAGAGGATCTTGGTGAATGAGCCATATGAGGTTCTGCAGTAATTGCTGGTGTAGGAGATGGGGAAAGAGAAGGACTCGGTGATGGAGATGGTGATGATGAAGGTGCGCTGTTCTCAACAGCAACTTCAGGACGGTCTAGAAGTCGGAAGACTGGCAGAAACTGCTTCTGGAAGTTATTCAGGACAGAAAAAGATGATACTCTTAGTAATTTTCTTCCAGCTACATTTCCAAGTGCTTCTGTAGTCCTACAAATAATTTAAATTTCATGATAACTATGTAAGTTGTTACCATAGAAGTATATACCCATAAAAGAAGCTAGGGCAAAGCTTGATTGAAAATGAGGCAAATTATCACAAGATGAAAAGAAAAGATTAGTGGTGTCTTTTCAGAAATATCAGCAAATTGACTGAACATTGTTTGTGCAAACACGAATCAAAATGTGCTTAACAATCACCTATCAGGCCATTAAGGGAAACAAGAGATGTTCAATGTGAAAGGCAACCATAAGAAAACTAAAAGGCAACTAGAAGACAGGGAAAATTGATGGGACTTCTAAACGTCTTCGCAAGCATCAGGGGGGTCAAATGAACAAGCAATGAATTGCTACAGATGCATACTTATTCCAGGAATATGTATTCCAATAACTGAATCTAATGATTTAAGTCATTTTACTATTACTATGTTGGACATTTAAAGTTACCAGTACACATGATTGCTCTTAAAATATACATTTCATTTGATTGAAAGATGTTTACCTTAATATCAATCTCCCATTGGGAAGTGACAAAGGTTGGGCTCTCATAGCGTGGTTGTTATTTTCTTGGACATCTGGGACCATTTCAAGTCTATCGGTTCCAGGAAATATGCTGCTAAACAGCTCATTGTTGTCTGATAAGCTGCATTAGTGTAACTCTGTAAGTAAGGGAACAAGGAGGTAAAATTAGAAAATGACACCACCTCTGTTTGAACTCACATTATTTCCAGAGAGGGATTATTGCAAAGCTCGGAAGGCAGCGGCTGGCTAAAGTTATTAGATCCCAGGTCCAGAATCTCCAATTCTTTTAGCTTTGCAATCTCATCAGGTATGAACCCAGTAAAGGAATTGTTATGTAAAATTCTGCAAAGAAGTCTCCAGTGAGTTGCGAATTATCTTAAAGAAAAAGACTTACATTAAGAGTTTGTAATGACAGCGACTAGGAAAATGAAGACGTCTAGTTTAAATGTGCACATACATAAACTTCAAGTGAACCAAGCGCGCGAGATCAGGAGCTAGGGTACCACATAGATGGAGATCTTTCAAGTCTCTGTGTGTAGATAAAAAACACAGATTAGAACATCAGTATCATGGATAATTTTTACAATAGCCAATTCAACTTAGACACTATGCTACTTACCGACTTGAAAATTATATTCATGATAATAAATGGAGATAATTGTGTATGAAAATTATTACATTTACGAAAAATGGATACAGTAAAATGTGTTTCTAAAGTTAGCTAGGGATGAATATATTCTAGCTATGATATAATTACCCTATTCACAAAATTCGACTGCTAGTTAATTCCTAGAAATATAGAATCATGTATCAGGTCAAGAAACAAAGAGATCACGTTATACATGTAGCTCTAATTATCTGGTATGCGACATCAAAGGTAGTATGTGAAATTTGCCTCCTTTTATTTGATCTCTGATAATATTTTGTATCTTTTTTACTATATCTAACTCCATATTTGCCCTTTCTAGAGGAGCATGGGTTTTCCAAATCTCTCCCTTCCATTAGACCCCGGGTCAGATACTTCATCATTCTGAATTTAGACATCAACTTATCTACATCCATTCTCGAGGCTATGTTTAATTATCTTGATCACAACATATCATCAGATTGAGCTTAGCCTCTCAAACAATTGAGTAATAAAAATCAAATTTTACAATAGCTCCCTCTTTACAAGAACACAATTAGCTACACTCCAGGTACAAAACACCAAAGATGTTCATTATACTAAAGCTTCAATAGTAATTGTTGCCAAGAGCTTCTCATTTATCTGTCTTTCGATCATACCCCTTCTGGAATCACCGCCAACTCATGGAACAAAAGTTTCAGAATTCAAAGAGAGACCAAATTTAGATTCATCCTATCTATAACCCAACCAGATCAAAATTGAAAAAGAAGATTTCTGCAGAACCAAATAACAAGAGAAAAGAGCAATTTTTAGTACTTACAGAGACACAACATTCCCATTAAAGCACCCAACTCCTAACCAAGTACATGGATTTTCCACTCCGTCACCATCTTTCCAATTCAACAAAGCCCCAAATGGATCATTCTCCACTCTCTCCCTGAATCTTAACAGTGCCAAACCTGCAGGAATAAAGACTAAGACTTTAAGCAAAATGACAATTTTTTTATAGCCATTTCTAACAAAATAAGTCTTAAATAGAAGAAGAGTAATACCCTCATCATTGAGAGACCAACAGAAACACAATTCCTGATGCACCAAACACAAGAACAGCACAATAACCAACAACAAGCTATGCTCACTGAATTTCCATTGCCAATTCATTTCACACAAAACATAAACAAACCCACTAATATATCTTATACCCAAAAATGAAAAACAATCGCTTAAATTCACAATTAATTAAAAGTCCACCGCTTCAAACTTCAAACTCGTCAAAAACCAAAACCCAGAAATTGAATAAACCCAGTAAATAAAATAGTAGAAGAAAGAGGGAAAAAAAAACAAATAGGAGACTGAGTTTGTTCGAAAAACGCGTAAAAAACAAACAAAACCAAGGAAGCAAAAACTGGAAGCTCTTTTTTGACTTTATTCACTTTAGGCAAAAATGGTATTGTCTTCCTCGCCAATAGAAGAAAGGTTTACTGTGCAAAACGTGAATTTTTCTTTTTTGAGTTTCAGATAGAATTTTCAATACAAGTTGCCTACTTCTTCAAAAAAACTGTGACGTAGAAAAATGGTTGAGACTTTAGAGAGAGATTGAAAGATTCACAAAGTTTGATGACTGAGTAAAAGCTAACGACAGATCATCATATAATATGACAAAGCCCTTTGTTATAATCTTCACTTGTTTATTTAAGGACTTTACTTGGAAACTTCATTTGGTACCCTAGCTTATCGTTCATGACTTTTTTTAAAAAAACTATCATTTCTCTCAAAATCTCTTTAAGCCTAATGTTTTCATTTGCTATTGGTGACATTAATTATTTTTAAAATATTTGGTTGTTGCGAACTGATTTAACATGTTAGGAGAATGAGATTCTAGCAAAGTAACATCTGTTTTATCTTTAATTAGAAGTTTCGAGTTCGAGTACATCACTTATATGAGTTTTGTAGTGTGCAATTTGAATTTAGTTGAAACTCTAATAAATCAAAAAAGAAGAAGATATGAACAAGGTAAGTAGCTTCTCATTAACAAGTTTTTATTTGGGAAACTTACAAAAATCCCACTAGTTTAGGAACTAAATAGTTGTATACACTCTAGTTTGCAATATTACGAATTTTACCAAATTTTAGAGCATTCATATACATCCAGATACATATATCTCGAGATACGTGGGGTTAAAATTAGGTGTAATTTGTTCTAGATACACTACATCCAAGAAGATTCGCATGTATTTGAAATACATAGACAAATCTTGTTCACCACTCTCCTACGTATTTGGTATTCAAGATACATGTGTATTACACCATACACATATAGATTCATGTATTAATTGTGATCTAATGTGATGGGCATGTATATGGGATTAGTGGTGGATTCAGGATTTAGAGTTCGTGGGTGCCAAATAGACTTATCGATTAATGTGCCACCTTTTTTCCTTAAAAAACATGCTTGTAGCCTTTTTTTTTTTCTTAAAAAATGTCTGCAGCAAATTTCTCAAAAAAAATAGGTACAAATGAGATTCGACCCGCAACATTAGCCATCTAAAGTTGCCCTCCTACCGTGGCACTACAAGTCAATTTTGTCTACTGGGTGGCACGATTTATATTTATATAAACATTATATATATACACCTATGCATATATAGAGTTTCCGTCGAAGTTCGGAGGTGGCGTGGCACCCCCACCAGCCTTCATAGATCCGCCCATGTTTGGGATATACGACTATCTCACTCGTTTCTCTTCATATTTTAATGTATTTGATAGCAAAAATACATATATCTAGATATATTTTTCTCAATGTATAATATAAAACTCTTAATTAATAGTAAGATAGAGAATTATTTAAAACTATTGATATATGTATTAAGGAGAAGGTGATTTGAATTATTTTATCACATTTTAAAATAATTTTACATGCAGATTTTGATAAGTCGGCTAGAAATTTTTGGATATCAAATATAATTAAACTAAAACGGAAAAAAAGAATGAATTTTTTTTTTTTACTTGAAAAAAATATTTTAAGAGAAACAGGTGATTCCCGAGCTTTGCTAGATCTTGATTGATATTTGAGGAAAATTATAAGGTAAGCAATATTCATTTTCATTAGTGACAAGTAGTTGACACAACCAATCGAGGAAGGTCTGCAATCTAATTAAATAGCTACACCGAAAATTGCTTATGAATTTCATACTAATATCGTGAAAGATGTATCTAAAATTTTAACTTTATGGGTTCTGAATTTTATAATAAGGATTTTCAAATGTCATTAACTAGATTCTAAACTTAATATAGGTACATATCTAATAAACTTCTTAATACCAATATACTATTTGAACAAAAGTTACTGAGTTCGACTGAACACATACCCAGACTTCTAGCTCCGCCCCTAAATACTGCAATCATACAAACTATATTTCAACATCAGCAACAAATTCCTCCCTACCCCACCCCCACCCACCCCACCCCAACCAAAAAAAAAAAAAAAAAAAAAAAACAAAGAAGACCAAGACCAATTCAAATGAACATGATAGAATCACCCAAATCTGAAAAGTATAAGTGTGCGTGTGGCTGTATGTCTCTCTCAATGTATGTATATATCCTCTCACAATTGTGTGACTAAGCTTTATCAAAGAAAAATTGGGAGTTTGTAACACTAGTTGTTAGGAAATGTTTGTCTCATTCTCTTTTTCTTTATAACTCTTGTTGCTATGTGGGCGAAATAAATGAAATATATATATATATAGAGAGAGAGAGAGGGAGAGAGAGAGATTGGGAAACTTATGTAAATTCCATTAGTTTAGGAGTTGATTACTTAGATATACTCTAATTTGCAATAGTGTGTATCTCATCAGATTTTGGTACTTCTAGATATGTCCAGATACATGCACATAAGATACATGGAGTCAAAATTAGGTATAATTTGTTCTAGATACATTGTATCGAAGTGGATTCGTGTGTATATGGAATATGTAACAAATCTCGTTCACCTTCCTCGTCCCTCTCCCATATATCTGGTATCCCAGATACATGCGAATCACATCAAATACAAACATATACATGTATCTAGTATGTATATAGTGGGATTCGCATGTATCTGGGATACATGTGAATCACTCTTAGATCCCTCCTCAATCTCGCTCACCTTTCTCCCTATTTTTGTGTTAATAGCAAAAATACAAGTATCTAAGTGTATTTTCTTCAATATATGGTAGGAAACTCTTAATTAGTGGTAAGATACATAATATTTTGAAAGTATAAGTAATAATAATATACATGGTAGTGAAGTATGTCTAATTATGTAGTTTTTTCCGTTTAGATATGTTAAGTTGTTAATTATTGTGATCTATAGTTCTTTTAACATAAATTTTAAATAACATTTGTTTCTCCCTCTGTCTCAATTTACGTGACATTGATAGAATTTTGAGAGTCATCCAATTTTTTTAAAATGTTTTAAAGTTTTAAGCTGTTAATTATTGTGATTTATATTACTTTTTACGTCATTTTCAGATAATATATGTGTCACTTATAGAATTTAGAGAGTCAATCATATACTTTTATATGTCTTTTATATATTTTAAGTTGTTAGTTATCGTGACTTATAGTACCTTTTACGGTTCACACACACACACATATATATCACTTCATTTTTCCCAATTTGTGTGTGGTGTTAATAGAATTTAATTTCGAGAGTCAATTAAACTTTTATATATCTTTTAAATATTTTTAGTTGTTAATTATTGTGATTTATAGTACTTTTACGTAATTTTTAAATAATAGAAATTACTCTCTTTGTCATAATTTATGTGGCACGAATAGAATTTCAAGATTCAATCAATTATAAAAAAATATATTTTTAGTTTTTAATTATTGTGATTTATAGTACTTTTCACGTCTTTTTAAAATAATGCATGTTACTTCTTATGTTCTAATTTATGTGGCACTAATAAAATTTCAAGAGCTGCCCAAGATTTTTGTATGTTTTTTAAATATTGTCATTTGTTAATTATCATAATTTATAATATTTTTACGCTATTTTTAAATATACGAAAAAACTTTTTTTTAAAAAAGACAAACAAATCAAATCGGATAAATCACAAAAAATTACCAAAATACCCTTAGATGCCAAAGCATATATATATATATATATAGAAGAGAAATGTTTGGGTATAATCATCTACTAACGGAAATGCCTAAAATTCATAAAGGGAAAATCATTCTCTAAGAAGGTTTTTTAATCATTCTAATATAAAAAAAAATCAATTATATTAACACTTGGGTAAATAATACTTCCTTCATTTTAATTTGTTTGTCCGGTTTTAATCTCGTACAAGATTTAAAAGAAAAAGAAAACTTATGAATCTGGTAAAAAGATATGTTAAATGTATCAAAATGCCTTAATGAAATCTTGAACATGGCATGTGAAAAGTTAAATTATTATTTTTTATGACAAGAAAAATATGTAGTCGCTATCCTTTGGATGCGCACAGGATAAAACCCATTCTTCTATGCAATAACTTACAAATCACATAAAAGAGGTAGCTCGCACTCGATAAATCCAGTGCTACGAATTTGACCCAGGAGACAAAATCTGATTTTGTTGAGAAGGGGTTTCGAACTGAAATGGAAACGGAGAGACTGTTCACATTAACCACCTTTTTGTTGATTATGGCCATGTTCTTTTATTGTCTTTAAATAAAAATTAAGAAACCAGCAAGTAGTGGACGGTCCACCCAAGCAGTCAGCATCGGAAAATGAATAAAAGAGGGCCATCATTAACTGTTTGTTGTTAAATAATAATGCAGCCGACTAAGTTCAATGCAACCTTTATTTGGTGTATGTATTATTAAACAATATAGACAAAAAGAAACCATACATATGCATAATTCATTCCTTGCCGGGCCTTCAAATTTTCGTTGCTACTAACCAAGATCGTGGTGCAATGATAAGTGTTCATTCATCTTTAATCAGATGTTTTAGATTGGAGTCTCTTTAACTACGAAGTTACATTTGTTAATAGTTTTTTATTCCAAATGTGGGACTTTCCAATATATCTTCCCTTCTATTTTGAGAAAAAAAATTGAGATTATGGGAAGTATTGTTTATTTCATATTATTAATTATTAAAGATAAAATACCTTTGTATTTACATTTTCCTATTCAAAAGCAATGAGTTCAAATTCATTAACTTAATACATGAATTATCATTTGCATATAATGACCATGCATCTTTTGATACCTTTCGTTAACTACACGATCGGAGATATTTTTTATACTTTTTTTTTGTTTGGTCAAATGTTGCTCTAAAGCAATCATTTGAAGAAAATGCACTTGAGCTAGGCATTAAAATTTAAGAATCTAATCATTAGAAAAATGCCAAACATTACGCATAATCACGCTTCTCATCCGATCTCCAAGGAGGCAAATGACACCTTTGATTTCCTTTTATTTTGCCAAGCTTTTAAGGGGTCAAGTGTTTTTTCTTTTTAAAGAGTGTTTATATTTCATAAGATTGAAGTGCTTGGCCCATTCCTTATCTGATCACAAATTATCTATTTTCGGACAAGGTCAAGATATTAAATGAGGGTTGGTAGTCTCAAATCTCTGTTGTATTATCTCTTTTTTCATTTGTTACCTTATTGGTCCAACAAAATAAGGCGAGTTTTAATGTGTGTACCCGTTAAAAAACAATCAAAGCGAAGGAAAAAACGATACGTGCATACACACTTTTCAAGATTTACTAAATATTAGGTTTACTTCATTGATTCTTCATGGTTCTCATAACTCTAGTTGTGCGTTTAGTTACTCATACTTGTATGATAACAATCAACGATAAATTAAGTGTATTTATGCACTTAAGATGTATCGTGGATTTACAACACTTTTAGATGATTAAAACTTAGGATTGATGTATGTTCTTTAGCGTGTTTTAGTAGATTTGATGTGTTTTATAGTTGTTTTGTGGAAAAAAAAAAGGATTTGGTGACTGTGTTGAAAAGCATATGTTGCAGACAAATTTTGGTCATCTATAAGTCATACTACGAGCCGTGGTATGATCCATTAGCCTTAGATGATAGTCATAGTTGAGATTTAGAAACATAGAAAAAGACTCGGAGCTTTACGAGTGAACAATACGACCCATAAAAGTTTCTACGATCCGTAGAACTAGGTTTGTGGTTGAGATTCAGAAAAGGATCACAAGGTTGATTTCCACGAAGGAGGAGTACGTGTCATAGAAATTTTCACGAACCATAGTTCTTGTCCGTGAAAAAAGTCTTGAGGCTTTGAAGGAGTTGTCATCTACAAGAGGGGTTTATGACCCGTAAAAAGGACTACAACCCATAGAAGTTGCCGAACACTATTTTCATAATTTATTTTGAATAGGTTTTTAATGTCTATAAATACTCCTCCTAGGTTTTCTTTTACAAATTATGTTTGAATTAAGTTCTCAAAACACAAAGAAACAAGTACTTTGAGTTTGTTCTTAAATTTGGAGAGATTCCACACTTTGATTAATCTTGACTTTTGAAGTTTAAATTAGGATTTCAAATTTTCAATATTCATCTTGTAAGTGCATGGTTACGCTTAATTTAGTTGTCATTGATTGTTATCATGCAAGTATGTGTAGTTAATTAACCCATAACTAGGATTGTGGGAATCATGAAGAATTAACGAAGTAAACCTAATAGTAAACCTTGAAAAATGTACATGCATGTATTGAACTCGCCTTATTCTGTCACGATCCAGATCATCGTGATTGGCACCCACACTAACCCTCTAGTGGGAGAACCATTAATATTAATTATCTAACCAAAGAACTACACAACTTAAATCAAAACTAAGGCATTTAAAGTTACAGAAGCAGGTTTAAATACTAAGGAAAAGAAATAGGGAGTTCCTATAGACTCCAACAAAAGTCTAACAAGCAAATGCAGAAGTAATACCTAGAACGTGAAAGTCAATGTACCAAAACTCTAACAAGAACCATAAGTCTAAACAAGAAAGGGTACAACTCCATACTAAACATAAGAAATCTAAAGAACTAGTCTAAGTCTGGATTGTGGGCATAAGCAGAAAGAGAACTCATGGAAGCCTAGAAGAATTGGCTTACCCTTGAATTTGAAACGATCACTGATCCTCTAAGCGAGGTCTGTCAATAGCCGCATGAAGATGCCTTGTACTCAGCAAAAAAAGAGCTAATGCAGTATCAGTACACAACTATAGTGTACTGGTAGGATCACACGGCTATCCCAATAAGTGCAACATACATAAGTCGATACAACATAATAATAGCATGCATACATCGAACATATACAATATCAATACCATTATGAATAACGATCAAGTTCATAATTCTCAATTACACAATTATGACAAGCCAATAATCCTCTCATGGAATCCACACATAAATTGTTAGTGTACCGATACGTGGTACCCGATCCAATGTTTATGCCGAAACGTGGCAATCGATCCCATATTTATATCGAAACGTGGAAACCGATCCAAGTTAGTGTGTCGAAACACAACACCTGATCCATTCAACAAGCCACAATCAAAAAGTACATTCTCATAATCATACAATCAAGTCATGATTCATGGTATTCATCATTCATCTATCCTCATTTACAATTAATGTGATCAATAATGCAGCATTCACATACATACATGTATTATAATGAAGCAAGAACAAACATACATCGCACAACATGAAATCACAACCATCACCTACCTCGAACAAAGCTTGAAATCCCCAAAGAAACTTGATCTTTCCCTTTTCGGATTCTTTCCGCTTGTTCTTGGTCTACAAACAATCAATTTAATGCAAGGATCAATAAACAAGATTTAATTACCCGAAATAAAGTCAACACTATCAACTATAGATCAAACCCATGATCTCACTATCCCAATTAGGGATTTTTCCATCATAATTTCTAGATCAAAGCCCTCCTTCATCGATAATTACCCGTTATATCACATTCTACAAATTAAAAAATGGATTCGGGGAGTTAAAACCCTACTTTTAGCCTCAAGAATAGTGAAAAAGGGTCAAGAAAACACATGGGGTCGTCTCCTAGCTCTCAAAGTTGAAAAGTGAATAATAAAACACTTTTGGGGTTTATTTCCGACTTAAGTCGCGTCTATCCAGCCACAACGGTACTCACCCCGCTACAGCGGCCCCGCCCTAGCGGGAAAATCCCGCCTTAGAGGCTTACACAGAACCAATGAGAAAATTTAATAATTTCAATACCCCCATTTCACAACACACCTTTAACCAACGACACTCAGAAACTGCCCGTTCACGCTAAGATAAGTTTCAGGAGTTCTACTCACCCGAATTCAATTTCGTAAAGTCGTACTGGTTCCTTAACGTCTTAGATATCTACTCATGTGATCAAATTAATAATTAGATCACCCAATTGTTACCATATTTCCCTAAAACTTACTGAATTTGATTTCGTCCAAATTTAGACTAGGTTGAAAAATTCCAAGTTACTACGAAAAGTTTTTCGGCCCAAATTTTTTCTCTGTTGGCTTTTCTATAACGACGAAAACAGGTCATTATAATAGATACCAATTTATCCATCACTCATCCCCGAGTGACAAACTTAGGAAATATAGGCTAAAGAGAGAAGGGTGTAGTATCTATATTGACGAACAACTGGGGATACTTCTCTCGTATATCCTTTTCGGTTTCTCAAGTAGCTTCCTCAACTGGACAATGCTTCCATTGAACTTTCACAGACTTAATCACTTTGGTCCTCAACTTTCGGACATCGCAATCAAGAATTGCAAGCGGTTCCTCCTCATATTAAAGGTCTTTGTCTAACATATTTATGATGTAATCCCCGTCACCATGATATCTCTTCAACATGGACACATGAAATACCGGATGACCTCCCAATACGTTAGGAGGTAAAGCTAACCTATATGCCACTGGCCCTTTTTGCCAAATCTCAATTTTATGGGTGACACCTTAAGAAGAACATTCTCACCATTCTGAAATGCCATGTCTTTTACCTTATGGTCTACATACTTATTCTGCCTACTCTGGGCTGCTAAAAGTTTAGCTTGAGTACTCCTCACCTTATCTTGAGCATCTTTCACTAAGTCAACCCCCAAAGGTTTCACATTTCCAGCCTCGAACCATCCTATGAGTGATCTACATCCCCTCTCATAAAGTGCCTCAAATGGTGCCATATCAATGCTGGAGTGATAACTATTATTATAGGCGACCTCATACAACAGTAGGAACTTATCCCAATGTCCTCCAAAATCAATCACACATACCCTCAACATGTCTTCTAACACTTGAATGGTCCTCTCTGACTGTCCGTCCGTCTGTGGATGGAAGGTTGTACTAAAAGTGAGTTGTGTGTCTAATTCATCATGTAACTTTCTCCAAAACTTGGAGGTAAATTGTGTACCACGGTTTGACACTACAAGAAAATGTACATACGACGACATTAATTTGGTGACATTTGAAACAAATGTCGGAAAATAAAGAAATTCACGATATTTAAGAACAAAATGTCATCAAACAATGACATTTGATGTCAAATGTCGTAAAAATAATGACATTTGGTATCAAATATCTTAAAAATAATGACATTTGGACCAAAATGTCACTATGATAATGACATTTATTGCAAAATGTTGTTGTTTTTAGCGACATTTAGTAAAAATGTCATATAAATGATGACATTTGCTACAAATGTCAAATATAATAATGACATTTATTGCAAAATGTCGGTGTTTTAGCAACGTTTAACGAAAATGTCATATAAATGATGACATTTGCGAGAAATGTCGAATATAATATGACATTTATTACAAAATGTCATTGGTTTTAGTGACATGAGATGATAGAAATGGGCACCCATGCAACTTCACTATCTCTTTCACATAAACCTTTGCCAATTGTTCAGCATTATAATATATTCTTACCGAAATAAAATGGGCTGATTTAGTCAATCTTTCAACCACTACCCAAATAGAATCAAATTTTCCCTAAGTCTTGGGAAGACCAACCACGAAATCCATGGATATCCTTTCCCACTTCCATTCCGGAATTGACATTCTCTAAAGCAAACATGCAGGCCTTTGTTGTTCATGCTTCACTTGTTGGCAATTTTGACACTTTGCCACAAACTCCTCTATATCTTTCTTTATGCTCGACCACCAGTAAATTCGTTTCAAATCTCGGTACATCTTCGTCACGCCCGAATGAATGAAATATAGTGAACCATGAGACTTCGTCAACAAATTCTGAATCAAGTTATTAACTCGAGGAACACAAATCCTTCCCTTAAAATTGAGCATACCTTCCGCATCAAGAGTGGTCTCTTGTGCCTTAACAATCGCAGTCTTTTTCTTAAGTTTATTCAAATTTTCATCCTCAAATTATTTGACCTTGATCTCCTCAATGAATGTGGCCCTAACCTCAATGCAAGCTAGCACCCTACCTTTTTATGAGATGCCCAACTGCATGAATTTAGACTCTAAGGTCTGAATTTCCTTAGCCAAAGGTCGCTTAGTTACACTCAAGCAAGCTAAACTACCCATACTCACCACTTTTCAACTCAAAATGTCTGCCACTACATTAGCAATACTCGAATGGTATTGAATGGTCACATCATAATGCTTGAGTAAATCCATCCACATTCGCTATCTCAAATTCATATCCTGCAAGCTACAATGATTAGTAAACACCTCACACTTAACACCATAAAGATAATGCCACCAGATCTTATGAACAAACAATACCGCTTCCAACTCCAAATCATGCGTTGGATAATTCCTCTCATGTACCTTCAAAAGTTGCGATGCATAGGCTATGACATTCTTATCCTGCATTAACAAAGCACCCAAAAATATGTGCGGTGGTCAAAAAAGTCTTGAGCTTTTGAAAACTCTCCTCACATTTTTCAGTCTATTCAAATGGTATCTCCTTTCTAGTAAAATTTGTTAAGTGAGTGTCAATAGAAGCAAAGTTCTTCACAAATCAATGATAGTAGCTAGCGAGCCCCCACAAAATTCCTAACTTCCATCATAGAGCTAGGCCTAACCCAATTCTTAATCGCCTTAATCTTTTGAGGATCTACCATTACCCCTTCTTTTGAAACTACATGCCCCAAAAATGCAACCGAAGTCAACCAAAATTCACACTTAGAAAACTTAGCATACAACCTTTGTTTTCCAAGAACACTCAGAACAATACGAAGATGGTCGACATGCTCTTCCTCACTTTTCAAATAGACCAAAATTTCATTAATGAAGACTATGATGAACGAATCGAGAAAGGGTTTGAACGCCTCATTCATCACACTCATGAAAGCTTCAGGTGTATTAGTCAAACCAAAAGACATAACTAGGAACTCATAGTGCCCATAACAGGTTCTAAACATCATCTTTGACACATCCCAGGCCTAATCTTTAACTAATGGTAACCAGACCTAAGATCAATCTTAGAGAAAAGTGATGCACCTTGCAATTGGTTAAAAAGATCATCTATTCGAGGTAATGGGTACTTGTTTCGAATGGTGACCCTATTCAATTGTCGGTAATCTATACATATCCTCATACTAACATCTTTTTTCTTAACAAACAAAACTGGAGCAACCCACGAGGAAGCACTAGGATGAACGAATCCTTTATCAAGAAGTTCTTGGATTTGAGCCTTAAGCTCTTTTAATTCTACCGAATCCATGTGATATGGGCGGATGAAAATATGATGAGTTATCAGGTTCTAAATCAATGTAGAAATATATATATCTCTATCCGAAGGCATACCAAGCAAATCATTAAGAAACACTTCTCTAAATTCTAACACCACAGGAATAGACTCAACATCAACATCCCGAATATGAGCCAAATAAGCCAAACAACCTTGCCCAACCAGTTTCCTAGCCCGAATGGAGGATATGATTTTAGATTGCTTAGGCTTGTACACGCCTTCCCACTCTAACTTTTCCCTTCTCGGAATTTCTAGAGTTACAAACTTAGTATTACAAATAAGCACAACATAATAAGGGAACAACCAAGTCATGCCTAAGATTATATCAAAGTTAGTCATATCCAAAATCACCAAATCAGCCAAAGTCTGAAAACAACCATAAACAAAATAGGACAAACACGATAGATATGAGTGACTATGATAGACTTTCCAACTGGGGTAGAAACATGGATGGAGGCATCAAGTATATCACAAATCATAGAAAATTCTGAGGCAAATCACACGGATACATAATACTAAGTAGAACCCAGATCAAATAACACATTAGCCATTTGGTCACAAACAAGAATAGTACATGTGATCACTACGTTAGGCGCCTCTGCCTCGATCTTGCCCGAAAAGGCATAACACTAAGCCCTATCATCGTGAAGGCAACTTCCCTGCCTGGCTGCACTGTACCTTTGCTTGCGTTACCATTTTCCCTAACTACGCTGCCTCGCTGATTTCCTCTTCGCCCACCTTGTGGACGCCCTCGACCATTATTACTATTTCCCGTAGGTACGAGTGCTTTAAATTGTTGCTGCGCAGAATCTAACATACGCGGGTGGGGACAATCTCTCCTCATATGCACAGGTTCTCCACAGTTGTAACATGTACGTTCAAAAGATGGCCTGCTGCCCATCGAAGGTGTAGCTCCCTAGCTATCCTGAATCAAATTTTGAGGTGAAGTTTCGGAGTAATTATCTGTAAAGGTGCGAATAACGGACTTAATTGGCCGGGCTGCAAGTGTTGGCCTCCATGAACCTCTGGAGTAAGATCCCTGAAAGTTGAATGAATTTTTGACTTTCTTAGCCAATGCCTTAGCCTGACTGTCTCGCCTCACCCCCTCTACTTTCTTCACAAAATCTATTATCTCATTGAATCTTTTTCCTATAGAGGTCATATGTACATACAGTACTTGCAACTCAGAATTTAGTCCCTTAATAAATAAACAGATCCTCTTTTCCTCAGTAGTCACCAATTGCGTAGCGTATCTAGACAGGGCATGGAACTTGGCCTCAGAAGTAGCCACATACATATCACATTGCTCCAAAGCCATGAACTCATCCTTCTTATGACCCCTTAAGGTCTGAGGCCCATATTTCTCCAAGAACTGAGCATGAAACTGCCAAGTGAGTGGGGGTAAAACTGAAGATTTGCATTCAACATAAGCTCTCCACCACTGCTTAGCCTCACTTTGAAGCTAAAAAGTCACAAACTCAACTCCATGTTGATGGATAATTCCCAACTTATGAAGCCTTTCATAGCAATCTAGGATTAACTCATATGCATCCTTACTTTCGGAACCATGCAACACAGACGATTCAATTTCAAGAACTTAGTCAACATCTCATGCTTATTACCAGTCATAATAGGACCTAACAAAGGACAAAAAAATGCAGTATTACCTACATTTCCACCCACCTTGTGGACAATGATAGCAATATGGGGATTGGTGTGAGCTTGAGTTGCTTTAACAAAGAGAAGCACTCCAGGACCAACCAATCCTTTCAAGAACAGCATGATCTGTTGAGCTAACACTAGGTCTAAGTGAGGAATACATGTAGTCTCACCCTGCACTTCTTCCTCTTGTCCATCGTTCTCCTCCTCCTCAACTTCTACATTCTCCTCTACTTCTTCATTGTGCGCAGGAGGGGCCTTATTTATGGGAGCATCTCCAGCCGGTGCTCCATTCTTAGTAGGCGCCACCCTTTCTCGGCCTCTACCCCTAACTCTTCCTCTACCCCTGCCTCGACCGTAACCTCTCACCACAGATTCCTCAGCTGGAGCATTGACGGGAGCTACGGGCCTGATGCCGTTGAACTTAGTGTTAACTATAGGCGGATAGAAGAGTGAAAGAGGTTAGATACCAATTTGAATCACCAAATACTAATTGTAATAAAGTTATAACACGAAAGGAGACAAGAGAAAATAGAGAGATTTCCTAAAGTCCTATATGCTCTTAAAGAAAAGTACAGATGTTTTCGTATCATTCTGCAAGACTCTACTAGACTCGTTTTGGTACATCGAGATCAACAAACCTAGGCTCTGATACCAACTTTATCACGACCCAGATCATCGTGATTGGCACTCACAATAACCTTCCGGTGGGAGAGCCATTAATACTAATTAGCTAACCAAAGAACTACACAACTTAATCAAAACTAAGGCATTTAAATTTATGAAAGCAGGTTTAAATGCTAAGGAAAAGAAATAGGGAGTTTCCATAAACTCCAACAAAAGTCTAACAAACAAATGCGGAAGTAATACCTAGAACGTGAAAGTCAATGTACCAAAACTCTAACAAGAACCACAAGTCTAAACAAGAAAGGGTACAACCCCATACTAAACATAAGAAATCTAAAATACTAGTCTAAGTCTGAAATGTGGACATAAACCGAAAGAGAACTAATGGTAGCCCGGAAGAATTGGCTCACCGTTGAATTTGAAACGATCACTGATCTTCTAAGCGACGCCTGTCAATAGCCGCCGGAAGATGTCATATACTCAACAAAGAAAGAGTAAGTGTATTATCAATACACAACCACAGTGTACTGGTAGGATTACACGGCTATCTCAATAAGTGCAACATATATAAGTCAATACAACATAATAATAACATGCATACACCGAACATATACAGTATCAATACCATTATGAATAACTATCAAGTTTCCAATTCTCAATTACACAATTATGACGAGCCAATGGTCCTCTCGTGGAACCCACACCCAAACTGTTAGCGTATTGGTACGTGGTACCCGATCCAATATTTATGCTGAAACGTGGAAACCGATCCCATAGTTATGTTGAAACGTGGCAACCGATCCAAGTTAGTGTGTCGAAAGGCAACACCTGATCCATTCAACAAGCCACAATCACAATCACAAAGTACATTCTCATAATCATACAATCAAGTCATGATTCATGACATTCATCATTCATCTATCCCCATTTACAATTAATGTGATCAATAATGCAACATTCACATATATACATGTATTATAATGAAGTAAAAACAAACATACATCAAACAACATGAAATCACAACCATCACCAACCTCGAACAAAGCTTGAAATCCCTTAAGAAACTTGATCCTTCCCTTTTCGAATTCTTTCTGCTTGCTCTTTCTTTACAAACAATCAGTTTAATACTAGGATCAATAAACAAGACTTAATTACCCAAAATAAAGTCAACATTATCAACCTTAGATCAAACCCATGATCCCACTATCCCAATTAGGGATTTTTCCACCATATTTTCCAGATCATAACCCTCTCTATCGATAATTACTCACGAGATTACATTCTATGAATAAAAAAAGTGATTCAGGGTGTTAAAACCTTATCTTTAACCTCAAAACTAGTGAAAATGATCAAGAAAACACCTGGGGTTATCTCCTATCTCTCAAAGTCGAAAAGTACATAATAAAACGTTTTGGGGTTTATTTTTGACTTAAGTCGCGTCTATCCCGCCACAGCGATACTCACCCCACTACAGCTGCCCCGCCATGGCTGGAAAATTCTGCCTTAGTGGCTTGCACAGAACTAGTGAACAAATTTAATAATTCCAGTACCCCCAGTTCACAACACGCCTTCAACCAACGACAGTCAGAAACTACCCATTCACGCTAAGATCAGTTTCAAGAGTTCTACTCAGCCAAATTCAATTTCGTAAAGTCTTACGGGTTTCTTAACGTCTTAGCTCTCTACTCATGCGATCAATCATAATTATATCACCCAATTGTTACCAGATTTTCCTAGACCTTACTGACTCAGATTTCGTCCAAATCTGGACTAGGTTAGGAAATTTTAAGTTACTATGAAAAAGTTTTTCAGCCCAAAAATTTTCTCCGTTGGCTTTTCTATAACAACGGAAACTGATAGTTACATATTCGTACTTGCTAGACCAAATGGGTAATGAATGGAAAAAGAGATTATACAACAGAGTTTGATTCTAGGGTATGTATCGATCAGTTCAGTTTGATTTTAAGTATTATGGATTCGATTTATCGATTTTTAGTTTTTAAATATGCTAAACTGATAATTAAATCAATAAGATATTTATTACCGATTTTTGGTTTATCGATTTTTTGTGTTTAACTATTTGATTTTTTATTTAACCAATAAGAAAATGTTTTCAAAACAAATATATGACTTGTCTAATAATTTGACGTGAAATAAAAAATAGAGAAATAAAATTACCCATTGAGTGCAAAAATTCTGCTTATTGTAGTAAAAGTATAGCAAATACTCACAATTGACAACCCTAGTAGTTGCCTAACCATTGCCGTCATCGTTGCAAACGCTAGCCGTTGTCGTTCTTAGTTCTTTAGGTTTTGATGTTGTCAACCTAAAGACTACATTAATATTAAAACCTAAAGGGTAAATGTAGAGAACATAATTAAGTGGTGTCAATTGTGTAGGGTCCTAATAGTTATACTCTAATATAATGATTATATTAATATTTTTTGTTTGATATTTATGTATGACTATAAATTAAAATAATAAATTATTATATTCTTAATGGGTTATCGGTTAACTCAATAACTCAATATTAAAAAACCAATATCGAACCGATATCTCAATAATTTTTTTTATAAAATCATTAAATAATTGTTAACCTAATAACCCAATAACAATAAACCAAAAACACTTTTTGCGGTTTGATTTATTGGTCGGTTTGATTTTTGCACTCCCCTATTTGAGGCTACCAACCCTACTCTATTACCTTGACCTTATCCAGAAATAGCTAATTTCACTACTAAAAACTACCAAAAAATGATAGCCAAAAGTGACGGACTGCGTCGCTTTTTGGGTCAAATCGATAAAAAAGTAATATAGTCCAGCTCATCGCTTTTCAAAATACGAAGAACCTTGTTGCTGCAAAGCAACGGACTATGTCATTTTCTGTGAGTTTTTAAAATTTTCTTTTTGAGAAAACGATAGACTTCGTCACTATAAAATGACAGACTCCGTCGATTTTCTCAATTTTTATTTTTCTAAAAAAAACATAAAAATGATGGACAGAGCGACATAGTTTGTCGCTTTTCTTGATTTTTTGCTTTTTTTAAAAAAAATGCGGAAAAGCGACGGATAAAGCGTCCTTGTCCGTCACTTTTCAGGAATTTATATTTTTAAAATGTAGAAAAACAACGGACTAATGGACCGTACTCCTTGCTTTTCTGGAATTTTTAAAAAAAAATGCATAAAAACAACGGACAAAACCACACTATCTGTCGCTTTTTCTGCAATATTTTTAACTACAAAAACTGACAGTTTCTACTGCCCACTAACAAATATAATTCAATTTAGCTCATTCATACTAGAAAATAAATATTATACTCAAACTATATAATAACAAACTAAATTAAACATTCAATAACACTCAAAATTAGTGTTAAAATTAGTTCGAAAGTCTAGTGAATTAAAGGGATGCAAGCTATGGGGTGGACTCTATGTATTTATCATCAGTGTCGTCCGAGTCCTCGATAGAAAATGATGTGGCAGGCCGACAAGAGAAGTTGAACACTTGTTCTTTGATTTAGTCAATGGTGTCATTTATGTTTTTTTTGTTCAGCAATTCTCTTTGCTCAAACTCTGTCAATATTTGTGTAAGTTTTGTTATTTGATCCAACATAGAAGCTATCTGAACACTATCAAGTGTCTCGACTTGACATGACGATCCAATACCATCTTGTAACACCTCAGAAATTGAAAAGTTGAATTGGAAAGAAAAGGTTTCTTTTTGGCTACTGCTTCAGACATACGAAACCCATCTATCGTTCATAGAAGCATTTATGTGTCGTAAACGGCACTTGTAGAAACTGAGTTGAGATTTGAAAAAGTCGAGTTTATGAAGTGGGGTCTATGATAAACTAGGATGGGTCGTAGGATGATCTATGGGCAGTAGGAAGTACCCAAAGATTTCATTTAGAATTGATGAAATTTTGGGCTTGAACAAGGGTTCTACGGATAGCTATCTACCAGCTGTAGAATGTTGGACGAATCGTAGGAAGGTCTTGTGGATTCAATCACAAATATTTAGTCCAAGTAAGTGATCTACAACTAGTACGGTCTCTAGAAAGTTCTATGGATAATAGGTCGAAGCCGTAGACCCTGTCTGATAGAATTTAATGAAGGATCTTTTAGTCTTTTCCTATCTACCAAACCTCTAAAATACCTTGTTTTGGCCATATAACTACCATATAACTGTTTTTACCCTTCAAAATAATACTCATCCCTCTGATTCACTCACAAAACCCCCAAAACTCCTAAGTCATCTTCTCCAAGTTCTCTCAAGAGCTCTTAAGGAAGGATCTTAGGGTTTCATGAAGCTTAAAGGTTTCCTCTCCAAATTCTTAGGGCTTTGATTGCCAAGGTATGTGGGAATTCACAATGAATACCTTTTATCTATTGGGACTCGAATTCACTTACGGATCTCTTCATCCATTGATTCAAAAAAAAACTTCAATCTCCAATTCAATTTCACCCAATTCAATTAGGATTTATTTCAATTTCCATGGGTCCTTTTGATTATGATTCAATTGATGTTATTCTATCTTATTAATCACGATTCAATCTAATTACATTATTTTTTATTGATTTCATATGAACCCATGCTTTATGCTTTGATTTTCACCTATGAACTATGAACTATGATCATGAATTAATAAAGGATTTTATGCATGTTTTACGAAAGGATAAAGTTATGATTTAAGGATGTTTTTAAGTTAAGTATCAATGGTTTGTGAATTTTTTTTCTCACAATTTGAAAGGAAATCATGATTTTAGATGCTTAGAAAGGTACGAGTCTATATAAATGAAGTTATGAAATCATGAGTTTCTAAAGGAGCTATTTTTATACGACTTCATGATTTGAATTGGTATTATGATCATTGTCTTTCCTAATATATGATTTGATAATTGACTTTATTTATTCTGTTGGGATTAACTTAGTACATAGAGGACTTTGAGGTGGAGGGTCTAATAGGCTAGTATCTTGTAGTAATCTCTAGTCCCAAACTACGTGCCCCGCGGGATTATCTTAAATGACCTAGATAATGGATGTACATAGCCTTTATCAATTCTCCAAATCCTTCAACATTTCTTATGGGAAATCCTACAACTCATACCAAGGACCTATGACTTTTGGTACGAGTTGTGGTTACATTATCTTCCACAGAGTCTCCCTTATACGCCTCATAGGTACAACTCGTACAAAGAAAATGTCATTTGTACCTTTTTTCGTGCCCATTGATACTCAAAGTGCACACTCTTAGTTCTTTTCTATGGATGCCTCTTTATAGCCTATACTATAAAAGTACGGCTCGTGACTTATCCTGTGCATGCTGGGTCAAAAGTCAAAATCATCAGATTTTTTTTTGTAACACCTCGAACTTAGAAAGACTAAATTGAGATTTCATACAAGTTACTATACAATTGTGAGTTTTGGGTCAACTTCAAATAACCATAACTGCTAGCACATAATGAGTTAGTGACCCATAAGATATCAAATCAAAGGTCTTTGAGCCCTCTCTCCAATGCCGCCAAGTTTGCTAAATTCTGAGCTTGGATGAAGGAGATATGCTTGTTTTAGTGCAACCTCTCTAGTTAAGACATTTTATCCATTTTAAGGAGGGGTATTTTGATCTTTTCCTTAGCCCCACTAGGCCTAAACGTTTTTCTCACCCTTTTAGGGGTCTACATTGATTGAGATAAGTTTTATTCATTCCAAAAGAGCGTAGGATTTTTAGAGAGAAGTTCAAGAGGAGAAAAAGAAGAAAGTTTCAAGCGTTTAGGTTGGAAGATTTTCGCCAAGAACTCAGTTCTTTCTAGGTATGCAATCTTTCATAGTGTTGGGTTTGTTCACCCTCATGCCAATCATGAGATTTTCATCCATAAATTCGTTCTTGAGGTTGTTTGATTTGAATTCTTGAGGTTTTAGCTTCATTCTTTAACAATGGAGTCTTGTTGAGTTCTTGAGGTGAGGGTCTTGCGGATAAGTGTTTACTAATGGATTTTGTGTGGGTTTTCATTGAAATGGAGTTAGGTTTATTAATCTAAAAGGAATTGAAAGAAATCATTCGATTATAGATAAGTTAGGACTTGAAATTGAGCAAGAAAACTCGTCAAAGTTTTGGGTTTGGGGTGGGACATCACGCCCCTAAGGCACTAGGAGGGCAGGCGCCCTACGCCTGTAGTGCGCCCCAACTAACCCCAGTAATTGGAGGCCTGGCGTGGAGCCACTAAGGCACCAGGAGCGTCAGGTCATTTTCCTCCTCCGTTTTTATTTTGTACTTGTTCCTTTGAGATGAGTTTCTGTTCTCTTCTTGATACTATCTCAGCCTTTATTAATAATTGAGAGATCCTATATATATCCTAATTCTAACTCCTAAATCTTCATTTCAAAATTAAAGTAAAGATTAAGAATAGAATTCGAGAAACCTTTTGAGTCATTTTGAGAAGTCTTTTACAATTTTTTAAAACTTGATTTAAGACTTGAGTACTTGAGTATGAGAATGAGGAGAGTTGAGTTTCATGTTTTAAAATGAATATAAGGGAACTAAGTATTCCCAAGTGTAAACACTTTTACATTCAAAACGAGAGGAGAACCTTGATTTCTAAACGAGGTCATGAGGAGTTTTTGAGCATTATCTATTTTAAGAGAATCTTTTGAGCAAAAATCTCAGGTTGAGGATGAGTTATGTTTTTAAACATATGAGCATGAGTTATATATTATTGGGAGTAGTATTGAGCACCGATATGGGGATGAGTTCAGACAACTCAAAATCCTCATAAATCATGTATGCCAACATGGGTAAAAGGGTCATACTTTTTAGATGATTTCTTATTGCTTTTAAGCATAGCTTAATTAATCCACTTATTGAGGATGTTCTATACCTCGACAAGGTATATGATAGTTCTAGCAGCGTGGGCGAGGTGTTGTATCATCATGTAGCTCATAGTGATGATTTTCGGTTAGATAATCTCCCAAATAAGAGTAAAATAATTATTATTGTATTTTATACATTTTGAGTTATTATCTACTGTTTTAAAAATATTTCTATATTCATCTTATTATCTTTTATTTCATATTGAGTTGAGTTGATGTGAGTATGTTTTCCCTTTTTTCTGTCAGTTCAGCTTTATCTATATGTTACTGTTTTACCTTACATGCTCATACATTTAATGTATTGATGCCATTTAGTCTGCATCGTTTCATGATGCAGATACAGGTGTTCAGGGTCATCAATAGGCGCTCCGTTGATAGCACTTGCATTCCAGCTAGCTTTGGTGAACCTCCCTACTTTCAGAGGGTTCCACTTTTAGATTTCAGTATTGTTAGGATGTCTTGGGTCTTGTCCAGACTTCCATCATAATATTTAGAGGCTTCATACACAGAGTCTTTTCCTATCTTCCTTTGTGATGTTTTGAACTTGAAGTAAATCATTTATGTTTAATTCTATATTTTCAGACCTTTATTGAGTTACTCTATTATTGAGATCTTATGAGTTAATGTTTGTGTTTGATGTTTTTAAGTAAGTCTTTCGCTGAGTATTGAGCTAGGCCAATGGTTCGCTTGGGGACCAACAATGGTTCTCGAGTGTCAACCGCATCCAGGGTATAGGCTCAGGGCGTGGTATTTTCCATGATTCTCTTTTTACGACCCGTAATATGGATGTATAACTCGTACACTTTTGCGTGCAACATGAGCCTCAATGTTCTAGCCTCTGATATACACTTAGTATGGCTCGTGACCAGCATCTACAACTCGTACTCAGGCCTACCCAAGTTATATTTGGCTTATTTTTTACAATTATTTTTCCTTTGCTTTCGAAACTTGTTTTCCAAGAAAATCACTAGATACATGGGATAGTGGCGAGCGAGATGGAAGAAAGGCAAGGGAGGCGAGCAAGATTTGCTATGTATCTCTGATACATGCAAATTCACTTGGATATAATGTATCTAGAACAAATTACACCTAAATTGACCCCATGTATGTATCTAGAGGCACCATAATCTGGTAAGAAACATAATATTGCAGCTTAGAGTGTATCTAAGTAATTAGCTCCTAAAGTAGTAGATTTATGTAAGTACCCCTTTATAATATACCTTTATTTATTTGTCTTAGAGTCTATTTGGATTGACTTATTTTAAGTATTTTTAGCCAAATTAGCTTTTAAGCGCTATCGAAGTATTTTAATAAATTTAAAAAAGTATTTTTAAGCACTTTGTTTCAAACGAAAATGATTAAAAATAAGCTAAAAGTCAATTCAAACATGCTCTATCATTTTAAGCAAATTCATAGCATCAAGAAGTAAAATTTTCAATTGTTATTTTGAATCACCAATTTAAATATACAAAAAAAAAAAAATTAAAAAGGAAACAAAATGAACTAATAAAAAAGAAAAATTCCTAATTAGTGTATCATTTTTTATCTTATGCAGTATCACTCGTTTATGTCAAAAATATTATGTCTTACCAGTCAAATTCTGATAAACATCAAATCTGCTTTCTTTTTATTACCGACAAATGTAAGTTGCTAGAAATAGCAACATGTACAATTACAAGCAGTTAAATAGTCTGCAAAACTAGGCAAATATTGCCGGCGGCGTAGGGTTTAAACTTTGTCCAGCAATTTTGCTGATGGCATAGCGGTAATTTATAAGTTTTGCTATTTTTGTTTTATTTTTTCCTTTTTTACTTGACTATGCTTTTGTCTCTTTATACTTATTTTTTAGCAATTGATTCCTCACCCAGTCACCTATTTTATTTTTTTTAATGTTTGTTTTTGAGTAAAGTATTGAAAATATCCTGAACTTAGCGTAAATAACTAATTTTGTCTTTCACTTATCAACAATCTTAAAAATAATTTTCTATTTGACAAATTAAACTTAGATATACATTTTATCTACCACATGACATAGCAAGTGGTCTTAAATCCTTGTAATAGTATGAAACTTTTAATAAAAAGTCGAGAGAAGTGTTGAAAATATCCCAAAACTTAACAAGAATTTTGGGGGTGTATTAATTAATATTGCAAGATCAGAGATATATTTAATTCAGTTAGTTAAATTAAAATATGCTTTTAAGAATGTCAATAGTTCAAACATGAAACTAATAATTCATTTAGAATTTTTTCAATACTTCTCACTTTGCTTTAAGACTTTTAGCTTTTGTGTCTTTATTCTTTTTTTTTGTTTTGGAAATTGATTCCTCGCCTTTTGTGTCATGTTTGTTTAAGATTTAATTTTATGTATACAATGGAATAGGAGATTCTTTCTTTCTTAAAACTTAAAATTTGGTCTCTTTGATACGATGTTAGGCTTGATGTGATGATAACTGTTTAATAATGAAACTGAAAATATATGTGGGCTGTTGATTGCTATTTTGTTTTTTCACACTAACTCACAAGTTGGAACAAACTCTTATTTGATTGATCTATTTATATAAATGACGAATAACTAGATCAAAATCTAAAGTCAAGAAAACCAACATACTTGCCCTATTTGGGATAGTGTAAATAGCAATATGTATTACTCCGTAGAAATCTTGTGCTTGTAGATAACATTTTCAACGAATTTTCCATCAAAAATCTCTTACTAACAAGCAAAATTGTTAGGGAATGTCCCATCGATAAAATTAGCAATTTTGTGATAGTAACTTTTATGTTCAAAGCGTGATGACATCCAAAACCCAGATGCACTTGGGAATTAGTTATATAGATACCAAAAAAATAAAAAAGATCATATCCGCTCTAATGCTACACAGAGATCTCCTGCATTATTTATTTAACAAGAAAGTATACTGTAAAAGGTGTTACATAGTAGAAACCGAAGGAGACTTCACAGTATCGTGTACAAGCTTGCCATTGACAGCTGTGATTTCCCGAGAATAGGTGCTGGCTTCACCATTATATGAATAACTCTGTTCAGTCGTTGCTCCACCTTGTAGAACAATGCGATCTTGAACAGACATCCACCCTTTGCATTTTTGCCCATTTTTCAAACTGCTTGAACAAGAATGTGAATCTCTGTCACTCCACTTCTTCTCCTCATTCCATTCATTTTCTAATTCAGAATGCATAATGATTGTACCATCTTCTCTTGATGGCTTCGAAGACTTAGTGGTTATAGTTAGAGGATATTCCCTCTTCATACTTGTATGAGAAATCTTCATACCTGTTTCAGAGACTACTCTTATTTCAATCTCTTCTTCCACTTTCTGCTCTACTTTTTTTTCAGTTCCCTTGTTATCAAACTTTATCTCATTCTTGAACTTGAGTTCTCGTGAAACTGTAGTTGTCAAATTGCCTGCTGACGAATTTACCCACCCGTGATACTGGCTCTTCCTCTTCAACTCAACTTCATATGATCCATCCAGCCCCTTAAAGCTTGAAGACCGCTTCATCTCGTAATCTGGAGTTCCATAGTCAACAACTTCACCCTGCACTTCACAATCACTTGTGCATTGTTTATCTACCCAAAGGTGCAAATTCGCATCCACAAGCCAGAAAGGGAGACTATCCAGCACCTTAAACCCCATAAAATGGGATTTACCGTCAAGTAAATCCCCCAAAAATGGAGTTATATCGATGTCGTAAGAAGGATGATCAAAAGCCCCAATTGAAACAATTGGATCCCAGTAGAGGGGATTGATTCCACCTGGATAAATTAAAGGAAATGGAACCACAGATCCTACCAAATTCCTGTCGACATGCAACAGAACTTCCCTGTACGATCCATGGCCTCTTTGGCTAGTCAAATTATTCACCCGTATGTAAGAATCAGGGGGATTTGAGTACCAAAACTCATCCAATCCATGAAATGATACGCAAATTTCCATGACAGCTTTGTAGGAGTTCTTCGGTATGATAACACTCTTCCCCTTCAATTCCGAATCGCTTTGAATTTTGAACCAAAATCCTTCACCTCCATTATTACCTGAAATCGGAATAATCAAATCTGCTGGTTTTTCATTCAAACCCAACGAACCTCTTATAGGATTATCCACAACCACATCATCTACCATTCTGACTTTCCGATTAGTACTAATAGTTGATAACGGAACATTCATTTCCTCAATATCATAGTATAAGATAGTAACATTAACATAATAAACACCGGTATAAACATCGTTGACCATATTTTCCAGCATAACAGAAAGAGAAATATCCTCTTTAGCAAGGAGGGACGAGTACCTGGTAACATCCTTAGTAACAGTCCAGAAAGCGCTGCTTTCAGTAGGCTCCGCGGTGCTGGTACGTAAGAGATCGGCACCGTCAAGCCAAACGGCGGCGATACGGTCATACTGTATTCCTTTGGAAGAGGCGTTGAATTGAAGAGCAACATGGTTCCAAGAGCAATTCTCCGGCGGCGCGTAAGCGACGGATACAGGTGGAAGACCGATAGTATGTCCGAAGTGATGAGAGAGAAGGGGAAGAGTGCAGGAAGGAGTGAGATTAGCGAAGGGCAATGGACGACTTATTTCGAAGTATTTTTGTTGAATAACACCATGTTTGATGAAGTGAGAAGGGTTTTCGAGGGAAGAACAAATTGGAGCATTAATAAAGCTGAGTATTACGAGGAAGAAGAAGATGAGATTTGCCATGATTTAGATTGAAGAGAATTAATCAATTATGAAAATTGAAATTCCATTTTCACTTTATAACGTAAGTACTGAAAGAGACGAAGTTTGAACAAGATAAGTGATAGAATCGAGGCTAGTTAAAAGCTTAATCGGAGCCGTCCACTTAAGCTCTTCTTTTTTAAAATAAAATAAAATTTGAGCCTTTGATTAGGGTAAAACAATTACACCTGCCAATTGCCAAGTATATGACTGATCTCAGCATTCAGTCGGTTATTTTAAATATTAATCATACGAATTATTTTATTATTTTACTTGCATGTGTGTTTGGCACGGAGAAAAATTGTAATATCCCTCCGTTTCTATTTAATTATTGGGTAATATGTCATAAATATAATAAATTACAGTTAAAGATGAAATGACAAAAATGAATTAAAAAGTATTCATATTAGGTGTAGATATTTTGTTCTCTTTCAAGAAATTCAAGTTCACTGCAACCTTATCTACTAACATTTGTCAAATTTTGACTTGACATAATTACTAAGAAAATAATATTTAGTATAGTGGTTTACCATTTTATCTCTATTAAATTATTAATTGATAGAATCTCAAACATATTTTACTCATTACATTTTTCAAATGCATTAACTCAATGTTAATAAATTGAGGGTGTAATAGATTTTAGTTTTTTTTTTATCTTCTTGATATGTCAAAAATGATAAGTAAAAGAAGAAATCAAATTAGAAAATATTTGACAACTAAATAGGGACAAATGAAGTAATTACCTCTGTTATTTATTATTTTTAAGATGTGTGCTAAATCATTAATATTGTTGAACGGACAAAATATTTTTAAAAATAATTAATACATTCGTAAACTTTGAAAAAACTATAAAAAAATATCAAAATTTACATTGGACCAGAAGAGCAACACAGTACAGTACAAAGTGCAACATGAATTATGACTTCTTTTGAGAACAAAATATGTACTCTTTCTGTTTCAGAACATTTTGAGATGAAAGAAGACAAATATATAACTTTAGAAAGGTGAGAATAATTCAAAAATATCAGTGTAGTGAAGTAGTTGGGTATAGAGCTGTCAAAATGGGCTGGCTCAATCCAATTCAATTCAATCTTAACGGGTTAGAGAGTTAAATGAGTTGGGACAGGCTGACCTTTTTAATTAAAAGACCTATAAATTAGCAGTCCAATCCAGCCCTAAGCGGGCCACGAATTGGGACGGATTGACCCTTCAATAAAAAAATGAACAATATTACTCTCTTAGAAAGAGTATCTAAGAGTATTAAACGTTGACATCTATAAACACGACATCAATACATACAAATTTTCATTTATGAATCACACACTTCAGTGAATACTTACAAAAATACATTTATGAATCACACACTTCGGTGAATACTTACAAAAATACATAATAGTCAACATAAGATTTAGCGGAAAAATGTTGATCATTTCACCATTCCTCCAATAAAAAACTAGCTAGTTTAAAAGATTTGATTTTTTTATTTTTAAAAATATTTATTGATAAAAACTTTACAAATAAAACACTACTAAAAATATATATAAAAAATATTTTTTTTAAATATTCATAGCCCACGGGCTGACCTCTGAGGCTTGCAGGTTGGACATACAAGACTAGCAGACTAAATGAGGTTAGGCTAAAAAATCTCATTCCTAAATAGGCCAAAAAAATAAAATCCAATCCCATTTAATTTAAGGATTGAATTGAGCTAACCTAGCGGGCCAACTCAATTTGACTGCTTTAATTGGGTAGCATGGCCATTTTTAATGTTCTATATATGAACGTACGGCTCTAGTAAGGACCCCAATCATAATTGTTTACGCATTATAATCTTTGATCATTTGTCCATCGACAAAAACTGCCATATTCAATTTTTTTTTAAAAAAATATGGCCAAGTATTTAATGCCAAAACACGTATTGAATGCTGACAGGTATTATTTAAAATTTGTTTGTTTACTTAATACTTAACTTTAAAAAATAATAAAAATTTTGATATATAAATTTTAAATTAAAAATATAGTAAATATATCAAAATATCTTACATTTTAATAATATTAAAGATAAAAGATAAGTATTAAAAATGGCGTCTGACAGCCTTAAAAACACTTTTTACAAACTTAAATATACTTTTAATTTGTCACATGATATAATAACTGGATTCAAAATCTTGTAGGAACATGGACTTTTAATAAAAATCAAGAGAAGCGTTAAATTAAAACACCCCTACACTTAGTGAGAATTTAGAAATATATTTTTGTCGGATAGAAAGATTGAAGTATTTAAGTTTAATTAATTAAGTAAAAATATATTTTTAAGATTGTTAATAATTTAAAAATAAAATTAATAATTTATTCGAACTTAAAAGAGATTTTTGATAATTTTTGCAACTCGTTTTTGTTAGTCAACACTACACATGAAAAATATATTTTTAAGATTGTTAATAATTTAAAAATAAAATTAATAATTTATTCGAATTTAAAAGAGATTTTTGATAATTTTTGCAACTCGTTTTTGTTAGTCAACACTACACATGGGATCCCAGCTTTATGCGCTCACTCCCTTAAATGCATCTAAATCACCAAAGTTGAAAAAATAAAATTTATAAAAATGAGTGTATCTGCTCCTCCTCTCATGGCGATTCTCATCTTCTTCTTCATGACGATCAGCTTTATTGCCCCATTTTCTTCTTCCTTACCTGAACACCATTTCCACTTTAACAAAAATGGTCTTCGCCACAACACTTCTTCACAGCCACAGCAATACATAGAAACCACTCGTCCATTGTCATTCACAAATCTCCCTCCTTCTTGTAGTTTTCATATCCTTACTCATGATTTCGCCAATACGATGGGTCTTCCGCCGGTCTCCGCCTCTTACTCTCCTCCAGCCAATTGCTCCTGGACTCATGTGGCTCTTCAGTTCAATGTTTCTTCTAAAGGTGAGCAATACGATCGAATCGCCGCCGTTTGGCTTGATGGCGCCGAGCTCCTCCGTACCAGCACCGCAGAGCCTACCGCCGAGGGAATCTTCTGGACTGTAACGAAGGATGTTACCAGGTACTCCTCCATCCTGGTCAACGAGAATATCTCTCTTTCTGTCATGATGGAAAATATGGTCAACGATGTTTATACCGGTGTTTATCAGGTTAATATTAGTTTCCTCTACTATAATGTTAAGAAAATGGATGTTTCGTTATCGAACAGTTATAATCGGAAAATGAAGCTGGAAAGTGATTTGAAAAGTGAGATTGAAAAACCGGCAGATTTGATAATACCAATATCAGGAAATGGAAGTGAAGGATTTTGGTTTCGAATTCTGAATGAATCGGAGATGCATGGGCAGAGTGTTATTATTCCGAAGAATACATACAAAGCTGTGATTGAGATTTACGTATCATCACACGGGTATGATGAGTTTTGGTACACGAATCCGCCTGATTCATACATACAAATGAATAATTTAACTACCAAGAGAGGCCATGGATCGTACAGGGAGGTTTTGGTAAATATAGATAGGAGTTTGGTTGGATCCGTAGTTCCATTTCCTGTTATTTTCACTGGTGGAATTAATCCTATGTACTGGGAACCACTAGTGTCAATTGGGGCATTTGATCTTCCTTCGTATGACATTGATTTAACACCATATTTGGGGCTTTTACTCGACGGTCAAGCTCATTTTCTAGAGCTTGGGGTGAATGATAGTAACCCATTCTGGCTTGTTGGTGCCAATTTGCACCTTTGGGTGGATAACAATTGTGTATTACCTTGTGAAGTGCAGGCTAAAGTTATTGATTTTGGTACCCCTAAGTTCAAGATTAAGCGATCTTCGAGTTTTCTAGGCCTGGATGGATCATTTGAGGTTGAGATTAAGAGGAAGAGTGAGATTTCTTATTGGGTGAACTCTACAACAGGAAATATGAGTACTATAATCAAGCGAGAATTGAAGTTCAAGAACGAAATGAACTTTTATCTAAACGGAACTGAGAAAAAGATTGAGCAAAAAGTGGAGGAAGAGATTGAAGTTAGCGTATTGTCTAATAGTGGTGGCACGATCTCTAAAACCAAAGTGAAGAGGAAATTTCCGCTTACCATAACATCTAAGACTATACCATCAATGGAGAATGATACGACCTTGATGCTTTCTAATTTGGATCACGAATGGAAGGAGAAGAGGAAGTTGGACGGAGGTCCTTCAATCTCATTGAAAAATCGGCAGCAATGCAATGGATGGATGGTTGTTCAAGGTCACAATGCTTTACATGGTGGGGCAACTACTCAACAAACTTATTCTTACTCCGATGAAGCTGATTGCTATTCTCGAACCATTTCAGCTGCCAATGGCAAGCTTATGAATGACACTGCAAACATTCTTTGTGCAGCAGCTCCTTTGAAGTTTGGTTCATTTTCTGCTTTGTGACACCTTGTTTGAAGAATACGTTCTTGTCCTACGAGAGCATCCCGTGTGTAACACTACAGGAATTTCTTGCCTATGTGGTTTGCGCATCCCGTGTGTAACACTACAGGAATTTCTTGCCTATGTGGTTTGCGCATCCCGTGCGTAACACTACAGAAATTTCTTGCCTATGTGGTTTGCCTGTACAATTTATGTTTTTGTGTCAAGGTGCAGGCTTCCATAAGGATGTCAAGTGTTCTAGCTAGGAAATGAACTTTGTTTTTGATAATTTGCTTGATGTAATCCTTTTTTCTTGTCTTTGTGTTTGATATGAACCTGAGTTTTGAGCCTTCATCTTGCAACTCTCTTTTCATACTGAGCTTAGAATAATGGTATAAAACAAATACACTGCAGTCTCAAATAATTGGGATTGGTTATATGAATTTTCACTTCTTTATTTGAGGATCAACTCATGTCATCATCATACTAAATAAAATTTTAAGGGGAAAATTTCTTTAGTATATAAATAATATTAAATATTCTCTAACAAGAATAAGTTTGCTTTAACAGTTGGTGGATTTATCAGTTGCTGTACCATTAGCATTCTATGATTCCACGAATTTTTTTTTTTTTGGTTGCCAATATATATTGCACAAAGATCTAAAATTACATCAAAAGTACCGGGTGTCTCAAATAATCGACAAGCTTTCAAATTTTTTTTGTATTCATTTCAATGCTTCCTTGGGGGAAATGAATGAATCTATAGGATACATTCAGAAGAAAATTTGCTATAACTTGTTGAGAACTATATATTTGTCTACTTTTCTTTCTCCTCACTCATAAACTGGAGATATCACTGTAAAATATACAGAACTGCTTGGACTTTCATTCCCTTGCAATGTCTTTGGGGCGCCAAAAGTCTTTCTTACCAACAAGAAATTGATGTTGATGCAGAGTTACTGACCAATGAAGTGAACGTAGAATCGAGCCTAGTTGTTTAATCATCTGCAGAGTGTCTTGAACTAAAATGTCTCCACCTGGTCTCACCATTCTGTCCATCTCCACAGCGACATCCACTAGATCACATCTGCAGAAGAGAAAAAGATACTGAAAGTTCATCTCAAGAGACATATGAAGACGCCTGTTAAATGACTGATGGTTCTTGTGAAAGAAAATTGAGCTAGAATTACTGCAAGTGCCATCTTGCGTAATTCAGATTAATAACAAATCAAACTAGTAATCAGGAAGTAGAGACTGAACCTTTGACTTAAATTTCCAAAGAGGAAACTGGAATGTAGAAGATCATATGTCCGAGGATAGGTATTGAAGGACTCGCACCAGTCATGGTATGTGCCAACCAAGCCCCTATCAAATATTACAGGTAGAGTATCTGGTCCACTGATAGGAACAACATTCATTACCCACAGGGATCGATCAATCAGTGCTGTAGCAAATCTGTTTTAATATAGGAGTATCAGTAAGACAATGAGCAGAGAAAGGAAGCAGAAAAGTTAAAAAGTAAATTTGTCTTACCCTCCATAGCCTGCATTCATGTCCATCACATTCCTCACACTTGACCAATTTATAGCAAGGCCTCCTAAGTACACATCTGACACCAATGATGCCCAGTGTCTTGTGTCCTCGTTGAATGTTTCTTCAGCATCTGTTTCGAGCAACAGACTTAGAGGTTTCGTGTTGAGCCTCTGAGGCCAGGGTGCAGGCCACTTATAGCTGCTCGAGGCAAGTGGTAGAAGGCAGCTGTCCAGTGGTGTGTACCTACATATTGGATGTGAAAGTTGTGATGATTCGAATGAAGATATAGATGATTATTGTCATCAAAGTGTTTCAAGCATACCATGAACTATTCAGCCTATTCTTCTTCTGGTCACACATTGGGGGAATATTTTCTTTGCGATTTTCATAGCAGGAAGATGAATCTGATTTTTGATATATAACTAACCCGACTCTACCCCTTTTAAATAAGGTCCTTGCCACCATCTTCCAGCACATTGCTTCAGTCAGATTAACCATAACTGCAAGAACAAGACCGAAAATTATGCACTACCAAGCGTAACAAATTACTCACTTCCAAATTATATAGAAAGTGTTAGTAAATGTTAATTCATAGAACTAAGCATCAATGAGTTGGAACCTTTCCAGACATTCTTATGTCCTTCATCCTTCTTATAAACTGGCGTTGCAGACCATATGAAGTACCCTCCAGGCCTAAGAATCCTGTTGAGCTCCATCAATGGTTTTCCTCCTGCAGTGTTCAATTAGTTACCATCTCAACAATGTAGCTGATAGAAGGACTAGAAATCTGAGAAAAGTTACTCACCATCTGCATGCCAATGAACCCTGCATCTTGCACAATGAATCATATCATATACATTATCTGGAAATGCAAGCTTTTTAGTTGCAATGACTGAGAGAGTAGCCGGGATTCCACGCTCGAGGGCAAATTGTATCTGAGCCTCATGTTCATCCTTTGGAGCAAATGACATAGTAATGACATTTTTATCCAGCAAATAACCACCAAAGCTAGCAACACCACATCCAACATCTAAAAGGACCCTTATACTCTTTCCCCATTGAATTGTTGGGAAAGTCTGAATAAAACACAAGGAGGAACTCAGATTAAACAGACCATAAGAACACTAATACTACAGGGATGTTTATCAATCTTCAGCTGAACGAACTGTTCAATTGAAAAAAATCAAACAACCAAAATAACCCCATGATTAAGTCAGGAACAACGATGTCATAGATCCCAACTAAAAATTCAATGGAAAATATGATCTATCTATTCATTAGACATTAACCTGCATGTACACATTACAAATACTATGATTAGCCATGGAATTATGTTGGTTTGACACGTCTAGAAATCCTCTCTTGAAAGCGCAAGATATCTCTTCCTTATATTCAATAAACATGAAATCAGAGGAACTACAGCAACACAGTTCAACAGAAACGGGCATACATTATACATGATCATTGCGTTGCTTGGGGTGATGAAGGAAAAGAATGCTACAAATTGACATAGTACCTCTTCAATGAATTCGATATAGTGATTCACTCCATCTCTGAACTGTGTTCCACCACCAGGGAAAACAAAATAATCGCCCGACTTTTGCACCCAATTCTGGTCTTTCTTATATTCCACAAGCTTAGGATGAGGAACATTGTCATACCATATCTATCCGGAGGAAAAACAGAAAAGAAAAATTAGGCATGGCTATATTTTACACGAGCAGAACAAAATGGTATCATAAATCGAAAACAAAATCTTACCACCAAAGAAGGGAAAATCTCACCATATCCCTACTCTTAGGCCACGGAAGGGGCAACTTATAACCTTTCGGCAATGGAATCAGACATCTGGGACTAGGAACAGGGCAATGCCTTTCCCTATGCTCCATATGCCTTCTCGATTTTATTTTTTTGATTGCCTTCCAGTTATCAAGGCATGGTATGTAATCAACCGCCAGTGGACCTGGGCATAGCTTCCAATGATAAGAGAACGTCTCCAACTCATCGCTGATGATCGTATCAGACTTCTCAGGGTTAATCTTAAGCGGAATATTAGACGACTGAGGGTCAATCCTGACATTATTCAACGGGGACTCACGATTGATGCTAGTATTATTGTTTTCATTGGATTGGTGTAAATTAGTTGAAGTTGAAGTACTAATACTGTTAGGATTAAACTCCGGGACTGATTTGATTAGAGCGGTGCGTTGGGCAAAGTCGATGGCAACGAAAATGGGGGATTTCTGGGAGTTAGAAATAAGGAGGAAAGTTACAAAGATTAGTAAAAGGAATAGAGAGAAGATGAATGGATACTTGCGTTGTTTGAACATATCTTGCATTGACGACGACGACGATGATATAGCCATTTGGGATTCAAATTTTATTTTGTTGTTGTTGTTAGCTGATCTGAATGGAAAAAAAGAGTGAAAAATGCAAAGGCGGAAACAGCGTAACTGATGGTCATGAATTGGAAAACTGTCAAGTTTGAAATGTGGTTAAGAGATTCCAAGGATCTGGAGTGTAGTGGGAGCCACACAAAGGAGGGAAATCTGGTTACCTAATGTGGAATTATTGTTTTCATTACAAGGCCAGTTTATGAAATTAGTATTAATTAATTAATAATTAATACTAACGTTTAAATACTAAGACCATCTCCAACCCACCTCTATTTTACTCTCCATTCTCTATAATTTGAGAATAAAATAGAGAATGGGCGCTCCAACCCACCTCCATATCACTCTCTATTCTTCATATTTAGAGAGCTTCTATTTCACTTTTTGAATGATTTATTATTATTTCTATTACTTTCTAATTAACATATTATTTTATATCTAATTCATAATTATTTTTAAATGTAATATAATATTTTTAATATATACTACTTTCATCCCGAATTAATAGTATTTTAATTTTTGCTAATTTTCGTCAATAATATAATTTGATTTTATTATTAATTTTCACTATAAAGAATACACAAAATTAAAATGCTAAGATGAAAAATTAAATTTAAAAATAAAATACATAATATGATAATTTAAATAGAAGATAACAATACAATACATACAATACATAATAATTAATTTATCACAACAATAATTTAGTAATACGGTATGTCATTTCCAAATTTAGCACTATTAAAAAAAATTAGGGTATGATGGTAGATGAAAATCTTTGGTTTGAACAATTTTTAGTTAGACATAGAAATATTAAGGACAAAAATACTCATTTTGAACTCCATAATGCATTAGGAGAACATTTATGGGAGCAACGTAATAATTTTGAAAGCTGAGTGTTTGTGTAATATTTATGTAATTGTATTTCACTTTTATTTGATTTTGTCCATTAATTTGTATATTATATGATATTTTCTTGCAAATTATGTTATTTTAGAAATTTAGAATAAATATAATTTTATATTAAATAAAAAATTTGAACAAATAAAATTTTATATCACATGAAAATTATATAAAGTAATTATTTGGGAAAAAGAAAGAAAGGATTTATATTATGAAATAAGAAAATAAGAATGAATAGAAATAATAATATAATATTAGGAGAGAGAAAAAGATTCTTTTTAGAGAGTAAAATAGAGAATTGGGTTGGAGTTGATTATATGAAAAAATAGAGAACTTTATATTTGGAGAGTAAAATAGAGTTTAGGCTTGGAGATGGAGTTACACTTTACCCTACTCTCTTACTTTTATTTTGTCATTTCTTAATATCCGAGTTCCATTTAAATAAGTCTGTTATGTATGTATGTATTTAGGGAAATTTTTCATAAATATACACAAAAGTAATTTTAATTGCACCAAATATGACCAAATTTTCATTTTCATTTATATAGAAGAAGGGAAAACTACACAAATTGAATCCATTAGATAGTCTTGCCCAAATTGGACCCAACTCAATATATTTATCCTAATTGAACCCATGATCCAAATTATTTACCTGACTGACCTCTTGTTCTATTCACTAAACCACAACTTCTTTACCCTTGATACCGTCAGAGTATATTATACTCTGATGGTATCAAGTAGTCATTGAACAGTCTTTTCACTAAAATAATGTATGTTCCTCCTTGATGCCATCAGAATATATATATATACACACACACACACTCGAATGGTATCATTGAGTAATTGAGTTCATCTTTAGGCCTCCAAGCTTGTTGAGACAACCCTGCCTTGAATCTTACAGACATGCTCCATGACATCTCTAAGTAAGACTGTATCTAATGAGTCCATCTCTGTTGTATTGAACCAACCGATTGGAGATCTACACTACCTACCATACAACACCTTAAAAGGGGTTATGTGAATATTAGAGTGATAACTGTTATTATAGGAAAACTCCGCATAGGGCAAGTGTTGATCCCAACGAGCACCAACGTCAATCACACATTCTCTAAGCATGTCCCCCAACACCTGAATCTTCCACTTAGATTGTCCGTCTGTTTAAGACTGAAAGGTTGTACTCATGTGTAGCCGAGTACCAAAATCATGTTGTAAGGCCCTCCAGAAATGAGAAGTGAACAATGAACCTCGATCAAGGACAATAGAAATAGAGACGCCATGTAGTCGAACTATCTATACTACCTCAAGTTTAGATCTCTTTGACTGAAGATGTATCGAAGACTCTGATGATCGGTAACGACCTCATAATTCACCCTATACAAATAGTGACGCCATAACTTAAGCACAAAGACCATAGTCGCTAACTCTAAATCATGAGTAGGGTAGTTCTTCGTACGAGTCTTCAACTGCCTAAATGCATAAGCAATCACCTGACCTTTCAACATCAAAACACCACCCAGACTAAGTTCTAAAGCATCATATTAAATAGTAAAGTCCACACCTTCCTTGGGTAGAGTCAACACAGGAGTCAAAGTCAACAAAGTCTTGAGCTCTTGAAAGCTCTCGACACACTGAAACCCCACACTCTATCTAGTCAATGGAGCTGCAATAATGGAAAAACCCTGTACAAACCGTCTGTAATAGTCTGTCAACCTCATAAAACTTTGAATTTCGATAGGAGAAGTAAGTCTTGTCCAGCCCCTAACTGCCTCAATCTTAGCTTGACTGGATCCACTCTAACATCCTCCTTAGAGACCACATGTCCTAGAAATGCCACATAATTAAGTTAGAGCTCACACTTTGAGAAATTTGCATACAACTTCTCTTCTCTCAACCTTTGAAGCATTATCCTCAAGTGTCGAACATAGTCCTCCTCAGTCCTGGAGTACACCAAAATATCATCAATGAAGACAATAAAAAACAAATCAAAGTAAGGCCGAAATAACTCGTTCAATAATTCCATGAATGCTGCAAGGGCGTTAGTCAACCCAAAGGATATCACTAGGAACTCATTATAGTCATATTGAGTCCAAAAAAATATCTTAGAGACATCCGATGCCCTAATCTTCAACTTATGATAACCGAACCTCAAATCTATCTTAGAGAACAACGATGCCTGAAGCTTATCAAATAAGTCATCAATACGTGGGAGAGGATACTTGTTTTTCACGGTTACCTTATTCAGCTATATGTAGTCAATACACATCATCATAGTCCTACATATTCTTCACAAATAAGACTGGGGCACCCCAAGGTGACTTACTAAGACAAATAAACTCATCACTCAACAAGTTCTGCAACTGATCCTTCAATTCCTTCAACTCTACTAGGGTCATATGATGGACAGGAATAGAAATGAGAGTAGTGCCTGACTCCAAATCAATAGAAAAATCAATATCTCTATCTGGAGGAACACTTGGAAGATCAGTAGGAAAGACATTTGAAAACTCCTGAACCACGAGAATGGTTTCCATGGGAGGTGAATTAATACTAGTGTCCTAAATTAAGGTTAGGTAAGACAAACACCCTCTCTCCACCAATCTCTGAACACGGATGAAGGAAACGACCCTACTAGGATATGAGCCACTAACACCCTTTCATTCAACCCGCAGAACACCAGGCATCACTAAGGTCACAATCTTAGCATTACAATCAAGGATAGAATGATAAAGAGAGTCAATCCATACCTAATATAACATCAAAGTTCACCATCCCCAAAATAATCAAGTCTACCCAAGTGTCATACACTGCCAAAGAAGTAAGATATGATTGATACACTCGATTCACTACTAAGGGCTGACCTATGAGTGTAGAAATATGAATAGACAGATACATTTTATCACACATCAAATCAAATCCACTAGCAAAGTAGGCAGACACATAAGAGAATGTAGATCCTAGATCAAACAATACAAATGTAGATCGATGGTAGACTAGGAAGATACCTGTAATAACTGCATCAGAAGCCTCCGCCTCAGGCCTTCCTGAAAATGTATATCACTGACCTCCTATACCACCCCAGCCTAGGTGGTACCTCTACCCCTATTCTGATGTACTGTAGCACCACTACTAGAAACCCTACCACCTCTACCTAACTAAACTCTACCTAAGCCTTTGCCTTATGGTACTGGTGATCTGATCTGGGCTAAATGACTAGGTTGGAGGCCTCTCTGAACCCTCTGCAAAGGACGTTGCCGCATCATGTGTCGAGATCTCTATAACTAACACAAAAGCTCTAACTTGGGGATTGTTATGATGATCCCGAAGAACCATATAAACCTTGACCAGTACTGTAAGAACTGTGAGGTGTTTGAAAACTCTCGAATGTCGGCATATAAGCATGAATTGATCCTCGACGTTGGAAAGAACCACTACTTTTATATGATCTCCTGTCTCCAAATGAGGCACCAAAAAACTTACCTGATGCACAGGCCCTTTAATGGCCCTCAAACTCCTCTATCTCCTTTAACTCCACCTCTTTAGTGGTAGTCACAATGGACTGGAAGGAACCCCCCTCTTGATATTCCCTAAATATAGTCGATCAAATAGAGAAAGTGAACCCCTTCATAAACATGTGGATCCTCTCTGTCTCGTTAGGAATAATGGAAAGAGCATGTGTAGACAGGTGATAGAATCGAGTCTTATACTCGGTAACCATAAGGTTATCTTGCCTCAAACTCTCAAATCTCAATCGATTCTCCTCTCTCTTGATCTAAGAGACGAAACAACTATAAAATGCACTAAAAAATATCTCCAAAGTCACTGGCGGAGATCCAACCGACAAGGACCTGAATAAACTCTCCACCACTCTCTCGCTAGCCCATGTAACTAGAGTGTATCATACCGGACTCCATGCGACTCAACTAATCCCACAATGTCTAGCAACTTTCTGCAAGTGGTCAAAAATCATGAGCATCCTCGCTCTCTTCAACTTGAAACTGGGTGGATCTATCTTTCTGAACCTCTCATACCTATGATGCTCATCCTTTGTCAGCACCACGAAGGGGGTACCATGAATCCTAACTGTCATTGCAGGGCCACCCTTAATTACCAGACCCATAATTGGTTGCCCCACCATATATTGAACTACTGGATCCTTAATAAGGTATCTTGAAGCAATAGTGTGACGACATATTCTAGAGGTTTTCAATCCTCTCTAGCATCAACCTTTGGATTATAAGAGACCTTTTTGTCAAATCCTCTCACTAGTGTCGCTCCACGGGCAGGAACTCTTGCTGGTGCCACTCTACGATCACGGTCACGACCTCTAGCTTGGTCTCAACCCTTACCCTTAGTTGGGGTCTCAATAACTGTCTCGGGGAGTGCTTCCCTTCTACTACCACCATTAGAAGATCTAATCCTCGCCATCTGTCAAAAGAACACACAACAATTCAGTAGTAGTGAAGGTAACCATACACGATAAGAATGAATAAACAAAAGAAAGTTTCCTAACAGTCTTCATAGCTTCTTGAATATACGTACAGATGTTTCCGTACTGATCCTCGAGACTCTACTTTTAGACTTGAATTGTATACATGTGATACCTATGAACTGGGGGCTTTGATACCATTTGTCACGAGCCAAAAAATGAGAGTGATGACACTTGACTTATCCCACAAAGACAAGTTAGCCAAAAACCCAAATATTAACAATAAATGCTGAAGTAAAACATGAATGAAAATCAAACATAATATGATAAAGCAAATAACTAAACCAACTTAGATAAAAACCTAAAATCTAATTGTCACGTGTATAAACCTCTAATGTATTATAATAGAATTGAAGAAAATATAAGTATCAATGTCTTTGTTTCTAGAAGAGAACAAAATCATAAATAAAGAGAAAGAGGAGTCCCCCGAAGTGATAAGCAACTACCTCACCAACTCTCTACAACAAGCCTTAATAGTAGAAAAGAAGAGAAAGTAATCATTAATATTTGGGCTACTAACCTATACATGTGTAGAAGCAAGGGAATGAGTACCAAACAACACAGTACTCAACAAGTAAATTACTAAACACAAAGTAATATAGCACACAAGTACTTCAGTCCCATCCAACCGAACCTCTATAACTACAACATGCAATAGAATATCAGGCTAAACTAATAGTCCTCACTCAAATACAACAAAGCACGAATAGAACATCATAACTTGCACTTCAACACATATATTCAAGCATTCACATATTTCACAAGTTCATAATCATAATAATAGCTTAACAATCATAATCAATGTGAATCAAATGAAGTGCAATGCAATGTGGTACAATTTTATATTGGGTGATGCATGTTTTTCCTAACGATACACACATGTTGTCTCAGTTCGGGATCCATGAAGGACTTATTAGTCCATGCATCTATCATGGTGTGTGACACGACCCTTAAATCATAATAATTGTCATAGAGTGCGACACATCCTCAAAATGATACATCCTCTTTGGGATCTAATTCTTTCTTAACCCACATGACACTTATCATAACAGTGCTTCTGAACCAATGCAAATAAATATGTTCTCACATACAAAGAGAAAATGACAATTTCCATATCAATACACAATTCACAATAGCAAAATCGTGATACATCATCCATCTTGATTTAATATAACCTTTCAAGTCATTCGCATCACATCACAAATCTATATATCATCAAGTTACCTTTTTATTAACCTTTTTTATTGTTAGGATCATTCAATATGAACAAGTCAAATTCATCACTGAGTCTCATTAATCTCCAACACATATAATAAAGAAATACGAGATTATATATACTTAACAAAGGCCAATATGTCCACTTGTCTCAATTAATTAAATAATCACTCTGGAACATGAATGTTTTCTTTATGTTAGATCTCCAATGCAACATAATCTAATCAAATAAGTAGTCACAATAAGATTTTGAAACTAATAACACCCATATCAAGCATTTTGGAAAATGAGACCAAATTAACCCAAATTAACCAATACAAAAATGAGGTTTAAATATGGAAATTTATACAAACTTGCATTGTCCAAAGAATTTGGAATCCACCAATGAAAAATATTTCAAAAACGGAGTTGAAATCTCTCACAAATCACTATTTTCTCTTAAAACTCATGTTCTTGAAAATCTCCCTAAGTTTGAATCCAAAATAACAATTTAGATGATAAAATCATGCAACAATTAATGAATAATAAAGAGTGGGAGTTGAAATCCGTTACCCGATCGAAGTTTCTCAAAAAAAGCCTTTCAAAATCATCTCTACGAGCTTCTAGAGTTCAAAAGTAGGAGAAATTTGAAGAAATCCCAATTTTGTAAAATAAGTCACTGCTAGGAATATTTCGCGATTGCAGACCAACAACATAAATATTCTACGTGAACTGTCACGATCCGAGCCTACACCCTGGACGTAGCAGGAGCTAAAGAATCATTGTTGGTCCCCAAGCGAACCCTCATCATAGCTGACTACAAACGGAAGACTAATTTAACCATGTAAAAACTTAAAAACTGAATATAATTCATGAAACTTACAAATCTTTAACTCAAATGAATAATTCTAAATAAAAATAAAATATTCAACTAGCCAACAATAGGTGACTCAAGTCTTTAATACATTTAATAAGATAAATGAATTCTCAAACTCTACTATCTATCTATGAAGTCTCTAACTGACAAAGATGAAAGTCGGGACAAGACCTACAACATCCTAACAACTGATATAACTGAAAAGTAAATGAAATCCTCCAGAAGAAAAGAGGCTTACCATAGCTAACTCGAACTTCATGTAGTATCAATGAAGCTCCTGTAGATGATCCCGAATACCTGAATTTGCATCATGAAAGGATGCAGGCCAAAAGGCTCAGTACATGAAATGTTTGAGCATGTAAGAGGAATTCTAAAGCATAAGCATAAGCACCTGATAAAAAAGGAAACATACTTACCTCTTCTCAAACTTACTCAACTCAAGGATACTTAAAACTACTCAAACTTGCTCAACTCAGTAGTACTCGGTAATAAGATACTCAACCTAGTAATAAGGATCTCAACTCAGTGAAACTAAACAATAAGGTACTCGACACAATGACGCACAAATCAACTCAAGATACTCAGCTCGAAAGTACTCAACTCATGATACTGAAGGGTAGAACAATAGTAAAAAAATGCAATATATACAAAAAGTTGTAAATACTGTAGATAGCAACTCAATATGTTAAAGAAATACCATAAACACTTAATTTACATATAAAGTAATATAATACTGAGGGAGGTTCTCTAACCGACAACCACCACTATGAGCCTAAGTGATGATACAACGTTTTGCCCATGCTGCCAGAACTGTCCTATACTTTGCCGTCATATAGAATGCCTTAACTAAGTGGATCCACTAGTCTATGCTAAAAAGCACTAAAGAATCATCTAAAAAGTATGATCCTTTCTACGCATGATGGCTACATGGTTTATGGAGACTTGAGTTATTATGAACTCGCATTCCCATATCAGTGCTCAATACTACTCCCAAAAATATTCTTAGCTCATATGTTTTTAAAACAAAACTCTTTCTTTGGTTTGAGATAATTACTTAAAACTTAGCTTAAAAGCTCTCTTGAAAATCAGTGTTTCCTTTCTTGTTCAAATATGAAGACATTTTAACTCTTGGGAATACTTAGTTCCTGTATAATCTTTGAAGAAATAAACTTTACTCTTACTCTTTACTCAACTCAAAGCTTAACTCTTAAAACAAAGTTAAAATGTTTGTAAAAGACTTCTTAAAATATATTTCATGCCGAATTATGGACGTGAACGACTCAATGCAAGGTTTTCAATAACCATAGATAGAACTCAATACTTGGAACTCAAGAACTTCAATGATACTAATCATTTCAAGAAATTCTCAACTCAGAGGATTCATGTGGAATTATGAGCATGAACTACTCAACTGAAGGACTCAAAACTACTCCTCATCTCAAGACTGTTCGACTTATAGGGTTCGGAATTAAGGGCATGAACAATTCAACTCAAGGACTTCATGGGTAAAATGTAATAGTCCCATGATTATAAATATAATCTCAAAGGGTATTAGGGACTCAATACTCAAGAATTAGAACTTAAAGATACTACTCCTCTTAATGATACTCAATTTATGGAGTCTATGCGGTATTTATGGGCATGAACGACTCATCTCGAAGGTCTACATAAATACATGGAACTCATGTATACAAATATTTCTCATTCTCTTACTTACTTCCTAAAAACATAGTTTAAATCAATAGTTGATCTCATATGATTCTCAATTAAACTCAAAGACTTTCTTGAACTCTACTCTTAACTCTCTCTTGAATGTGAATTATGAATTCAAGAGTTATGGTTCATGATATGAAAGATATAAGTTATAGGGTAGACTCATGAATACATTCTCCTCACTCTCATGCTCACTTACTTGAGTCTTGGAACAAGTTACTAGAAGTTGTAGAACACTTCACAAAAGGACTCAAAGAGACTTTCTTAGAATGTTCAAAAGAATTCTCAAAACTTAACTCTCAACTCTACCTTGAATTTTAATTATGAATTCAAGGTTATGATCATGTTGGGAATGATTTTAGGTGTTTAGAAGTAGCTTAGAGTAGTTAGAATCGAAAAGGAGTGAAGGTACCTTTCGAAAGAACTCAAACGGAACAACCGATTGCAAACTGAATGGGGCAGGACACCCTGGGGCTATGAGTGGCACGGGGAACCAGCCCTTAACCTTCAGAGCATACTTTTGGGCTCTATGGCTGGCGCGACGTACCAGGCCCCAACCCAGAAGACCCGATGAAATTTTTTGCTTGTTTTCTCACCCTAATTAGCCTAGAATCGAACGGTTTCTTCCCTAATCACTTGGATTCAATTACTTAATATAAGTACACTCTACTCTACTCAATAAAGTAGTAAAAACACTCACTTTAATCTCAATAAATCATCAAAACCCCAACAAAACAATATTTATACTGAACTTCAAGAACAACTATCAAGAACTCTAATCTTTCAACTTTAAGAATTAAATTGCGTTGAAAATAACATGATTGGTGTGTGGGTGAACAAACCCAACACTATGAAAGCTTACATACCTCTTAGGGATTATACCCATGATGAAAATCCGCAACAAAATGCAAGACTCTCGATGAACACTTTGTTCCTCTCCTCTTTTCTCCTCTGTTCTCTGCTTCTCTCTTCTTGAACTCTTAACTAAAACCCTAGGTGTATATTAGGATTATAAAATTGAACCTAATAGGATTAGACCCCTAAAAAATTACTAAAAATGAATTAAAACTGATTAGGGAAGGAAAAGACCAAAATACCCCTTACTATTTTCGGGTAACTTTTCTTAATTGGACAACCTGACTTCAAAAGGGCATATCTCACTCATTCGAACTCGAAACTTAGCAAACTTAGCAGAGTTGGAAAGATAACTCAAAGAACTTTCATTGGGTACCTTTTAGACTACCTAATTCACCCTGTATTGAAATCTTTGGTCGTTTGAAGTCGACCCATAACTTAAAAGAACTTAGGAATGACTTGAATGAACTCTCTTTAGTGCTTCTTGGAACTCAAGGTGATACATCTAGTGATTCGACCTTAATACTTAAGAAATTTTAATCTCCTTGGTAAAATCTTACTCACAACGAAGGATGGTTCGAGTCTCAATTCAAAAAAATTTCTGGGGTGTTACAATATCTCCCCATTGGGATCATTCATCCTCGAATGTTGGCTGGACTGGGTATGGAACGGGGTTACTCTTACCAAGGTCTTATTCTAATGGTACGATTTTGCTATATTCAAGATTAACCCAAATCCTTGGTTTCAGGTTCTATACCTCTCGATAGGGAAGCTTCATCCCAATACTATTACTCTTTGCCACCACATTGGGTGCATATCAAGAACCATATAATGTTTAACAACAACATATTCAAGCTAAGTATTCCAACAACTCCATGGACTCCTACTAACCAACTCATTCAGAACCAACTAAAGGCTCTCATTTAACTATTCCTCATAGTACAACCTCATATTTCTCTTCCTTTTCATTTATAACCTTAGATGGAATTATCACACCATCACTATCACGATAAGAACATCAACCTCTTGTTTCTAACATTACTCCACTACTAAAAGGACCTCTAAAAAGATATCCCTCAAACTCTTTGGAACTCATTACTATCTTACTCTAAAACACTTGACTTGATTTCTCATCTTGTTATCTCCCCCTCAAGTCTAAAGCTGACACTCGAAAGTTATGGACCTATTCCATCATCTCTAAACTGATCTACATCCTCTTTTACTCTAACACTCAGGAGAAGCTTATCTCATGACTACCAACTCTCCATAAGGTACTAAGACCTCTCTCTAAGGTGTTTCTGTTTGCCTCTTCTAATTACATACCCTCTCGGTACCCCTCTTAATTCTCTTGTTACTCTTGTGACTTAGCGTCACTCCACTACCCTTATCTAAAGGTTAGGGTCCCTCACTTGTACCACTCATACTTATTGCAGCTAACATCTCAATTCCTCACCTGCTCTATGTCAAGTCTGCCATATCAAATCTTAAGACTAACATCATCACACTCATATTGCTATTCTTCTTATCATGACACTCATCTCAAATTCAAGCTTAATGTTTATTACTAAACCCGAATATCAATATGATTGATCACCTACGATACTATACCTCATTACTTGATTAGTTCTATAACCTTTTGAACATCATGACCCTCTAAAAGAAATCATAAGCCTAGCTTAGATCTATCACTTTATGAATACTTTTGCTCTTTTATTCAACACTTACACTTGGTCATTTCCTACAAAATGACACTTCATCACCAACTCCTTTCTAGATAAAACACACTTTACCTCCTATGATGGAATCTTCACAACTCATCATTTCTTAGTCTACTCATAAGGGAAAACTCTTTATTAGTAACTTACTAGGTGCATGACTATAGTAACATAGCTTGCCTCATCACTATCTCTCTTTCTTGGATTACTGAACCTCTGCATACTTTCCTCTAACTCTGGGCTCTTTCACTACTACTGCTCATGTTCTCGTAACTCATGCTACCTTTTGGGGTTGAAATATTACCCAAGCTCTAAACATACCTCCTCATAAGGATCTCAGCTGAAATAAGGCTTAAGGAAAAGAGTACAACTTGCTTTTAACACAAATGCATAATTCATATAATTATGGGTGCATTCCTCTGAAATTGAACACTTAAATTACTCTTGGGCTTCTCTCAAGCCTCTCTGGAGTCTCATGACTTTCTCAAGACTCTTTCTAAGAACAACTCCTCCATAAGGATCTTTACGCTTTACTTTTCAACCACCTCTAGTTTGATGGGTAGTCGAACGAATCTAAGAAACATACGAGTATGAATAAATCTCTATGACTTAGCTCTATTGCACAATTAAGAGTATGAAAGAAGGAAAACTCTTCTTAAATGTTCGTAATACCTCATTTATAGAAGTGGGGCACTCACAACCATAAACAAAATCCTACTTGACACAGCTTCATAGACACCCTAGGATCCTTGAACTCTATGCTTAGAGATGAAGTACGTCATGACCCGAGCCTATACCATCGATGTGGCCAGCACTCAAAAACCATTGTTGGTCCCCAAGCGAACCCTCATCCTAGTTGACTACAATCGGAAGACTAACTTAAGCATGCGAGAACTTAAAAACTGAATATAATTCATCAAACTTACAAATCTTTAACTCAAATGAATAACTTTGAATGAAAATAGAATATTCAACTAGCCAACAGTAGGCAACTCAAGTATTTAATACATTTAATAAGATAAATGAAATAGACTTCTCAAACTCTATTATCTATCTATGAGGCCTCTAATTGATAAAGATGGAAGCCTGGACAAGACCCACAACATCCTAACAACTAATATAACTGAAAAGTAAATAAAATCCTCTGGAAGCAAGAAGGTTCACCATAGCTAACTCGAACTCCATGTGGTATCAACGAAGCTCCTATAGATGATCACGAATACCTGAATCCTCATCATGAAAGGATGTAGGCCAAATGACTCAGTGCATTGAATGTCCGAGCATGTAAGAGGAATTCTAAAGCATAAACATAAGCTTGAACTTGATAAAAAGGGAAACATGCTCACCTCTTCTCAAACTTACTCAACTCAAAGATACTTAAAACTACTCAAACTTGCTCAACTCAGTAGTACTCAATGATAAGATACTCAACTTAGTAATAATGATCTCAACTCAATGAAACTAAACAATGAGGATCTCAGCTCAGTGAAACTAAACATAAGCTTGAACTTGATAAAAAGGGAAACATACTTACCTCTTCTCAAACTTACTCAACTCAAGGACACTTAAAACTACTCAAACTTGCTCAAGTCAGTAGTACTCAATGATAAGATACTCAACTTAGTAATAAGGATCTCAACTCAGTGAAACTAAACAATAAGGAACTCGACACAATGACGCACAGATCAACTTAAGATACTCAACTCAAGATACTCAGCTCGAAAGTACTCAACTCATGATACTGAAGGGTAGAACAATAGTAAAAAAATGCAATATATACAAAAAGTTGTAAATACTGTAGATAGCAACTCAATATGTTAAAGAAATACCATAAACACTTAATTTACATATAAAGTAATATAATACTGTGGGAGTTTCTCTAACCGACAACCACCACTATGAGCCTAAGCGATGATACAACGTATTGTCCATGCTGCCAGAACTGTCCTATACTTTGCCATCATATAGAATGCCTTAACTAAGTGGATCCACTAGTCTATGCTAAAAAGCACTAAAGAATCATCTAAAAAGTATGATCCTTTCTACGCATGATGGCTACATGGTTTATGGAGACTTGAGTTATTATGAACTCGCATTCCCATATCAGTGCTCAATACTACTCCCAAAAATATACTTAGCTCATATGTTTTTTTAAAAAAACTCTTTCTTTGGTTTGAGATAATTACTCAAAACTTAGCTTAAAAGCTCTCTTGGAAATCAGTGTTTCCTTTCTTATTCAAATATGAAATTATTTTAACTCTTGGGAATACTTAATTCCTGTATAATCTTTGAAGAAATAAACTTTACTCTTACTCTTTACTCAACTCAAAGCTTAACTCTTAAAACAAAGTTAAAATGTTTGTTAATAACTTCTTAAATATGGTTCATGCCGAATTATGGACGTGAATGACTCAATGCAAGGTTTTCAATAACCATAGATAGAACTCAACACTTAGAACTCAAGAAATTCAATGATACTACTCATTTCAAGAAATTCTCAACTCAGAGGGTTCATAGGGAATTATGAGCATGAACTACTCAACTAAAAGACTCAAATATACTCCTCATCTCAAGACTGTTCGACTTATAGGGTTCATGCGGAATTAAGGGCATGAACAATTCAACTCAAGGACTTCATGGGTAACATGTAATAGTCCCATGATTAGAAATATAATCTCAAAGGGATTAGGGACTCAATTCTCAAGACTTAGAACTTAAAGATACTACTCCTCTTAATGATACTCAATATATGGAGTCCATGAGGAATTTATGGGCATGGACGACTCGACTCGAAGGTCTACATAAATACATGGAACTCATGTATACAAATATTCTCATTCTCTTACTTACTTCCTCAAAACTTAGTTCAAATCAATAGTTGATCTCAAAGGATTTACAATTGAATTCAAAGGCTTTCTTTAACTCTACTCTTAACTCTCTCTTGAATGTGAATTATGAATTCAAGAGTTATGGTTCATGATATGAAGGCTATCAGTGATAGGGTAGAGTCATAAATACATTTTCCTCACTCTCGTGCTCACTTTCTTGAGTCTTGGAACAAGTTGCTAAAAGTTGTTAAAGACTCTACAAAAGGACTCAAATAGACTTTCTTAGAATGTTCGAAAGAATTCTCAAAACTTAACTCTCAACTCTACCTTGAATTTGAATTATGAATTCAAGGTTATGATTATGTTAGGAATGATGTTAGGTGTTTAGAAGTAGCTTAGAGTAGTTAGAATCGAAAAGGAGTGAAGGTACCCTTCGAAAGAACTCAAATGGAGCAGCCGATTGCAAACTTGAAGGGGCAGGCGACCCTGGGGCTATGAGTGACGTGGGGCACAGCCCCTAAACTTCAGAGCATACTTTGGGGCAATCTAGTTGGCGCGTTGCGCCAGGCCCCAACCCAGAAGACCCGACAAAATTCGTTGCTCGTTTTCTCACCCTAATTCGCCTAGAATCAAACGGTTTCTTCCCCAATCACTTAGATTTGATTACTTAACATAAGTACACTCTAATATACTCAATACATCCCTCAAAACACTCACTTTAATCTCAAGAAATCATCAAAACCCCAACGAAACAAGATTTAGAATGAACTTCAAGAACACCTATCAAGAACTCTAATCTTTCAACTTTGAGAATGAAATTGCACTGAAAACAACATGATTGGCATATGGGTGAACAAATCCAAAACTATGGATGCTTACATACCTCTTAGGGATCAAACCCATGGCGAAAATCCGCAACAAAACGCAAGACTCTCGACCAACACTTTGATCCTCTCCTCTTTTCTCTGCTTTTCTCTTCTTGAACTCTCAACTAAAACCCTAGGCTTATATTAGGATTATAAAACTGAACCTAATAGGATTATACCCCTAAAACATTACTAGAAATGAATTAAAATTGATTGGGTAAGGAAAAGACCAAAATATCCCTTACTATTTTCGGGTAACTTTCCTTAACTGGACAACCTGACTTCAAAAAGGCATATCTCAATCATTGAATTCGAAACTTATCAAACTCGGCGGCGTTGGAAAGATAAGTCAAAGAACTTTTATTGGGTACTTTGTATCCCACCTAAATCATCATGTACTGAAAGTTATGGTCGTTTGAAGTTGACCCACCACTTAGAAGAACTTAGGAATGACTTGAATGAACTCTCTTTAGTTCTTCTTGGAACTCAAGGTGTTACATCTAGTGACTTGACCCTAATACTTAAGAAATTTTAATCTCCTTGGTAAAATCCTACTCAACGAAGGATGTTTTGAGTTTCAATTCGACAAAAAATTTGGGGTGTTACATGAACGCAGTAGCCCCTTCGTGAATGCAGAGACCAGACCTCCGACTCTTCGCGAATGCGGGAGCTTCTCTACGAACGTGAAGTTCTGACCTCTAATGCCCCCTCGAACATAAAGACCAGACCTTCAACCTTCCGCAAATGTGTGAGCTTTTCTATGAATGCGGAAGTCTGACCTCTGATGCTTTGCGAAGCGGGGGTCATCAGACACCAACAACTCAACAACACACAAGGCATAAAAATTCAACAAATGGACCCTCAAGATTCGTGTGGAACCCCGTACACACAAACTAAATAAGATACCTCACTAAACTTGACGTTCTAGACTTACTTGAACTATTGAAACAAGAATCTGAGGCCTCCTTTACTCGAGACCCATATAAGTCGCAACAAACTAAATTAACACTCAAAAATACCAAACTACCTTCGAAATCTCCAAAAATTCAACCAAATACCTCACCTAGGCCTAAATCATCCCCTGAATCCAATAGATCCATCAGAAATCCAATCCGATCTCCAAACTCTGAATATTGACCAAAGTCAATTGTAGGCCTAAATTCACTTAAACCTCAAACTGGAGGCCTCCAATCCATTAAATAACCCTGAATCTAAAATTGACGACCCCCCTGGACCAAATTCCCTATTTTAGAACTGACGGAATTCCATTCAGTGACCTAGAACTTTGATTGTTACCAAAAATCACTTTAAGCCTTTAAAAACTCAAAACTTCCAAAGATCACATCTTTTCAATCAAATTTCAGAACCAACTTCATATACTGATCAGAAATGGCTCGGAGTAATTTTTGGGAGGGTTAAGATGGTGATTTTATAAAAATTTCCAAAAATGACCTTTCGGGTCATTTCAGTTACCCAAATTGGACCCAACCCAATATAATTACCCTAATTGAACTGACAACCCAAACTATTTACCCGACATAGTTAAAGTTTCGTTTGTTATGTGTATTTCTATTTGCATAATTTGCTTGTCAATATACAAGCAAGGTAAGTATATACAAATTTTAATATTATACATTTCAGATTTGTTTTAGAACTTATAAAAATTAAATGTATCAACATGATAATTATTTACAAGCTAGGGTAAGCATATACAAATTTTGAATCTATACAACTATGAATCGAATTATATAATTTCTGGATTTATATAATTAGGAGCCAAATTATAGAATTCATGGATGTGGCCAACGTAAATATGGATATATGTTTGTGGCGATAAATAATTTGTTCAAACTATAGCGATGTCAAATAATTAACTAGTGTATGTTTGCTTAGTCGCGTAATGTTCTCTTGTTATATTCACGAAACCACTACTTCTTCATCCTTGATAGTGCATATATACTCTAATGGTATCAAGAAGTTACTGAGTAGTGTTTTCTCTAAAACACGACTTCCTCTTCTTTGACATTATCAAAGTATACATATATATACACACACACACACACACACACATTGATGGTATAGAGCATGAAATGCGAATTAGTAGTTAAAACATGAGGGGTATGAAGTAAGGGGGTATTCGCTTGTAAATAGCTTCCTTTTTGGGGTACAAGTGTTCCTTTTCAAAAAAAAAAAAATTAGTCCAAAATTAGAGAAACAAGCAACAAAAATTATTTTCAACAAAATGATCACACACACACACACACACACACACACATATATATATATATATGTATATATATTATGTGTGTGCGTGAGAGAGAGAGAGAGAGAGAGAGTTGTATATATAATGTTTGGTGAAAAAGAGAAATAAAAAGCAAAAAGAAATATATAATCCTATTTTCATCTGGTCTTGTATGAAATGAAGTTATAATCATGGAATCGACAATACGGAATAGACAGGGGAAAAGTTAAACGGAGATAGAGCCGACTATATTTACTGACATCGCCACCAGCTTATTAGACACGTACAATTGAATTAAACGAATATACTTTTCAAGATCAATTTCTCCCATTTCAGTATCCTCCTCATCTTCACTATCTTCATCACCACTAATCTCCTTATCTTCACATCCAAGTTTAGCCATCTATTCGGCAAGTAGTTTATCTTATCGTTCACTCACCAGAATATATTTATCACATCAAAGTCACAACATGAATTAAAGTTACGACACAAAAATAAAGTTGTGACAATTTTATAATTGTTGATTCTTTTTTTATACGTCAAAAATATAAAATTGTACCGATAATATCAGTACTAAATTCTAGTAAGTTTAAATCCTTCCTCGGGGTATCAACTGAGTTATTTATCCAAATATCAAGAAAATTAATTCCACGGCAAAATAGTTAAAAGATTAATCAAAGCATTGTATTTGTTAAAATCCTAAGAACAATCCTCCCCAAGTCTCAACCTTACTTATCAAGGGGGTGCGGGAGAGGTCTCAACTCTTCCCCGACATCAAATAATTGTCAAGAGATGAACATTTTTTTGGTATTGAGAAAGTTAACAATGGTACTATTTGTTTGTGATAAAAGCTCACAATTCTAAATCTAACCCTTGATTCATCTATGTTTCTCACAGTTATGAAGAAGAAAATTTCATGACAATGATTAGAAAAAAATAGTTTTCATGAACAAAATTCTCACATCTACCAGACTTCCATGACTGACAACCGTTTCATTCAATCACAAACTTCTCTTGAATAGAAACTTCTTTTGGTACAAAAGCAACCACTTTTTGAGGTTTCATAATCACAGATTTCGATTTCTCATTTATACACAATGAAGCTACAGCCTTCTCAAGACTGTCATGACTAGCTGAGACTATTGCCTTAGACACGCACACGTTTTCCTCTGTCTCGATCATATTGATAGTGATCCCCCCATGACTCGGTAAAGGATTATTATTGAAATTGAGAGTGGTGGTATGAAGAGTAACAACCTTGTGATCAATCAGGTCTTGGATATTATGCTTCAAATTGATACAAATCCTTGATATCATGGACAACACTATTGGAATGATATGCACATATTCGATTGACTCTAAAGCATCTAGAGCTCGTATTGACAGATTTAGGCTCAATAGGATGTAATTGTCAATATTTCAAACAACTTTGTGCAACATTCAACAAGAGGGGAAAATTCTAGGGGGTTTCTTCTCAAAGTTTGGAAAAAGAGGGTAAAAGTTATTTTGTGGAGGTGGCGGTACTTTGAGGTAATTTGTAGGGATTTGGCGGAGAGGTATTGGTGTTTGGAACCTTGAATATTGTTGGGTTTGATAGTTTGGCAATGGAGCGGATAGTTTAGAGGGGTACTTCGGTTATGTGGCGCTGGATAATCAAGAGGTGGAGTTTGGTAATTAGGTTTGATGTTTGAAAAATTAGGTGGATTTTGGTATATTGGAGGGGTATTTTGGTAATGACGAGCTGGAGTTTGACAAATGAGAAGTGGATTTTGGTAAGTAGGAGATGGAGTTTGATAACTTTGTTGGGCATAATAAACTAGGTATGAATTTTGGGGTACTTGAGGACATGCTCTGAAGGGCAAGGATTTTGCAAGGATTTTCTGGGATAAAAGCTAAAGTGTCTCTTTCCCTTAGAAGCATAGGAAATGGACGACGCACCTTCTATCTTTTTCTTTAATAATCTTGAAGATCCGTCTGGGGCGGCCACACATGCAATCTTTTTGGTCTTAAGCCCATTTTCAATAATATGACCTACTTTGGCTATCTCGACAAACTTCGCTTCAATGAGCAATATTATTCTATCATAATATTCTGGCTCTTGAATGTGTACAAATACTTCAATGATCTCTCTTTCAACCATGGAAGGTAAGACTCTGGCATCCTCTTTCCTGCACCTTCAAGCATACTCGCGGTAGGTTTCAGTGGCTTCTACTTAACTTTATCCAAGGAATAGTGACAAGCACGATCTCCACATTGTAAGCAAACCTCTCGATGAAGTCTTTAGCCAACATATTTCAACTAGACCATTGCTTTATTTTTTGAGAGGTGAACCATTCTAAGGCTTCATTTTTCAAACTTTGGTTAAAGACCGATATTAACAAAACCTCATTCTTCACAACATCCACGAGTTGATCACAATATGCTCGATGAGCCAAGAGATTTTATGTTCCTCCAAATATGTCAAATTTTGGTACTAAAATCCTTCGAGAAGGTCCAAGTTTGAATGGTTACAAAAATCTTCATAGTTCAGTCTTGCGACATCTGGAATATAATGAAATGTTTTCATAGCTTTCATGATCTCTTCCTTTATACTCTGCTTGGTCATTTTATCTTTGACCTTCCATTCTTTTTCTTTCTCCTCACAATGATCGAGCTTGAAATAGGTAGTGTAGGGAAGATGTGGTTCTGTATGGATTGGAATATCAAAGGTGGCTTTTGGTGGTAGGAATTGAGCGGTAGATGAATTTTGAGCTTTTTGAGCAGAGGTCTGGTACTTGGGAGGGAGTGTTTGAGAGTTGTTGGCATTTAGGCTTTGAAGGGGAGGGAAGGATTGAGAGTTGTTGGTATTTAGTCTTTGAAGGGGAGGGAAGGTATGAAAGTTGCTGGAATTTAGGCATTGAAGGGGAGGGAAGGTGTGAGAGTTATTGGCATTTAGGCTTTGGAGGGAAGGCAGTGCTTGGTATGAATATCTAGTATGGTGTGGGTTAGGGATGGTTGAATCGATAGTGGGAGACTTTTGAACGGGAATAGTGGATGAGTAATTCTGGGCATATGTGGGAGTTAGATTTAGAGGAGGAAAATAGAGTGGAGACCTTCTATTACTTTGAGTGTTAGCAACATTAGTTAGCCAGATTTGACAAGTCTCAAATTTTTTGTATCTCAACTCTCATCTCAGTGATCTATTGTGTCAACTCTGTAATTAGCTCATTTTGTTCAGCATTGACAGGATCCACTACAACAATTTCAGTCAAGCCAATATTCTCACTATTATCAGTCATTTTATTTTTCCTTTCAATAAATTTTGTTTAGGGAAAGAATCTTTGAGACCTTTAGACCGCGTAAAGTACGGATGCTCAACTAGCTTATCAACACAGATCGATTCTAGATTGACAAAGAAAAACAAGTCAAAGACAAATTAATCTGTTAGTCTTAATTCATAACATTTAGTATAAAATATCACATAGAGAAAAAACAAACACATAAGAGTTTACTCATGTTGAGCCAAGGTCTTCTTGCATCTTTCATGGTTGTACTCTCGACATCTGTTAGTATGAATTTACTAATTTATTGTAAAAATGAAGGGAAAAGATAGGAGTCGGGCCTTGAAAGACTGTCTACGTATCTCATGAAAGAGAAATCAGGCCATACGTAGTTAGACTTTGTACAAGGATAACTGAACCCTTCATTCGTACTTCATTACAAGAAAATTTAAAAATAAAAAGTAAGAAGCTTCTCGATCACAAACTATGCCTCTCCCGAGGCTTCTTCTTCTTCGTCTCCATCTTAGTCCCAACCAAGTTGAAGATATGACTGTTAAAATATGAACACTATTTTTTATTTTTTATTTTGTTGAAAAAGGAAACAGCGTACATATATGACTCTAAAAATATGCACACAATATTTTATTTAATGAAATTTTGAAAAAGAAGTATCGAACTCAAAAAGAATTGTCTATGTATCTCATCGAGATGAGAATTAAGTGCGCGTAGTTCGTGCAGATACGACTCTAAAAATATGCGCACAATATTTTATTTTATGAAATTTTGAAAAAGAAGTATCGAACTTAAAAAGGATTGCCTATGTATCCCACCGAAATGAGAATTAGGTGCATGTAGTTTTGTATAAAAATATGCACACAATATTTTAGTTTATGAAATTTTGAAAAAGAAGTATCAAACCCAAAAACGTTACCTAGTAAAATCTAGACTCAAAAACCTTTGTTCAATATGCACACAATATTTTTTGTTCGTTGTTCACCGGAGTTCTATGTGGTGGAGAGGCTCTCAACTTTGTCGTCCCAGTGTCGCTGACAAGGAAAAGGTGACGACCTAATCCATATCTCGTTCTGTCCTTTATTTCTTTTCAGATCATATGAGTCCTGTTAGTTGTTGCTTTATGTGTTTAGGTGTTTAGACGTCATGACTCTTCTGTTTAACTCGAGATACGGATTGGCATGACTCTTGACTGTGTGAGATAATTAGAAGTTCTAGATTCTAGGACTGATTTAATAGTCGTTGGTATAGAATCATCGATACAATCGGTTTTGTGAACTATATACCTCTTTGATTTTCTTGTCTGAAACTCTATGCTGATTCCATTGTTTTATGCTCTTATTCATTTCGAAAATGTACCCATTATTGTTATAACTTTGCCGTGTTATGTATATTTCGAAGCCATTTCGAGATAGGGGTTATCGCGATTCTGTACATTGTCTGAATCAGCACATTAGTTGTTCATATTTTCAGAATCTGTGTTAATGCCTCCTTATCTAAATCTTATTCAAAAATAGGTTAATAAACTGACTAATCTAAGTTTTGTTGCTTCCTGTTACGTTGCTTAATACTTCTTTTTGGATTTTCATCCAGAGGTTAAAGCGCTCCATAACAAAGGTGACTTGAACTCGGGACCTCTTGGTTAAGGAAGAAAGAGTAACTTACCACTCCACCACAACCTTTGTTGTGTTTAGGTTAATATCAATATGAATAGATAATGATCTGTCCACTTTTCTTTTTGGCATTCTGAGATTTTATTGTGTATTCTTGTTTAAGCTCATTAAAATATGTTTCTGGGACATTGGTTTAAGCATGGCTACGTGGTTGTCAATTCATTTACAAAGGATAACTTATATGAGTAGATTATTAATCTCTCTGAATGGACTGGGTATCTAAATTGTTTGTACCCTTTTAGTTTAATTTTAAATAATCATTTAACTTGTTTTATGTTAAACCCAAATGTCTTCACTAATGTATACCTTTCGGCGCCCTTTCGTTTGGTCCCTTCTCCGCACTTACTGGTAAGCATTTCAAGTAGATAAGATCATAAAAGAAGAAATGGAAAGAAGTACTGTCATTATGCGCTATTATTTGAATCCAAAAGTTAATCATTCCCAACTTTGATATAGAGGTATGAGGGAGATCAAAAGGAAGTAATTTGGACTATTGTTTATTAAAATTGATTATGTACATGATTCATTTGTGATTTTAAAGCCCTACATATTAGAGAGCTAATCTCTATTACTCTTTATTTGCATGTGAATCTCCATCTGAGTCTATTTTGGATTCCACCCTTGCATATCGTTGAGTTGTTTCAAGTTTACCTCCTCAGTTGGAAGTTGGTGTACATCACCTGAAAGTTGAATTACAGGGTTTGAAGGATAAGAATGGTTGTATATAGCCTATATATAGCTTATATACATATATACAGGAAAACAATAGGTTGTATATATCCGATATGCATTGATATACACTTGTATGAGGATGAAAGTGATTAGAAAAGCCCAAGTGCAGTAGCAGTCCAAAAGTGATTAAAATTGCAGATTTCTAAGGAAGAAATTGGCAGAAACCTATTTATTTTTCAGCAAACCATCTTATAAGAATTTGAGGTTCGTAGCTAAATGTTAGAGGGAGGAGAGAGATCTGTGAGATTGGGAGAGGGAGGAGAGTGGTGAGCGAGAGAGGGCAGAGAGTGAAGAGAGGCAAATTGTATATGTATATCTATCGAATTGAGTATGTATATGTCTCAAATAATTGTATATATGTAACTAGTATATATGTGTATTTGTATATCTAGCGAGTGAGATTGGGAGAGGGAAGAGAGAGGCGAGCGAGTTTGGGAGAGGGAGGAGAGAGGCAAGTGAGAGAGGGCAGAGTGTGGAGAGAGGCGAACTGTATATGTATATCTGTCAAATAATTGTATAGATGTAACTAGTATACATATGTATTTGTTTATCTGGCGAGCGAGAGTTTGTAGAGAGTGGAGAGAGGATAATTATATTTGTATATCTGTCATATAATTGTATATATATGGGGGCTTTGAGAAATTATGGTTGGATCTCCATATCGGGTGTCCTACATATCCCGGGCTATATGATAATTCAGGCAACTTATAGTTGGATAGATGTTTGATTTGACACGCGATGTTGAAAGAATTCGAAAGCTATCCGAATATCAAATTATAAGGAAACTGGAATGCTTGAGAATAAGATTTGAGAGAGATTGTTATTATACTTATTGAGTTTTCAACATTGATCCCGCCTACATACATAAACCTTCGAATGGATTGTTTGTAGTTCAACTCGATCAGTTGAAAAGAAAATCTAGTATGCCAAGATAACATTCGATTCTAAAAGATGACAATTAGTCGAATTATGAAAAAGTGGCTTGCAACCTCTTAGCCATAAATGTGGAGCTCTTCACATCCATAAGTAAGAACTTACACATGTATAATTTCCAAAGCTCTTGGTGCATTTTCACTTGGAATGAAAAGTTTCCTCTGGTGTCAGTCGAAGTTTTATGGATGCGAAACTATAACTGATAAATCCAAAGAAATGCACACACGCCTTCTGATAAGGTGTGTGGTTTGACTATGGTGGAAGTCACTCCTTAGCTCATGTCCAAAGAGTTTGATATTTCTCTTTAAACTATGTCTCAGTTCACTGCTAAGAAGAATTTCTCGTTGTGCCGCATCCTTTTTGATGTTGTCCATATTTATGATTTGATTGAGAATTCATCCTCTCGAAAGCTCTCGGTAGAGACTGAGATAAAACTCATTAGTACAAAATATGATTCAAATAGTGAGGTAGTGCCATTTACTATGTTGATAGGTATTCATCTCTTTGAATTTTTTATGTCAGCTTCTTCAGTTTGATGTAAAGCAAATAAAGCTCATATCCTCCACTTCCGAAGCTTATGTGATTTATAATATATTTATCGAACGTTATCCTCTTTCGATTTTAAGTAATGAGTTGATGTGATGTAATATGTTGATGGCCTCCTTAGCAATGATATTATGGTGATGGATTTCTTGCAACGATATGAAGATGATGTTCCTCTGGGGTAATGAAGACGATGTCCCTTTGGGAATGATATTATCTCCTTTAATAATATGGCATGAATGTCCCTCTAGGCGGTGATATTATATCCTTTGATAACATGCCATGAATGTCCCTCTAGGTGATAATATTATCTCTGTTTGATAATATGTCATGAATAACCATCTGGGTGACAATACGAAGATAGTTATAACGTCCCAAAAATTCCAACTCAAATCAAACCTTGCAAAAAATTCTCCATATTGGTCCCACGGAAGAAATCTTGGCTCATAGAAGTATTTACGGACCATAGGTAGGTTCATAGAACCATGCTCTGAAAAATTGTTCTCAGGTAGACTATGGCTCGTAGAACCTTCTACAATTTGTAGAAAGGCCTCGTGGAACCCAAGTCCTGAAACAACCCCAGTAAGCTTCCTACTATTGAGCAGGATGACTCGTCAAAGTTCTCACAGGCCGTAGAAAGGATCCATAGACCCCAACTTCAGAGATACAGAACCCAACATGCTTTCTACGAGAGGGTCTACGGTCCGTAGAATTTTATACGGACCGTAGATGACTTCTTTTAGTTTTTGAGAGGGGTTGTTTTTAGTCTTTTCTCACCCATTTTAAACCTATACCCCAATGTTTTTTTTACATATAATTAAGGTCACAAGAAACCCCCAGCATAGAGTTGGGTTGAAAACTTTCTTACCGATTATGTTTTGAGATAAGATTATACTAAGATCGATTTGAAACGATCAAATCTTTTAGCATATCATGAATTAGGTGGTCTGGACCTATCAAATTAAATTTCTATGAGTTCTCTTTTCAATGCCACCAAAGTTGTCTCATTTCGAGTTCGGAGTAAAAAGTTATGCCCGTTTTAGTGAAGCGATGTCAGGTAGTTGATGTTCTACGATTGGGCCTACAGACGATGGAAATTTCCATGAACTGTAGACCCTTCTGTGAAGGCTTGCTGCAATTTTTTTCAGCAACTTCCTGCATGTGTTTTATGTTTATTTTTTTCATTTCCCAAGCTTTTTAAAACTATTCTAAGTCGTTTTTGAGTGTTTTAAGAGAGTATATCATTCACATAACAAGTTTTCCTCTTAATCATCAATCTAAACATTCAAGTATTCAAAGATTCTCTTAAAACTCACATAGGGTTCCTCTTCTCTATCAAGAACTCTAAAGCCTTCAAGTCAAAAAATTCAAAATGCAAAGAGAACTTTTCATTCAAGGTTTTCTCAAGTCCTTCCACTCTAAGAACTTCAAATAAGAGTTTTTCTTTCAAGATCATGCCCCAAGATTTCAAGCTCAAAGATTTCCTCCAAGAAAACTAATGTTCTTCCTCAAGCTCAAGATATATGAAGTCTACACTAAAGTTTTCAGTCTAATAGCTTCATAATCATGTATGTAAGACTATTCATAGTGATGGATTGAGTTCGTCCTCACACCCTACATCTCAATTCAGACGGTAAAAGTTTAATTTAGGGTTATACCCTTAGTTTCGAAAAAATCTTGATATGAGTTAAGTTATTGATTTTGAGTTCTAAATTCTTGATATGAGTTAAATTATTGATTTTGAGTCCTAAATTCCTGGATTTTGAGTATTCTTGAAATGAGTAGTATCGTTGAGTTCTAAGTATTGATTTTTCTATGTTGTTATTAAGATCCTTGTGTTGATTTGTTCATGTCTATATTTCAGCATGAACCCTATTTTGAGTTATAATTTTTGAGAATCTTTTAAAGCAAATATTTTTTTCTTAAACTAATTTTATGAGATGTTTTGAGAAAAAAATTTAAACATGGTTTAAGTAAGAGTATAAGGGAATTAAGAGAGTGTTTGGAATGACTTAAAAGTTGGTCAAACCTACTTTTAAGTCAGTTTTTGAATTCTGAAAGTATTTGACAAATATAAAAATAACTTAAGATAGGTAAAAAATGACTTAAATAAGTTAGGAAGTGTTTGACAAGATTAAAAATAACTTAAAATCACCATCATCATAATATATATATATATATCATATCATATCATATTATATTATAAGTGGGAAGCCCCTTAGCTTAAGTTGAATTACCAATTTGCCCTTCACTTGAACATTATTTGAATATATATAACATTATATGAAGAAAAAAAACATAATATTTTAATTACCTGAAAAATAAATTCACATTTCAATTACAATAATTAGGATAATTGAAAAGACAACAATCTGAAACTTACATTTAAATCACCATGAATAGGGTAAGCGAAAAGCCAATTGAAAGTAATAAATCTTTTTGAAGTAACAGTATTGTTAAACGTCCAAGTGAATAATGACTTTCTTCAGATTCTTTCGGTAAATAAAGAAAAGATGTTTCATCTTCATAGAAATTTCAAAAGTCATGGAAGACCATTTTAGTTAATAAGAAATTAAACTGAAGACTCTAAGACAATCATGAAGAACATAAGTGTGGCGCCTGCAGCAATTCCTCGACCGCGACAACGTGAGGAGCTGATTTTGTGTCCCTAGAAATCTCATAGCCGCCTGCATCCCCTGTCCTTCATTTTTCTTTTGTTTGTGTTCGATTATTTTGAAATCAATCGTTGAATTTTATGTAGTAATTCGTTAAATATCACCAGGTAAGTTGTGTCTCTTAACGACATGAAAACGACAAAAGATTATAAATGTGATTGATCCTGATATTTCTTTATATGTTTAAAATGTCATTAATTTGTTTGTAGTATAAAAATATATTTTCTTTACCAGAGGTTTTTGGGATTTTACTTGGTATCAGCAAGAGAGCAAAACAAGACATTGAAGATTAATTTGTTCTTTTTTGAAACTTTTAACACTATTTCTTTGTTGCTTTCTTCTAACACTGTTTTCCCCCCTTTTTATTGTAGAATATGCCTCTTTTTAGATTAATTTGTGATGCAATTTGAAGTGTTCTTGGAATTCAAGGTATATAGATTGATCCGAGGATTTTTAATTATAACGCAGTTTCAGTCAGGATATTCACTGGTATTTTTTTTTTCCCTTTCTCTATTTTATTAATCTTTATTTGTTCCTTTTTCCCTTTTTTTTCTTTATTTTTCCTTAGCTTGTTTTTCATTTTTGAAAAGGCTAAATTTTAACAATAAATATGATGGAAGTATATAATTTACAGGTAACAGTAAAATAGATTTTACCTTTGAGAATCACACATGATATTTTTCGTAGCTATAATTTTTTTTATGCAATATATTTGTTCTTATACTTTCACATATAGGCTTTTAGATTGTATAACTCATCATTTCTCTTATAAGAGTCTTTCCTTCTCCTATTTAATTTTGGGGATTCTTTATTTTCCAGTTAATTATTGAAGATGAAGATTTTAGTTAGAGAACATATTTTAATCTTCCTATGTCTTTAGATATTTTATTCCAAATCTTTATTATTTTCTCTTGAGTTTGGATTTGTAATTTTTTTCCTTCAAATTATACATGACTCATCACAAACATGTTTATAATGTTGTTATTGGATCGTCTTTTTTTTCTTATTTTGTTAATTTATTTTCTGTTTATTAAAAATTAAATTTGAAAACTAAAAGATATTAATTATTTTTACTATTCGAATAGAGTGTTGAAAATTTTCATGAATACTGATGACTCATCAAAAGCTAACGCAAATAGTTCTATATTTTATATAGGGAAAAAGGACAAATATACCCCCGAATTATCATAAACGGTGCGTCTATACCCTTCGTTATACTTTCGGGTTGTGTATACCCTTACCGTCAATATTTTTGGAACGTATATACCATTAAAATAAACGGAGGGACACGTGTCAATATTTTGAATAGACCATTAAGATCATGACACGTGTCCCTCCGTTTATTTTAAGGGTATATACGTTCCAAAATATTGACGGTAAGGGTATACACAACCCGAAAGTATAATGAAGGGTATAAACGCACCATTTATGATAATTCGGGGATATCTTTGTCCTTTTTCCCTTTTATATAAATACAATAAAATATACTCATATGTAGACTCGTGAACTTATTCACAAGTAATTGCATTCTCAAGGAAATCTTACCGTATTGTCGTTAAACTTCCATGTTTAGGTGCTTTATAGAAAAATAAGTCATTTGTTTGGTACATATTTTAGGATCTTTTTGTTGTAGTATGCAGAATATGTAATTGAGATTTATATTTCTGATAAATTTGTCTCGTGCCTTTGTTATTTCATTAATGGCATATATACATTTATTATTATTATTATTCAATCAGAAATTCATCGACGAGACTATATTCTCTTAATTAGTTTCACATATTTCTTGTTTGATAGCAAATGCACCATTCTATTTTATGTTTTTTTTTTTTTTATGAATAAAAAAAACAGTAAAATCAATATTGTTAATTTCAATATTTTCTATCTTATAACTCACTTTTAAAATAAATAAATAAATTATAATAATAGTAAGGGACAAACGTGTAACACACGTTATCATAAACTAGTATTATACTAAAAGTGGGAAGCCACAAAAGTAAAAGTTGAAATACTATTTTACCCCTATATTAATTCAAAATGTTATAAAATATCAAAGCAATCAAATATTAAATAATAATTATATCATAATATATTTATATTAAATACTAAAAATATAAAGATGTTTTAAAAGGCATTTTAAGAGTGTCTCTCCATTTTCCAAAATAACTTTTGAGCTTTCTACAAAATTCTAGGCAAACTTTTGGTTTATCATAATATACTAAAAGTGGGAAGCCACAAAAATAAAAGTGGAAATACTGCTATTTTACCCTTATCTTAAGTCAAAATGTTATAAAATATTTAAGCAATTAAATATTAAATAATAATTATATCATATTATATTAAACACTAAAAATGAAAAGGTGTTTTAAAAGGCATTTTAAGAATGACTCCATTCTCCAACATAACTTTTGAGCTTTCTACAGAATTCTAGGCAAACTTTTGGCTTATAAATATCATGTGCATGAGGTAAAATTCTTATTGGCAAATACATAAGCTAATTCTCCTTTCAAAACTTAGAAGAAAAAAGAAACCAATTTCATCAATTACAGAATATGCTTAAGCATGGAGATCGTCGATTAAGGTAGAAGGTTGTCGTGGAGTGATCTCTTACTTTTCGAAGGGTTTAGACTTAGTGGTGTCTGTCATAGTAGTACTTTTATTCTTGTATTGTCTTGCTTTTGCTTTCTACCACCAATTATTTTTATGATGTTTCGGAATTGCACTTTTTTTTTGTTACTGTTTTCGTAATAGTTGTTATATTATATTACATTCTCTTCATTGTCATTTTTGTTTTTCATATTTACTCTGATTTGCTATACTCGACTCAAGTTGAGAGTCTTCTGAATTGAGGTAAAGTCTGTTCACACCCTACACTCCCTAGACGGATTTCATGAGATATGTTATTATTATAAAAGAAATAGCTATAAAATCAGTCAACAAATTTAAACGTTTGGGCTGAATTGATAAAAGTATATATATATTTACTTTGTTAGTAAGTTTTGTCGAGAAATATGTTTATTCATTTTGTTTGATCAGTGGTAGAACCTGGTGAACCAGACCTATTGCTTCCCTTTCTTTCTAGAGCCTTATATTAATTATATAATAATTAAGATTTCTTTTGTCTTTAAATTTGAATTCTCTTAGTTAATTTAGTATTTAGATTTAGAGGTATTTATATGCATTTACAGTAATGTAGAACATGAAATTCAATCGACATATTTCTATATACCATTATGGGGTTATATGATATTGATTTTCTTGACGTATTTATTGCTAGATGCTAAATGTGTTTGTCTTCTTTTTCGAGTTTATTTCTATTCATCAAATAAATAACTAAAGTAATGAATTACAATAAACACAATACAAGTTCAAATTTTAAATGGTGTCTCCATATCAGAACAACAAATATTTTCTCAAGTGACATAGATTTTAAAATATATTTTTGATTTATTATTTTGTTACACAAATTTTATAATAAAAGCATGAAAATATTATATATATATATATATATATATATATATATATATATTATGGTGTATGAAGCAATAAATATGATGTCAAGCACCGTTGGTAAATTTAGTTTCTACCTTTGTCAGAAATAAGTACTAACTTAATCTGGAGAAAAATATGATGCATACTTCGTTATCCATAATTTGCAAATTATGGGATTTGTCAGTGCAATTACTTCTCTCTCATGGTCTGTGCCTTTTGTTTTTCCTCTTCAAACTTGTAGCTTCCGAATTTCGAATATGGATAACTTATTGATTCTATATTTTTTTTCTATCTATAATCTATATGAATAATGTCTTACGAATGATGTGTATGTTGTAACTTTCTTCTATTTTTATGTGTTTTTTCTCAATTAGACTTCACCTATCTAATTTTTATGATTTGTTTTTTTTTATCATTTTTGTAAGTCTGTATTTGGCTCAAATTAGTCATTTGTGACTTTATTGAAAGTGTGTTAACTACTAAACAAAGTTTAAAAATTACCGATAATAGCTTCAACGGAATTGATTTACCGATGGTAGTTTCAAAGGAATTGATTTTAAACATTACAATGTGCCCCTCATTTGGTGTTTCTTGACGCACATTAAAAAAATATTACTCACTTCACACGATTTGCATAAAATTTTAATTGTTGCGCAGCCCCGAACATTAACTATAGTACAGGTAATCTGCCTAGAAAACTGTGGATAAGACCTGATCAAGAAATAAAAGATAATATTAGACCAGCAGGAAAAAGAATGCCTATAGAAGAACCTATTAGACTACAAGACGGAGGAAATAAAGGAAAAATATTAAATATAGCTGCACATGATCCACAAATGTAGAATACAGTAATAGATTTATGGAAAGGTATAGTAGTAGCAGACTTCATTAAAAATTATCAGGAAACTGATGCAGAGACTATGTATAGATACTTAGAAATTTTTTTAAGAGAATCTTGTAAAGCAGTATGAGAATCATATAAACAGACTTACCCTCAAGAATTTCAAAATTTAATCGAATTAGGACCAAACCCATATAATTTTACAAATAAAATACATGTATTTTTAACAGGAGAAGATCCCAGTAGTGTCTTAGTAGCATTACAAAGAAATGTTGTAATTAAATTAGAACAATTAAGTATATCTAATTGGATACACATAAAGAATTTTCTTAAAGACTATTTTTACTATTGTACTATTAGTGGAAATACATTTAATGAAGAATTAGGTAAAAAATTATTTAATAAACTACCAGGAGCCTTAGGAAGAGAAATAGAAGAAAGATGGTATAAAAGAGAAGGAGTGGTGCAAAGCCCCACACTCTTATGGCCTATAGGACAAAAAATAAATTACATAATGGAAATATTAACAGAAAAATGTACAAATATACAAATACAAAAACAGTTAAAACAAAATAATGAAATGAACTTTTGTAAGACAATGATATATACTACCCAAAGTTATGACAAAGAACCTAGTAAAACAAGAAAATATAAAAGAAGAACCGGATATAATCAAAGACCCTATAGACATAAAAAATATTTCTTAAGAAAATCTTCAGCCCGAAAACCATAATTAAATAGAGATAGACATGTTAGAAAATATAGAAATGATAGAAATTACAAAAATAAATTAGAATGCTATACCTGCGGAAGTATAGAACACTTAGCAAATACATGCCCTAAAAGAAAAAATATGAAAACTACAAATTCTCAGTTAATAGAAGACTTTCAAGAAACCCTATTAAATGTAGTTGAATATATGTCAGACACGGAAAGTATATACTCAGTTGTTAGTATGGATATAATAGAAGAACGAAATCAATCAGACTCATCTGATTCAGAAGGTAATGATTTAATTAATGAAATTGGAATAGAAAGAAATGAAGACTTCCTAGACAATATACTACTAAATACTATGATGAATATTGCACAAGAATGTAATCATGAGTTTGAAAGACTAAAAGGAATAAATAGTAACCAATGTAATATATGTAAATGGTATCCTAGTAAAATAAATAGAGCCAAATGTAAATATTGTCATATGGAAGCTTGTATTAGTTGTATAGAAAATAAATTAAAACAAAAAGTAAATAAAAATGAAGAACATGTCTATATAAAAGACCAAGCTACTAATTTAAGACTAATAACTCTAGAAACAAGAATAACTGACTTAGAACAAAGAATAATTAAGTTAGAAAAAGGAAAACAAAAAATAGACATAGATACTACACAATCACAAGGTACAATACATTAGATCAAATTGAAGAAAGTGAATTAATGAATATAGAAAAAAATAATACTAGTTTTGTATGCAATGAAGATAAAAAATTTGGAACAACAAAAATATTAGTAAGAATAAAAATAAAAGACGTCGAAATAGAAGGGTATATGTTGTATTTCTAAACATCATTATTCCATCTCTAGAAATTAAACAACTTCCGTTATTTTGTATAAGGAATTGTAAACCTAAGACTAAATTAGTTTTAATATTAAGATCTATTACTAATATTTTATACATATTATATGTAGGTTTATAGAATTCACTACACGTATTTATAAAACTTATTTGTGCTTTTTCTATATATTGATCATAAAGATTTAAGTTCCATCCATTTGTATTGCTTGTATAGGTTCCTTAAAATTCTTTAAAGTTGATAACAAATTATGTGGTAGTATCTTTTTATTAAGAAGACAGCTAATACAACCTGTGTCTACTAATGATAATGTGTACAAACTAGAAAAATTCCAACTAAGGAATTAAATAAAGATAATAAAATAAAAAAATATAACTCCATGTTGTGACGATTGTAAATATAAGGGCAGTTGTTGTTCGAACAACCCATATGAAGAAAAACAAGAAGAAAATTATTCAGACAATATATACCTAAAAGATGTAGAAAATGATTATACCTTAATAAATGTAGAAACAGAATTTTACAATTTTAAAAAAGGAATAAATACTATAGGAAAAATAAAAAATCCTAAAGACTTAGAAAATATTGTAGCAATATTAGACGAAATGGAAATAATAAGGGAAAAACCCTTAATACATTGGGGAAGTAATATAATTATGTGTAAATTAGATATAACAAACCCCGAGTACACTATAAAAACCGCAACAATAGAAGCTAATAATGAAGATACGGAAAAATTTAATAAACAAATAAAGGAGGCACTAAAACTAGAAGTAATAAGAAGATCTACATCTAGACATAGATCGGCAGCCTTTATGGTTAGAAATTATAGTGAACAAGTACGAGGAAAAGCCCGCATGATAATAAATTATAAAAGATTAAATGATAATACTAGAACAGATGCATACAAATTACCCGATAAAAGTGAGTTAATTAATATAATACAAGGTAAAAAGATTTTTAGTAAATTTGATTGTAAGTCAGGATACTGGTAGGTTAAAATGCACCCTGAAAGCATAGAATGGACAGCTTTTACTTGTCCAGAAGGACATTTTGAATGGTTAGCCATGCCTTTTGGGCTAAAAACAGATCCGCCTATATTCCAAAGGAAGATGGATGAGATGTTCGGAGACTATAAGAATTTTGTATTAATATATGCAAATGATATTTTAGTATTTAGCAAAGACATACAAGAACACTTAGGACACTTACAAACAGTATTTAGATTATTCGTAACATATGGAATAATAATAAGTAAAAAGAAAATGGAACTGTGTAAGACACATATAAATATTTTAGGAGTAACTTTAGGAGAAGGAAAGGTAAAATTACAACCACATATAGCTAAAAAGGTGTTAGAAATGTCAGATAAATTAAATAATACTAAAGAACTATAAAAATTCTTAGGATTAGTAAATTATGCTAGGAACTTTATTCAAGACTTAGGAAAAATAGTAGGACCTTTATATGCTAACACAGGTAGTAAAGGACAGAAACACTTTAACATAGAAGATATAAAATTAGTACACCAAATAAAAGATAAAGTTAAAAATATACCATACCTACAAATATCCTTAGAATCAGATTATCTTATAGTCCAAACAGACGGGAGTAAATTAGGATGGGAGCTATTTTAAAAGCCTGACCTAATAAATACAGTTCAAAAAATGAAGAAAAAATCTGTGCATACCAAAGTAGAAAATATAAAGAAAAAGGTAATATGAGTAGTATAGACACCGAAGTAGTAGCAGTAATATATGGACTTAATAGTTTTAAACTATATATATTAAATAAAAACGAAGTCTTGGTAAGAACAGACTGCGAAGCAATAGTTAAATTTCACGAAAAAAATAAAGAATAAAGCTAGCAGTAAAAGAAGATGGCTAAATTTTATGGATATAATATCTATATATAATAATATTGTTTTTGAGTATGTTAAAGGACAAGATAATGATCTAGCAGATAAATTAAGTAGATTACAATTAAAGACTAACTAATTTTTATTTTAGTATGAGACCAAGCATACGACCACTGGCCAAAAGCCAACAGACAAAGGCAAGGGTATTACCCAGCGAGACACTTATGCTCAGACATTATTAGGAAGACAAAATTTCAGACCATTAAGTACAACAGACAACTTAATGGAGAGAATTTATTTTCATAAGTATAATTTAATTTTATATCCTAAGTATAATTTATCATTTAGAGTAAATTCAAACTGTAATTTAGAAAAAGCTCAACAATGTTTAATAGATAATTTATTGATAGCATACAATAAACAAGACACTAAGTATTTTATTGCTGCATCAAATGCTTTATGTCAATATTTTTCAGATAAAAATAGAGATAATAAATTTAAATATTATGTAGCTATACACGGTAAGAATAAATGTGTTTTTTAGACTTGGATAGAAGTAGTTAATTCTATAAATGGGGTTAAAAACCCACTTTTTAAAGGTTTTAATAATTTTACTGAAGCCTTAGACTATGCAAGGGGAATACTTGGGCCTAACTATTACATTTCACCAGCTCTCAGACAAAGCCCAAACCAAATACCCCAATAGAATATCCAAAAAGACTCAGATAAAATAATATTTTGTGATCACTATTCATTAATGACCGAGGGTTTCAATAGACTCAATGCAAAAAACAAAATCCTTATTCAGGAAAATATGAGACTTATGAAACAGCTCGAGACTTTTCAGAATAAATATGTTCCAAGAACTGACAGTACTCAGACGCAAGAATTGAGTTCTCCATCTCCTTTAAAAATGGATGAGACGGGTGTGCATTCCCCTCTGAATGCTAAGAACTCTACTGTATCGGAGAATGATACAGCTAGTCCGGTTCAAACGGTGACCGGTAAAGACTTATCAAATCAGTTAAAGGCTGTCACTTTGCCAAAAAGTGAAGAAGAGGAGTCTTCTTCCTCACGAAGGAGATTACCTAAATATTTTCTGAAAGACTCTTTAAGAAAAAAATGAAGTAGTAAAAAAGAAAAAAAATGAAAAATTAGAAAAAATAATCAAGCAAACTTTAGAAAAAATATTCAAGACAAAAGTCAAGACAGGAATATTATCAAAATCATTCCCAGTCCAAGTAATAGTTCAGAAGACAATATTTACAGTCCTTCACTATCAGACGAGGAACAGATAAATAATATTCAAGACTCACAAGTACCTTATGAAGATAATGATTCCGGCATGAGTTTTGATACTATTGTATTACACAATTTAGACACTTAATCATGTTATATTCCTTAGACTCTTAACTGTTATATATTACTTCATTCCATATCATATACTACGGATATAATTGAAGCAAAGACAAGTTACTAAATGTCAAGAATGGCATGGAAATGGGCAAAAAGACATGGGCAAGATATGGGCAAAAATTGCAAAAGACAAGGATTAGTCACACAATAATTTCTCAACTCAAGATAAGATAAGAAAAACCAAAAAGACATGTGCAAAAAATCAACAAAGGCATGTGAATAAAGAAGAATGAAGATGGCAAGAAAATCAACGGAAGTCACAAAGGAAAAAGAGAAAAAGACAAAACAGTTATGGGAACAAGATGGGAGCAAGAAGACAAAAGAAGAAATATTAATATTAATATTAGTAGATGGAAATACCCAATACGTGTCCTGTAAAAATGAGTGTGTTGTCACTTTATCACTATCCTCTAAAAAAGGGAAAAACTGTTGACATAGCATGCGTCTGTCAAATAATTGAGTTTGTAATATAAATCAAAAGATGAACTTAATGATGCATGTGACGATGGGGCCCAATGAGTACCCGACTTGCATTATTAAAGGAATCTTATCAAGTTGTCGGCCATTAAAAAAAATAATAATTGAGGCCATGTAGTAAATTGAGGACCGTTCCTTTGGTTCTCTTACATCTATTTAAGAGTGTGAGACTGAGAGGAAGAAAGACAGAATGAAAAAAGACGGGAAAAATTAGAGTAAGAGAAAAAGTTGCCATACTCCCTCCATACCTCCTCCATCTTTCCTCCATACTCCTTTATGTACCAAAAATCCTACATTGTATATTAAAGTTTTGTGAAATAAATAAAAGTGGATTTGTGTGTTTAAGTTTTTAAATTTTCAAGAATTTTTTCGGGGTTCCCGAAATGGAAACCTCTCTCCGTTTATCATGTAAGTTTTTACGATGTTTTTTCCCCAAAATTTCCCCCAAAAAATATGTTTATGTTATCTTTATTTTTCATGATATTTTAAGTTTTAGCTTATTGTAAATTACTGTACATGTGTTAAAAAGATTACCCTTAGTATATGGTTAGCCTCTTAATTTCTTAAATAACGACTATGGATTAGCCTGTAAATTCCTAGGATTTGTGGCCTTGATAGTCCTCTTGATAAAGGACGTAGTTGTTGCCAAATAAATATTCGGGGTGTGGCTAAAGATGAAGTTTTTAAGAATAAAAGTTAAGAGGAAGAGATGAGCGGGGTAAGATAAAAAAAAAAATATATCATTTTAATAAAAGTAGGAAGCTCCAAAATGCAAAGTTGAATTACCATTTGCCCTCCACCAAATCAATTTTTTATTAAATATCTGATAAAATAATAATATTTTAATTACATAATTTTCCTTAATTATTATTATACATTAAAAGCTCTTACATCTATTGGGGAAATATGGATATTATAACAACAGTAATATAATATTTATTTATAAGTGAATACAAGCGATGCTTGAGTCGTGCTATACACTATCCTAAGAAATTATTTCAACTACATAAAATGTTTTTCCAAGATTAAACCAGCCTTCTCTATAAGAGGAACATCAACAACAAAATATAGTTACTACAAAACCAGCAAAACTGAAAGATAAAGTGTTTGGAGAATTTTGTGAATTGCTTCTTCGTTCTGCTCTTTCTTTCTGATGCCTTTGACTCCTATTTATAGCAGCAGAAACAAAGGTGAGGCTTTGGATACAATTGTGAGCAGCATGTGACAACCATGTCACTTCATATGAAGACATATACCATCACATGGACTTGCCAAGTCAATATTATCCTTGACCACAAAGTAACATATTGACCAATAATAATAAAACAAAAATTTTAAAATACAAAAAATTTCAACAATCCCCACATATTTTAAAAGATTTTGAGGACAAGATGATGAGTTTTGTTGGTTTTGTATGACCAAAATGCAATAGATTTGATGTCTTTTGGACTATGAACCAAACTTAGACCAATAAAATTTAATTTACAGAATCATTGGTGAAATATAAAATTTCTATGAACCAATAATTCTTATTGTAAATCAGAGATTTTATCAATCACACTTGATCTTTATATTTTTTTGTTCAATGCGGTTTTGCGCCAATAGGTAATGCGCATGTCTGGTTATTCATGAGAGCTCTAGAGACTAGGACAAAGTCTCATAGGAACGACCTAATTCCACTTCTCATATATGTGAATTCATCAAGTTTATACTGCTTTAAATACGCCATCCTTAAGGACTATGAATTTATTAAGAATTAATAATTCATCCCTCATAATAAGTAGCAGTTCAAACACTCTCTGTTAGTGTGCAGTGTCAATATTGTCTTGTTATTACCCATATGAACCTACTTCATGGGATCTCCAATCACATAGGTTGGGTTACCATTTTTATTGACAACCGTATCAGCCTTAACCCCATCTCTTTTGATGTTTGAAGAATTAATTTTCTTCCCACAAGTTTAGTCAATGAATCGGCCAAATTCATTTCTGACTTCACATAATCAATGAAAATTATTCCATCTCTCAGCAGCTGCTTAACGACATCATGCCTTAATTTCATGTGTCTGCTCTTACAATTATAAGATTTATTCTTCGCAATAGCAATTGCGGATTGACAATCACAGTGCATAAACACAGGAGGCAATACATCATTTATTAAAGGGATATTCGCTAAGAATTTCTTAGCCACTCAGCCTCAGAACCAGCTAGCTCCAGAGCTACAAACTTTGACTCCATAGTCAATCTAGCAATGATCGTTTATTTAGCTGATTTCCACGATATTGCTCCACCACCAAAGGTGAACACATAGCCACTGGTGGATTTTGTCTCATCTGAATCAGAGATCCAGTTTGCATCACAATACCCTTCTAATGTAGAAGGAAATCCACTATATAGGATACCATAATTCATGATTCCTCTCAATTATTTCATCAGTCTAATTAGTGCAGATCAATGCTCTTTATTGGAATTATGAGTATATCTACTTAGTCTACATACAACATAGGCTATATCAGGCCTAGTAAAATTCATTAAATGCATTATACTCCCAATAATCTGAGCATATTTAGACTGAGTAATTGGGTCATCAATATTCTTTTTCAATTGAGAGTTAGCATAATAAAGAGTGGTTACAGGAGTAATTTCAAAACATTCAAACTTTTTAAGAAGTCTCTTTCCATAATGTTTTTGTGACAACATTATCTTACCTTCACTCCTTATAATTTTAACTCCCAATATCATATTTACTTCACCCAGATCTTTCATAATCAAAATTTGTAGACAAGGATTGTTTGGCACTTTTCACAATATTCAAACTTGTACCAAATATAAGCATGTCATCAACATATAAGCATATTATGACATATTCATTGTCTTTCACTTTAGTATAAACACATTTATCCACTTCAACAGAAGAAAAACCATTTCTTATTAAGAATTGATCAAATTTTTCATGTCACTGTTTTGAAGCTTGCTTAAGGCCATAAGGAGATTTCATTAATTTACAAATTTTATTTTCTTGTTCGGGAATAATATATCCCTTAGATTGAACCATATAAATTTCATCATCTAAATCACTATTTAAAAAAGTTGTTTTAACATCCATTTGATGAATAAAAAAGCTTGTGAATGGAGGCTAAGACAATTAAAACTCGAATAGAAGAGATTCTAGTCACAGGTGCAAATGTATCAAAATAATCAATATTTTGTTTGTGCGAAAATTCTTTAGCTACTAAGCGAGTTTTGTATGTATCAATAGAGACACCAGGAGTAAGTTTCCTTTTGAAAATTCATTTACGATCAATTGATTTTGCACCAGGAGGTAAATCAGTTAAGATCCACCTTTTACTTTTCATGATATAATCAATTTCTATTTTATTGCCTATTTCCAATATTTAGCATCAGAAGAAGATATAACTTCAAAATAATTTAATGGTTCATTATCAACAAGAAAAGTTTGAAAATCATTTCCATAAGAAGAGTACTCTTTTCTAGATCTTTTTCTCCTTCGCAGTTCCTCATTAGAGGTATTATCGTTATTTCTTCGAACAGGTGAATGAGAAATTTTATTAGACAATGAAAAAACATGTTAAAAATATTTGTCTCAATAATATTATTGCAATCAAGCACATTACTTTTCACAACAAGAAATTGATATGCAACACTATTTTCAGCATAACCAATAAGCATGCAATCAACAATTTTAGAACATATATTCCTCTTTCTAGGTTCTGGCAAAAGAACTTTAGCAGGACACCCCCACACTTTTAAATAATTCAAATTAGGTTTATAACCTTTCCACAATTCATTAGGAGTTTTACGGCCAGTTATTTTATGAGGAATTCTATTTTGTAAGTGACATGTAGATAATATAGTTTCGCCCCACAAATTATCAGGAGCATTAGAACTAACTAACAAAGAGTTCCTCATTTCCTTTAAAGTTCTATTTTTCCTTTCAACTACTCCATTAGACTCGGATGAATAAGACAGAGTTAATTCATTAATGATTCTTTTTTTTTTTTCACAAAAAGCATTCAAAGATACATATTTTCCACCTCTATGAGATCTTATTCTCTTGATTTTCCTACTAAGTTGATTTTCAACCTCAGATTTATAAGATATAAAAGCATCAAATCCATCATCTTTATTTCTAAGCAAATACAACTTAGTAAACCTAGAAAAATTATCAATAAAGGTCACATAATATCTTTTATCACCTCTAGTTATAGTTAGTTTTAAATCACCCAAATCATTGTGAATCAAAGATAATAAATCAGTTTCTCTATTTACTGAAAAACATGACTTTTTAGTCATTATAACTTCAAAACAAATTTCACATTTATTAAATTTATTTGAGTCTAAACCAGATAGCAAAACAAGAGACTGCATGCTCTTTATATATGAGACATTAATATGTCCTAGCCTAGTCATTGCTTCCTTGCAACTACAATACACATCAAATGGTTCGTTAGAAACAATTTGTAATACAGTAAGACGACATACCTTGTTGGCGTATTGTCATGATTCCTGTATCTAGTCATTAACATTGCATCAGGATGTGAATCCAATAATGCATGTGCAACACCATGAACATCGAGTAGTGAGGAAACATGTTCTTGCCATTTTTTTAAAATTTCATTAGCAAAAATTTTAATATTTGACACATCCGAAAATGGCTTGGCATATGGTAGGACAATCGAAATTGGTGCCGCAGAGGTAGTACCAACTTTGATAGTATCTGAAATAGTTTCAGGAGTAGTATTATTAGTCATAGTTTCTTCGATTGTTAGGGAAATATGAATATTATAACAATAATAATATAATATTTATTTATAAGTGAATACAAGTGATGCTTAAGTCGTGCTAGGCACTGTCCTAAAAAACTATTTCAATTACATAAAATGTTTTCTAATATTAAATAAGCCTTCTCTATAAGAGGAATACGAACAACAAAATATACTTGCTACAAAAACCAGCAAAATTGAAAGAATAACTGTTTGGAGAATTTTGTGAATTGCTTCTTCGTTCTGCTCTTTCTTTCTGAACCCTTTGACTCTTATTTATAGTAGCAGCAGCAGCCACAAAGGTGAGACTTTGGATACAATTGTGAGCAGCATGTGACAATCACGTCACTTCATATGAAGAGCCATATACCATCACATGGACTTGCCAAGTCAATATTATCCTTGGCCACAAAGTAACATATTGATCAATAATAATAAAATAAAACTTTTAAAATACAACATATTTTCAACAACATCTTCTCCGAACTATTGTTCATTGTACCTACCACTTTTAATATTATCTATCACTATCTTTTCACATGCTCTGCATTCTTTTTATAGAGTCGATAATCCACCATGGAGTTTTATCCACATTTGAATTTCTTTCTTAATATTTGCATTTCATCATTTCATTTTCTTTATGCTAAATTTTATCTATTTAATCTTTTCTTGCAGGTAACAAAAGATGTTTTAGAAGATTATTCCAAGAAATTGTGAAAATTTTAAGGAACTAGCTATATTTTTTTTTATTTGCTTGCTTGTTCTCAGTTTCCTCCATTTTGCAATTTTTTTAAAAAAAAATTATTAATTTTTGAATTTTTAAATTATGAATTTATGATATTCAATTGAATTTTTTCTCAGCACCATCAACGAGAAAATAAGATTTTTGATGTTGTTTTGTTAGTTTAGTTGTCTTTACTGTTTTTTCAAAATTATATTATAACTACCAGTATTAAGTTTAAACCCTACTTTATCATGTCCAAATATCAGATGTCCCCTTAAAAATATATAAAATAAGAAGTAAGAATGATTTCTCATGTAGAATTACTTTTACTTTTTCATCAATTAATTATTGTTTTGACCTTCGTTTGAATTTGTGGCTAGAAAATTTGATTGTCTTATTACTGTTGTTGTTATTATTTGTATTGACAAAAATGTAACTAGAAATTTGCTGAATTTAATAGTTTTTATGCAAAATGGTACTATTCCTTCGAATGAAAAAACAAAACAAAAAAAAAGGGCATAGAAGAACGGCAAGCAAAAGAAGGAAAACAATATTTTGTTAAAGAAAAACAAAGTATTACTAATAATATTGCATAAGCAACAAAGTTAAAAATTGAATTACTAATCTTAAATTGCTGATTATATATATATATATATATGAAGAATCTTATTTATTTTTAATTAATAAGCTATTTTTTCATTACTTATAAGTTATAATAATCTAAAAGTCATTATTATTACTCCAATCTTTCAACTGTTCTATTACTAATTAATGAGGAGAAGCCCAAAACGTACTATCATAACTATTCAAACTTTTCATAGTTAACAATGCTAAAAGAAAAAGAATTTTAAAAGTCACTATACATATTAGTATAAACATATCTCATGTTTCTTTTTTTTTTTTTTTTTTCCTTTTATTTTAAAAAATATGTTACAAATATTAGAACTAGGCTATATTAGTATAAATAAAAATGATATTAAAAGAGGATGTCTTATTTAATGATATGATATTAAAGAATACTTATTATATTATTTAATGATAAAAAGCTTCACATAACATACATTCATCATCTTAAAAAGAATATTAATTCTTCTGGTGGTGACTTGCCAAATGATAGATAACGTAAACATTAATATTTAATAGAGGATATATATGATTTAATCAAATCCTATTAATTGTCAACCTTTTTTATTTCCTTCGGTTAACAATTAGTATTAATGACGGATTTAAGCTAAATTCTTGTATAAAGGGTAAATCACATAAATATGCTATATTCTAAAAATATTTACCATCTATGTCAGCATAATTTTTCTAACTAAATATAACATTTTTTAGTTTACAGTAGTCTTCGCCTCTTTCTCAGCCCTTTTCCTCTTCTTCTTTTTACTCTTCTGCTTCATCTTTTCTTTCTCTGGCATTATTTATCTTCCTTTTTTTAAAATAAATTCTTCTTCTTCTTCTTTGAACTTTTCAATTAAATAACTATCCTCAAATCAGTTTTTGCCCATATTCTTCTTTGAACTTTTCAATTAAATAACTATCCTCAATTCAGTTTTTGCCCATATTTCACTATTTTTACCCAAAAACAAGATGAAAAGAGGAACATAAAGACCAAAAATTTATACAAAATCACATTTTTAAGCGAAAATTTCAAATCTCTAAAATTACAAAAGCAAGAGTTCACCATTGATGGTCATTATAAAGCTTCAAATTTTGAAATTAATTATTTGAATTTTATGAATTTTTTATTAGTTTGGATAGGTAGTTCCTACAAATAATTGAAAATGTCGTTTAGAGTTTATATCTCAATTTTAAGAGGGTTTGGTTAAGTTTATAATTGATTTTAGGAGAAATATTAGATTGAAACACGAAAAAGGTGAAGTTTATGGAACTATATCACAGTTGTATTAAAGTTGTATGAGATATGTTTCATAATTGTATTAAAATTGTATTAAAATCATGAATAATACATTTATAATACATATTAAACATTTCACTCCTTTTTTAGTGATATCAACCAAAATAATTTAAGTAACAAACTTGTAATACATTTATAACATTGACACAATACATATTGCAAACATCACTCATGTTCTTAGAGATACAAAAAAATAATAATTTATAAGACACATATAATACATATTTTATTCATGAATAATACAAGTTTAATTTAGTCTATAGATTGTTGTCTTGTCCTTCATTAGTTACGTTTTTCATTGTTAATTTTCTCTTCTAATTCAGCTTTAAAATTGTGTAATACACTTTTAACGCAAATTTAGTTCATTTTGTAGTTTATTATTTGTTACTATTAAATTATTTGTTTAATTCATTATTGATATAAGTTTAATTCACTCTGTAGATCATGGTATGGTGTTTCATTAGTTACATTTTTTATCCATGCATAATTCTCTCTTCTAATTCAACTTTAATATTTGTGTAATGCTTAATACAAGTTAATTATTTTGCAGTTTATTGGTTGATTTGTTATGATTGAATTACTTGTTTAATTATGTGAGAAATATATTATTGAATTGTGTATTGAAATTGTTACATTGAGACCCTATTTATAGATACTACATTGGAATTCTTTTCCAACTAGGATTCCTATTCTTATTCCTATTCCTATTCCTATTCAAAGTAGGAAATACTTATACTTATTTTTATTCTAACACTCCCCCTCAAGCTGGTGCATACAAATCATATGTACCTAGCTTGTTACAGATGTAATTAATACGAGGACATGTGAGGGACTTGGTGAAGATATCTGCAAGCTGATCATTTGACTTCACAAATTTCATAACAATATCTCCCGAGAGTATCTTTTCTCTGACAAAGTGACAGTCAATCTCAATGTGCTTAGTCCTTTCATGAAACACTGGACTTGATGCAATATGAAAAGCCGCTTGATTATCACACACAAGTTCCATCTGATCAATTTTGCCAAATTTTAGTTCTCCCAGCAACTGTTTGATCCAAACTAGTTCACAAGTTGCTGTCACCATTGCTCGATATTCTGATTCTGCACTAGATCGAGCAACCACATTCTGTTTCTTACTCTTCCATGACACCAAATTACCTCCTACTAAAACACAATATCCAGATATCGAACGTCTGTCAGAAGGTGATCCTGCCCAATCAGCATCTGTATATCCAATGATATGCTCATGGCCTTGATCCTCAAAGAGTAGTCCTTTATCGGGAGTTGACTTTATATATCGCAGAATACGAACAACTGCTTCCCAATGACTATCACAAGGGGAAGTCATAAACTAACTTACAACACTCACAGGGAAAGATATGTCAGGTCTAGTCACTGTGAGATAATTCAACTTTCCATCAAGTCGTCTATACCTTTCAGGATTACTAAGCGGCTTCCCCTGTCCTAGAAGGAGTTTAACATTCGGATCCGTAGGAGTGTCAATTGGTCTACATCCCATCATTCCTGTCTCCTCAAGAATGTCTAAGGCATACTTGCGTTGAGAAATAACAATACCTGATCTAGACTAAGCAACCTCATCAATACCTAGAAAATATTTCAATCTGCCAAGGTTTTTAGTCTGGAAGTGCTTAAAGAGATGTTGCTTCAAATCGGTGATACCATCTTGATCATTACCGGTGATAACGATATCATCAACGTAAATAATCAAATAGATACATCGACTTGGTGCAGAATGCCGAAAAAACACAGAGTGATCAGCTCCACTACGAGTCATGCCAAACTCTTGAATAACTGTGCTGAACTTTCCAAACCAAGCTTGAGGAGACTGTTTCAGACCATAAAGTGGCCTACGCAATCGACATACAAGGCTACTAGACTCCCCCGGAGCAACAAAACCAGGTGGTTGCTCCATATAGACTTCTTCCGCAAGATCACCATGTAGAAAAGCATTCTTAATGTCCAACTGATGAAGAGGCCAATGACGAACAATAACCATAGATAGAAAAAGACGAACAAATGCTATTTTAGCCACAAGAGCGAAAGTGTCACTATAATCTAGCCCAAATATCTGAGTATACCCTTTGGCAACAAGGTGAGCCTTAAGTCGATCAACCTGACCGTCTGGATCAATTTTGACTGCATAAACCCAACGATAACCAATAGTAGGTTTACTTGCAGGAAGGGCGACAAGCTCCCAAGTGCCACTCTTATGTAAAGCAGACATCTCATCAACTATAGCCTACCTCCATCCAGAATGAGAAAGTGCTTCACCTGTAGTCTTAGGAATGGAAATAGAGGACAAAGACGACACAAAGGCATAATGGGGTGATGATAGACGATGATAACTTAAGAAGGTATAATGTGGGTTAGTATTTCGAGTGGATCGTATACCTTTTTGAAGTGCAAGCGGTTGGCTAGGAAGAGGCAAGTCCGCAGTAGAAGTAGTGTCCGGCGCATGACATGAATCATCTGGAACTAGGGTTGGACGTGGACGGCAATGATAAGTTAGTAGTGGTGGCACTACAACTGAAGATGGAGAAGTAACCGTAGATTCCTCAAAGGTTGGCATAGGTAAAACCTGAGGTATGGGTAAGACCATAGATACATCAGGATGATCAGAATATGTATAGTAAGGCTGAGACTCAAAAAATATAACATCAACAGACATAAGATATCGATGAAGATCATGTGAATAACAACGATACCCTTTTTGGACTCGAGAGTAACCAAGAAAGACACATTTGAGGGCCCGAGGAGCTAATTTATTTTTTTCTGGGGCTAAGTTATGAACAAAGCATGTGCTCCCAAAGACACGAGGGGGAATAAGATAAAGATGTGACTGAGGAAACAGTATGGAATGTGGAACCTGATTCTAAATAAAAGAAGAGGGCATTCTATTTATCAAATAACAAGACGTTAGAACTGCATCTCCCCAAAAACGCAGCGAAACATTAGATTCAAAGAGAAGAGTACGAGCGGTCTCAATAAGATGCTGATTTTTTCTTTCAGCTACACCATTTTGTTGAGGGGTGTATGGACAAGTAGTCTGGTGAATAATGCCTTGGTGAGTCATAAACTCCTGAAATTGGGAAGATAAGTATTCTAATGCATTATCACTATGAAAAGTACGAATAGAAACACCAAACTAATTTTGTATTTTAGAAAAGAAACTTTTGAAAATAGAAAATAACTCATAACGATCTTTCATTAAGAAAACCCAAGTACATCTTGAATAATCATCAATGAAACTAACAAAATAACGAAATCCTAATATGGAACTGACTCTACTAGGACCCCAAATATCAGAATGAACTAAGAAAAAAAATAGACTCTGAACGACCCTCAGTACTAGGAGAAAACGTAGCACGAGTGTGTTTCCCAAGTTGACATGATTCACAATCTAATGTGGATAAAATAGACAAACTAGGCACCATCTTTTGCAGTTTGGATAGGGTCGGATGTCCCAAACGTTTGTGAATTAGATTTGGGGAATCTGTAACGGAGCATGCTGTTAAGGAATTTGAAGAGGTAAGATAGTAAAGGCCTTGTAATTCATGTCTTGTTCCAATCATCTGTCCCGTACTGCGGTCCTGCATGAGAAAAAAATCATCGAAAAAAGTTATGCTACAATGTAAGGCTTTTGTCAAGCGACTAACAGATGCTAGATTAAAAGGAGAACCAGGGACATAAAGAACAAAGTCTAGGGTGACAGAAGATAGGGGTTTGGCTTTTCCAACCCCTTTTGGTTTTGTTTGGATCCCATTCGCTAAAGTAATAGCTGGAAGAGATTGTGAATAAACAATATCAGATAAAAGTGTTACCAGAGATATGATCAGAAGCCCCAGAGTCCATGACCCATTTTCCAAGAATACTAGATTGCGACACATAAGCGAAAGAATTACCCGTAATAGACACATCAGGTTGTGCAACCGAAACTACTTATGGAGACGTTTGCTTATTTGCACGATGCTGAAGGAACTCATCATATTCTGTCTGAGCAATATGAGCATTATTGGACAGTTGATTAGGTTGAGCACCATATGCTACTGGTGGAGATATTTGTTTACTTGCGCGATTTCGAAGGAACTCATTATATTTCTTTAGAACAATAGGATCATAACTGGGTGGGGGACTATGCAAAATATAACATAAGTCATGAGTGTGTCCAGGCTTATGACAATGACTACACTTGGATTGAGGTTTCTCAATTCTCCATAGACTAATATATATGCTTTTCAAAGGTTTGAGATGCGAGAATAGAGGAGTCAACGGTGGGTGATGAAACTACTTTGTGATTGGGAGGTGCCGCAAGACGAAGGAGACGAAAGAATAATTCATCGATTGTAGGAACTGTAGGGCTAGCTAAAATCTGATCACGCACAGAATCATGATCAGGAGGAAGTCCAGCAAGAGTAAGAACTAGAAACAATGTTTGTCTCTGTTCTTGTTGTTTTTCCACATTCGTAGTAACTGGCATCAACGTGTCGAATTCCTCCATGATTGCATGTACCTGTCCCAAGTAAGTAGACATATCGGATTCTTATTTCTTTAAGTCGGTCAATCGAGATATTACATCATAGAATCGAGATATGTCATTAATGTATAAAACACGAGTCTTTTTCCAAACTGTATAACACGTTTGGAATGGGCGAAACAAGGGCATCAATTTGGAATCAATAGAACGCCATAGGAGACTACATAATTGAGCATCTACTATCTCCCATTGTGCTTTGACGTTATTATCTATCTCACTTGCCTTTTCATCTACCACACAAGTATTATTGGTTAAGTGATCTTGAACGCCTTGCCCCTTGCACCATAACTCAACCAAGCAAGCCCAAGCTAAATAGTTTGAGCTTCCCATTAATGGCTCTGAAGTGATCATAGCACTTGAACTACCTATATTCTTGGAGCCAAAAATATCAATCCCTAAAGACATATTATGAATTTAGAGAAAGGGAAAAAAAATAAAACAAATAAGGCTGGTCAGAATCTGGGGAAAAAAAAGAAAAGGGTGCAGTCGCCGGAAATTAGGTCTGACTGCCCAGAACTAGTCGGAATAAGAAAAAATTCTGACCTTTTTTTTTTTTTGGGTAAGTTTCTCACCAATACTCTGATACCATGTGAGAAATATATTATTGAATTGTGTATTGAAATTGTTACATTGAGACCCTATTTATAGATTCTACATTGGAATCCTTTTCGAACTAGGATTCCTCTTCTCATTCCTATTCCTATTCCTATTCCAATTCAAAGTAGGAAATACTTATACTTATTTCTATTCTAACAAATTCATTATTGATATAAGTTTTATTCTGTTTACAAATCACATAATGCTCTTTCGTTTGCTACATTTTGCATTCATGTTTAATTCACTTCTAATTCAACTTTAATATGTGTGTAATACATTTTTAATTCAAGTTTAATTCATTTGACAGTTTATTATGTCTCTTCATTTATTACGATTAGATTACTTGTCTAATTAATTATTGATACAAGTTTTATGCAGTCTACAAATCATTGACTGCTCTTTCGTTTGCGATTAGTTTGGATAGGCTGTTCCTACAAATAATTGAAAATATCGTTTGGATTTTATATCTCAATTTTAAGAGGGTTTAGTTAAGTTTAGAATTGATTTTAGGAAAAATTTAGATTGAAGCTCGAAAATGATGAAGTTTACAAACCTATATCGCGTTTGTATTAAAATTGTATTAGATATGTTTCATAATTGTATTAAAATCATGAACATTACATCCTACATTTATAATATATATTGCAAACTTCACCCCCTTTTTAATGATATCAGCTAAAATAATTTAGGTAACACACTTATAATACAATTATAATACATGCACAATACATTTTTAATACATATGGCAAGCATTACTCACATCTTAGTGATACAAACCAAAACTAATTTATAAGACACAATGTTTTATTCATGAATAATACATTTATAATACGTACGTATTGCACACTTCGCTACTTTCTTACGGATACCAACAAGAATAATTTAGGTACCACACTAATAATACATTTATAAGACATGCACAATACATTTTTAATACATATCGCAATCATCGCTCATTTTCTTAGTGATAAAAGCAAAAATAATTTATAAGATACATAAATATAAGTTTTATTCATGAATAATATGAGTTTAATTCAGTTTATAGATAGTTGTTTGGTCATTCGTTAGTTACGTCTTTCATTTATTTTTAATTCGCTCTTCTAATTCAACTTTAATATTGTGTAATACAAATTTAAAGCAATTTAATTTATTTTGCAATTTTTTGATTTATTTGATACTATTGGATTACTTGTTTAATTCATTATTGATACAAATTTATTCTATAGGAATTGTCTAGTCTTTCATTAGTTACATTTTTTATTCATGATTAATTCTCTCTTCCAATGCAGCTTTAATATTTGTGCAATACACTTTTAAATACAATTTTAATTCATTTTGCAATTTATTGATCGATTTGTTACGATTGAATTACTTGTTAAATTCATTAATGATACAAATTCATTCAATTTACAGATCATAGAATGCTCTTTCGTTTGCTACATTTTGCATTCATGTTTAATTCTCTTCTAATTCAACTTTAATACGTGTGTAATACATTTTTAATTCAAGTTTAATTCATTTTGCAATTTATTATGTCACTTCATTTGTTACGATTAGATTATTTGTTAAATTAATTAATTATGATACAAATTTTATTAATTCTACGAATCATTGACTACTCTATGAAAGAAAGTAGAGAGGAGAAGAAAGGGAAAAAAAACAATAGTAAGAGAGAGAAAAAGCAAAAAAAAAAAAAAGCAAGAAAGAAAAAAGCAACAAAAAGAAAGCAAGAAAGAAACAGTACCAAAAAGAAAACAAAGGAGAAAGAACGACATAAAGAAAAAAAAGAGAGAAAGAGCGAGAATGAGAGATAAAAATTAAATAACTGAGAAAGAAAAAAGAGAAAGAGGCGAGAGAGAGAAAAATCTAATAAAAAATATAGTATTGTTATATATTGCTATAAATGATAATAATTAAAAAGTAAATTTAAAGTAAGTAATTATTTTTTAAAAGAGATTCACTCAAGTAATTAATCCTTGTATAAATGAACATTAAGAATGCGCCTAATTCTCAACAGTCATTGAATGAAATAATAGTTGATAACTTGTCACGATTCAAAACTTACAAGTCGTGATGGCACTTATGTTTCCAACCGATAGGTAAGTCAACCCAATAATTTTACCAATTTAACTAAATAATGAGGTAAAAAGGTAAACAACGAGTAAAATATCTCTAACACTAAGTCTTTCATGAATACGAAATGCGGAAAGCTAGTATACCACCCAAGAATTGGTGTCATAAGTACAAGAGCTTCTAAAATACGATGCAAGTCTGAAACTAAAATGACTAGGCTAAACATAAGAGATATCTTGTGTGAAAACAAAAGCAACAGAATAAATCATAAAATAGAGGGAGATGTGGGCTACGGAACGGCCAAACAGCTCACCACAACTCCAAGATACTTCAAGCTCGAACTCAAAAAGCTCCACAAGAGGTGCTCGTCTTAGGAGTCAAATCTGCACCAATACATAACCAAGACCAATCTGAGAAACATCACAATATACAATAAAACCCTCTCCATCCACGGATAGAGTTAAAATCGGAGCAGTAGTCAATAAAGTCTTGAGCTTTTGGAAACTCACTTCACACTTGTCAGACCATTGGAAAGTCACTTCCTTCTGGGTCAATCTAGTTAATGGAGGATGCAATGGATGAGAACCCCTTTAGAAATCGTCGATAATAACCTGCAAGGCCTAAGAAACTCCAAATCTCAGTAATTGTTCTTTCAACTCTTTCAATTCGGTCGGTGCCATACGATAAGGAGGAATGGAAATAGGCTGAGTCTCTGATTCTACATCAATACAAAAATCAATATCACGATCAGGCGGAAGACCTGGTAAATCTGTCGGAAATACCTCCAAAAATTCACTCACCACCGATATAGACTCAAGCACAGTAGTCTCAACACTAGTATCTCGAATGTGTGCTAAGTAAGCCAAACATCCTCTCTTTACCAGTGACGAGCCTTAAGAAATGATATCACCCCTTTAGGAGGGTGACGAAGAGAACCTCTCCATTAATCTACTATATGTAGAACTTTTCTTTTGCAGTCAAATCAGAGCCATTTAATCATCTTTGTATACTCATTTTGGTACGGTTACAGGCTATATATCACATTTTTGGACCTAATAACATAAAATTTAATCATTACTATCCTTACTTTAATTACCAAACCAAGTTTTGTTGTCCAATTTTGCATACGTACGATAAAGAAGTTATTTAAATAGATTGACTGTTCATATATTTCAAATTATATATTTTTTGTTGAGAAGTTTGTGATACTCATTATAATGTGATTTGATATAATTCATACCTTATATAATATTTTCTCGGTGTCCAGAACTAGTAACTTTAAAATGATTGAAAATAAGTTAAAAATCAAAAATAAGTCTCCCCCTACTTATTATTTTTGACTTAAAAGTCATTTAAAATTATTTTTAAAATTTTTTTTTTTTGACTTTAAAGCTACTATTTTTAAGGCAATCCAAGTGGACTCTAAAGAAAAGAGAAATTACAACAACTGATCAGAAACACATCATGTGGGCAGTAAAGAACAGATTGCAGACGTGTTGACTAAGGGGCTGAAAGACAGCAGCATGATTACCTTATTAGCAAGTTGGGAAATTGTTGATATTTGTACTAATTTAGTTAGGCTAATACAGGTTGCACATTGTTAGTTAGAAAATATTTGTAGTTAGAGATAATTAAAGTCGGTTAGCGAATTGTATAAATAGGAGTAGCTACAATTTGTTTGGAATTATTGCAGAAATTAGAATTACAATTTGATTCTCTCAATCCTTATATTCTCTCCATAAACTTTCCGTTCCAAGAGCAAAATCGGTCATTCAGCACATCCCAATTAAAAATGGATTAGTAACCAAATCTGAGGGCCATATTTATGTTGAGGTTGTTGCAAAATCTATGTTAACAAAATATGTAAGTGCGGATGGCCCAGCCAAATCTAGATCGACATACTCTAGGAATTTGGCCATTACACAAACTTCTTGTATGTGAAAAAATATACAAGTAACACTAGTAAGGATTTTCACTGATTATATTCCTTCTTTGCTACCTATGGTTAGACCTCCAAAAATCCACCAGTTACTGAGTCACCCCTAAACTTCATCCATGCAGTATTTGGCCTAGCAATCGTAACCTGCCAGGATCATCTGCATGGCCTAACGATTGAATCATGCTAATAAGCAGACACAACCAGCCAAACATAGAAAAGATCAAAAAGAAAAAGAAAAGAAGAGAAACTTGTGAGAAACTATAAATTATCTTTCTGCGCCAATAATGAACCAGCATTCCTCAGGAACCAAAACCAACTAAGTATTTGTGATAACTTACTGGAAGCAGAATCCTTTTGTTTCTGTTCTATTACATCGCAAAGCATGTTGTAGTCGTGTTTCAAGTGAGGAGCAACTATTTTTTCCTGTCGAGGACAGTTAGAATTGGTGAGACTTAAGGGATAGCCTATGTCTCAGTAAACTGAAACATCTATTGATATATGAAAGCAATACCTTGAATACTTCGAAAGGGCAAAAACTCAAACTATTGCAGCCCTACAAGAACAGAGAGAAGCATCAAATTAGAATGGGAAAAGTAGCAAGTAATCAATAACCACCAATATTCCCAAAGGGAACAAATATTTGTGTGATTTTCCAGTCACTCTTTTAGAAAATCTTATTATAAAAGAAAAAAATGACAGAGAAGAGAACACGCAAAGAAAAGGCCAAAATGAAGGCTTACACCGTCATTCTTACCTAAGGGTAACCCCGATACAAACTGTTTTACAGGAAAGTATTTGTGGGCTTATGTACTTCCCAAAATTAGATGGAAATAAGGCATTTTATGAATGTATAAGTTCACTGCTCTGACATGATTACATCAGATCAACGATTGGGACAAAACCACTAATTGAGCAACATGGACTAGGCTTCCAGTGAAACATTTTATTTCTTCTTAATTAAAAGGTGCATGAAAAGTCTCCAGTATCCTAGTAATCAGAGAAAATGAATTGCAATGCAAGGACCAAACATATACATATTCACCATAATATGAATGCAGAAAACACTTACTGGCAATGCAATGGGACGTTCGTTATGTAGCACTTGCACAAAATACTTGCTTGAGTTGTCCAATTGGCAGCTGTAAAGGATTAACATGTTATTTCCAGCAAAAGGAGCCACAATACTTCCCCGCCAGTTTCTATTTTTAGGAGGCTTAGGTGGGAGTTCCAAGCTTTCCTCTCTTTGTATCAGTTCAAACTCTGCAGCAATCAGAAACAGATTAAAAAAGCAGAGTAGGAGCCAATAACTATTCTAATTCTACTGTACAAACACTCACCAGATTCTTCAAGAAAGAGCCCGATTAGGCATGAAAAGGGAAGGAGAGTTTCTGCATGAGCAAAACGCAGTCTTGCTTTTTCATAGATCCCTGGAGCATATCCTTCTGAAGGAGGAGAATGTACAGAAGAGATTAAGAAAAGGTGAAAACAAAAGAAATACAAAATTAGATACAGATTACCCTCAAGAGTATAATTGATTTTATTGTTTGGATCTAAGTTCAGTTTAGGAAATACATACACATATGAAAAATGACATTAATAGGATAGAAGAGTTTCAGATAGACTAGAGTGAGTGATACAGGGAGACATTCATACTAGGAATCAACAATATGAGGATAATTTGTACAACAGAAGCACCTAGTTGAAAGGACAGCTTATAAATAGAAGCTTAGACCTCAAGGAATAATAACAGAATCTGCAAATTTAGTGGCTGATCTGGGATGTAAATTTTCTGGATTACTTGGAAGGGGAAACTAGAGAGATATACACAAATCATATTACAAAGTTAAGATATATGGTTGAAGCTTAAATTCAAGGAATAAGGACAGAATCTGCAAATTTAGTGGCCAATCTGGGATATAAATTTTCAAGATTAGTTGGAAGGAGATACTAGAGAGATTACAAAGATCTTATTACATTTACTGGGGAAGAATAAGACATCCATATGCCTCAGGAAACACTATTTAACCCCCAGGAAAAAATGAAAGAGAAGAAAGAAAAGCTTGTTGAATGAGTATCACCTTCTTTAGCCTTGATTGCCTGTTCCATTGATTGAACAACATCCTCAAGCAGTGGCACTCCCATTCGATAATTTAGTGTGTCACCATAGCCTTTCAGAATGAACAACTCCAAATCATCAGCCCACTCCAACAAAGAAACCTAAATGTGAACTTGTCAATAACCAGGGATGGCAACAAGAAAGCTCCAATATTCCATATAAATGAAAAGTTGGAGATGTACTTAAAATCACAAGAAGTAAATCATACGTTTCAATCAAACATCAAAGGCGATGGACTAATCTCTCACCCTCTCCCTGCATTCCACATTATGACCCAATAAAAACAATAAGGGAGCTTGTGTACAGCACAGGAATCTACAACAACAGGTATAATATTTTTTAGGAAATTAAAAATAGTAACACCTTTTGTAAATTATAGTTTCCACTTCCCATTCATAACAAGTTGTTGATAAAAAGGGAATTGTGAAAGCTACACGAACCACCCCCCCCCCCCCCCCCCCGGTTCTCCTCCAAGAAAATGAAAAGAAAAAAAAACATAGAGCAACAGGAACCATGAAACTCAAAACAGGAAATAGAAACGAAGAAAACAAGAAAAGGATTAGCACAAACTACCTCAGATGGACTGAACAGACTACAAGCTTGATTGGTGATGTTCAACAAGGACGCTTCCTGGGGGAAAAGTCATTTAGGAAATAAGTTCTAGATAAAATTTATACAAGGTTTAGCACTCATCAGAACACTAATAGTACTATCCTCACCTGTTTGCAGAGGAACCACAAAGAAGATACATCTTGATTTGTAAAATTAAGCCCATATTGCCTGACTAATTCATGAGTAATTTCATTCAATAGAGGTTCTTTGAGCTTGTCCACATTTGGCTCCTGACTTTTTCTAAAAGCCTGCAACCAAATGAAAAAGTATCATAATTTTGTTGCTCACTCAACTCTCCAATCAAACTCCCACCCCCACCAACACACCAAAACCCAAAAAGAAATAACATCCAATCTGTAAGTCTTGCTTAAGTCTTCTTTAGATAAGATAGCACCCACATTCATAAAAAGGAGTAAGAGAGACAACAAAGGTGGTTACTTTTTTAAAAAGAAAAGTAGTAATAGTGTACAATACAGAACACTCCTTTATTTTTATTTTCAAATCAGAAACATGCAGAGTTAGCACTTTGTTGACAAATGAAAGCAAGTTTGCATTTCTATTAATGACTTTTAAAAATATGCAAACCACAAATAACTTAACCCATATTATGAGTCGTGTTCTATACTTCCAGCAACATCTTCAATAATAAGTTAATCTCCATTAGCTCAGTCGCAGCTTAGTCGGGGTCTATTTATTTTTACACCTTTAGGAGATGTTAAACTTTGCTATTTGAGGAAAGGGACTCATGTGACACAAAATTGTAAGCTTTTGAGAACAATCAAACAATGTTTATACTCTATGTTAACCAGCATTGATGTAGTTATTATTACTTCAAGTCCCAATTTACAAGCAAAAGCTCAAAAAACTAGTTAAAACGCATGAATGGAAACTAATTTTGATGTTATTCACACAGAAAATCTCCACCATAAAGGCAGATAAAATTTGCATGCGTACCTTGTAGCTTTGACAACAATCATGAAATCTCAAAACTATGTCACTTGCACGGCTTTCGCTGGTAACTGCAAAAGCTCGATGCCTTCCTGGTCCAAGCTTCCCTCTTTCATTAAATAGACCCATCGCAAATGCCACAGCACTAGCTGATGCCCGAGGAACCTATATATGTAACATGAATATTGAAGGCAATATGACTGAGAAAGTAACAAGAAGTTGACATGGAATTAGAAGACTGCAACCATTGAATACAAAGGGCATATTTGTAGAATGTAGATAAGTTCTCCAATCATGCAAATCCAAATACTTGTAAAGCAATTGAATTCTTGATGCATCACTTAAATATGTGGATCTTAAGATGTGCTTTGGTGGATAAATAAAAACGCTTCGCTGCAACTTCTAAAGCCATGTGAGTTGCCTGACAAAGGAAGCAATAAAGACAAAAGCCTCTACAAATATCCCTGTTGTCTATTTATTTGGAAATCATCTGCATGACCCATGAGCACAGGAAGCATGAAGACAAGGCAAAGTGCAAGTCAAAGGACCAAAAGTCCTTGAGCTCACAAGATGATGAGATATCCTCTTTTGTTTTTCAATAATAAAAAGATGTATGATTTCCTAGCGAAATTTGGCTCTTCAACTACGGCTAGCGTGTTAGATTTTTTTTATCATTTGTTGCAAAAGTTATTTGTCTAGTATTGAAACGGGAGGGGGAAGGATGACTTCAGTCATGCTTTCTTCTTTATTCAATAGGATGGCCCTAGTAATGCTTTGACATTGTCCCAGACTGAATATAAAGAAGTAACTAATCTATCAACCTGGGTAGTCTTGATTGAATATACATCTGGGTGGTATTCTTCATTGAAAAGGTCTGGAAATCTTTCTCTGACTCTAATTCCGAGATGATATAATTCATCTTCTCCTTCAGCGATCAACTCTCCACCTGTAACTTTCCCTTTCCAAGGAGACCTCCATCCCGCTAACCAAGCGGGAATTTTCTCCAAAGATTGCTTATGCTCTTTTGCATCACGTACAAGGACTTCCAAATGAGCATCCAAGGCTTCTAATTCCCTTATCTTCTTCTTTGTTGGTGCACGAGTGCCGTGTCTTGCCTATCAAAGAACAAGAAAGCAATCACAACAAATTATCTCTTAAAACATCTCTTACAGAAAAAGTATTACTTCAGAAATTCCAACCAAATTACTTAAGTTTATCATCAGCCAGATATCCATAAAGAACTTCAACTCAAATCTCTGTGGTGCACTAGATCTCTATGTCTCCTCGATCATATAATTTGAGAGAATACAGAGTATGCAGCATGGGAACAAACTAAGAGTCTGCATGTTACCATAACATTAGATGTCTTATGATGAGCAAGTGAGAGAGAATGCAAAGCATGTTAAGTGCCAAAATAATAACTACAGTGGTATAGAAGCATTTCTAATGAAAATGGAGGGAGCAAAGAAGTAAAGACACTCTAAATGAAAAATATAACCATAAAGGTTCTGCAAAATTTGACCTTGGACACAGAGAAGGAGAAGAGAATGGTGTAGTGAGTTCTCTTAATCTAAAATTCTTTGGTGAAAATTCTAAGACATTAGCTAGCAATCTAAAATTTTGGATTGTGTTTTCCGCTCCTGTTTTGAAGTACACAGTATTTTCTCATTTGAAAAGCATGAAATTTCTTCTTTCAAAATGGTATGATGCAGACAAACTTCACCTGGCACCAAAATCCCGTGTATGTATAGCCCTCCCTAGGCTAAAGCTAACACATATATGTCAGGAAACCCTAGATATATATCAAGAGATTAACACTAGTTGAGATAGTTCACTCCTCAACGTGTAAGCACATAATTTCACATATATGCATCAGTTAAATGTTGTCCGATCCACAATTTCCATTTCCATGTCCTTAATAACATGGACATTTCATCAATCTGCCATTTTTCAGCAAAAATAGGTAATTTCTTCTGAGTTACCCGGTACATGAATGTATTTTGGATAATACTCCTAAAAATGATCATAATTTAATTAAGATTGGCCCGACATTAAAAAGGAAAATAAACTCACCACTAGATTCAAATGAATTGGTGTACATTGATCTGGAATTTCAGAAGATACGAAAGAATTCGCGGATATTTCCTTCGAATCAGCATACCTGCCAACAAAAAACAATAAACAAAAAGTGGAGTAAATGGAAATGCCAACGGCTATGGAGCGCTCAAATAAACACCAAATTTTGCATCAGAAATTGAAAATTGAGAGTAGATGCACAAATATAGAACCCTAGTTCCATGTGACGGGTCAAATTGAGTGTAGATCGACCTGGTTACAGTGGCAAGGTGTTTCCGAACGTCGAAGGGTTCATCAGCGTTTGAGAAGTGCGTAATCGCTAAGAAAAGGAGGAGTAGCAGGATCATGATATTCATACCTTCCTTCAACATTTCTGATTTACACAATATGCATGTCTCTCTGCCCTTTTATTTATAGTTAAGTCTTTCCATGGAAGGAAGTGCGACTTTCAAAAAGCACCCAACTATGATATTGAAAAAATACGTGGCACTTGGTTGCAGATTTTGGTCGGGACTCGGGCCTGATGATATATTCTCCGAAAAAATCTACATAATTAAATAGTACTTATTTCTTTCGTTCCTATTTATTTCATCCGTTTATTTTTATTTGTCATTATTTAACTTTGACATACTCATTTAAAATATAATTAATGGTATATGTATTCTACCAAACTATCATTTATTAAATGATGTCTTGAAAAAAATAATTTGATAAATAAGTATTTAATGATAAGGGTAAAAAATGAAAAAAAAATTATTGTCTTTTTTTGATATATCAAAAGTAACAAATACAAATGAGAAATATATTTTAGAAAGAAGTGACAAGTAAAAGTAAATGGAGGGAGTATTTGTCAAATTTTGACTTAGCATACCTATTAAGAAAATAATTATTGATATACTGAATTTATCATTTTACACCTATTAATGAATAGAGTTTTAAACATTATTTATTTCACTACATTTTTCAAAGACAATAACTCAATGTTAATAAATTAAGGGCCTAATAACAAGAAAAAAAAAATTGTGCTTCCTTAATTTGTCAAAAATAAAAAGTAAAAAAAGAAATCAAATTAGAAAATATTTGACAAGTAAGTGAAAATGGAGGGAGTATGTTTTTTTTTGCTTGGGAATGGAGGATGTTATTTATTTAATAAGCGATGTAGTTCCAAATAACATCTCTTTCTAGATTTTTTAACACAAAGGAAGGAGATGCATTAAAAACGTAGAGGTGATTTATAGTCATAAAAAATCCTTTGTTGTCCTTCCGTAATCTGCTAATAGGTCCGCCACTAGCCTCCTTCTGTATGTGTTGCAGGGATGTCTCCTTCATCTGCTGGATTAGTAACCTGCAATCAGCGTAAATATGTGAGTAAATAAGATTATTTCCTTTTAAGGTATTAAGTAATACCTGAGAGTTGATTTCCACCAGCAATTGTTTTGTTTATTTTTCCTTTGCTAGGTTCAAACCATTGAGCAAGGCCAATAATTCTTCATGAAGGGCATTTTGGGCTCTGACTTTGCACGCAAAACCCGTAATCCGACAACCTTGATGGTCTCTTATTACCCCACCCGTTCTACCGCTATTTGTTTTGGGTTCATAGGATCCGTCAATATTCAACTTAAGAATTCCTTCAAGTGGACGATGCCATGAAACTGGAGCCATGTATCTTGGGGGGGTTTTGGGATTGAAGTTTGCAAGATGGAAGTATTCTAGAGCCTGGAAAAAGATGTTTTGGAGCGTGACAGGGGATCTACTAATGTTAAGGTTTTTGAAAAGCTTACTATTTCCTATTTTTCCAGATATTCTAAAGAATAACTGGAGTAAGAACAGCAGTGGGCACCAAGAGGTGATTAGTAGTGGTTGACAAACTTGATGTTTTACATAATCTACTAATTTTGTTGGAGAAATTTTGCCTGTCAATGGTGATATAGTAATGATTCCATATGTAGTTAGCATCCGGGCAGTCTATAAATATGTGGATAATATTTTCTTCCCTATTTGAACACGAGGAGCAGTTTTTGTTGCTTATAATGTTTCTATAAAACAAAGCTGATGAAGTTGGGAGCTTATTTAGGAAGAGCAGCCACATAAAATATTTTATTTTGTTAATGGTGTTAATCTTCCATATCCACTCGTGATTATAAAGAGTATCATTACTTGCCTCATTGTTCACAGAAAGATACAAATCATAGGCACTACCAGTATTGAAATTACCATTTATACTAAGGTTCCAAAAACTAGTGTCTAATTTTCCTTGGAAAACTTGGGTATAGGTATTGGTAATAGACTTTCTAATTGATGTAGGAATATCAAAAGATAAGGGTGAGAAGTCCCAGGTATTGTTATCTTGCTGAAGGTGAGATACAAGAAGCGTTTGATCGTTTTTATTAAGGGGTCCTTCCATAGCAATTCGAAGGGAGTAAGGATTTTCAATCCATTTTCATCCCATAACTGAATATTTTCTCCATTGCCTATGTTCCAAGATATACCTTTTTGAAATAGGGGGGATGATCTAACAAGACTTTTCCAAATGTAGGAGTCGTAAGGGTAGTGTTTCAAATTTGCCGCTTTTCCCCTATTGACGTTTTTGTTAGAGAGAACTTTTACCCAGAGTTGATCTTTATCTTGCCAAGAGGGCGAAATTTACCACTTGTTTTTTGAATTCCCAGCCCCCCATCTTTGATAGGCGTAGTCACTAAATCCCAATTGGCTAGGTGGAGTTTTCTTCTATCAGGAGTTGTTCCCCATAAAAAAATACGATCTATGTGGCTACGAGTTGATTGAGGGAGTATGTTACATTGCATAGCATACGTGGGAATGGAATCTAACACTGATTTGACTAGCGTGGTTCTTCCAGTGAGGGAAAGGAAACACGTTGTCCAGCCTTTTAAGTTTTAGCTTGTTGTTCATGTGATCGATAATGTATTGATAGTCCGAGCTTTTAGGGTGGTGATTAGTGATAGGTAAACCTAGATACTTCCCTATTTTGTATGATTGACGGATGTTCATGGTAGTTGAAAGGTTGATCATGTCCTCTTCTTTAACATTTTTCGAGAATATAACAGAAGATTTGTTACAGTTTATATTTTAATCTGATTGAGTTGAGAGGGTATTAAAAATTTGGATAATAGTATTGGCATTTTCTAAGTCTTCTTTTGCTATAAGAATTATATCGTCGACAAATAGTAGATGAGATATGGGAGTTCCCACTCTACCAATTTTAATGGGTTGCCAGAGGCAATGGTGAGTTGCATAGTTTATGAGTCTTGATAGAGATTCCATACAAATTATAAATAAATAAGGCGAGAGGAGGTTGCCTTGCCTAATGCCTCTTGATGGAAGAAAGTAATTAGTAGGCGTTCCATTTACTAGAATAGAAATAGAGGATGTGGAAACACAAGACATGATTAGGTTAATTATGTTTGTCGGAAAGTTTAGGATGAAGAGAGATTTTTTATAGAGGACCATTCAAGTCTGTCAAAAGCCTTTTCTAAGTCAATTTTTAGGAGCATTTTCCCAAATTTCCCTTTTGTTTTCTTGAAAGAATGAATAGCCTCTTGAACGATTATGGCGTTGTCTACAACTCTTCTTCCTGGAATGAAGCTACATTGTTGGGGACTAATAATGTTATTCAAAAAAGTCTGATTCTGTTCACAAGTATTTTTGTAATCGTTTTATAGATGGTGTTACAAAGGCTTATTGGTCTATAATGATTAATTTGTTCAGGGTTGTTTATTTTTGGAATGAGGCATATGAAGGTTTTGTTTAAATCAGGGGGAATGGAAGAAGTATGGAAGGCCTGCATACATGTAGCAACCACTGACTCCTTTGTATCCTTCCAATACTTTTGAAAAAATATAGGGTGAAGTCTCTCAGGACCGGGAGATTTTAGGGGCTTGAAAGAGAACATTGCGTCTTTAATTTCCTCCATCTCGAGGGGTCTGCCTATGATATTTTTTCACTCAATGAAAAGGGCATTGACACAAGGATGAGGAAACTGCCGATCACTTTTAGTGAGGTCTGTGGTGTAAATGGTTTCGAAGCGGTGGATGATCGTATTTTTAATCACAGTAGGATCAAAGGACCAATTTCCCACTGAATCATTTAATCCTATAATTCTATTCCTACGCCTTCTAATATTTGTGGAGGTATGAAAGAATTTTGTATTGGTGTCCCCCTCATTTAGCCATTGAACTCTAGATTTGATCCTCCAAAAGTCTTCTTCTCTTCGAAGAATTTCATTATAGTCATTAATTAGCGTGTTTTCCAGGTTAAAGTGAAATGGTTTCTTATGGGAAGTATTCATGTTTTGTAAGCCATTTAAACGGTTGAGAGTGTCCTTCTTTTGCTTAAAAATGTTCCAAAAGTTTCTTTATTCCAATTTTTTATAGCCTTGAGGAAGTTTTCAAGAGCAATATTGTAGTAACTATTATTTTTCCATGCTTCCCGTACTATGTTTGGAAAGTCAAGATGTCTGATCCACATGGATTCGAACCTAAAAACTTTTTCCATATTAGGACAGCTCTTTATGAAATTTAAGAGAATAGGGCAGTAATCAGAGTGTGTGCGCGTGAGCTACGAACATTTGATTCGGGAAATAAACTCAGACAGTCATGATTACTAAGGAAATGATCAAGCCTCTCCATAATCAAAGTTTTATTATTTTTGTGTTTATTTGTCCTGGTGTATTTCTGCCCAGTGAAGCCCAAATCGATCATATTCATATCATCAAGACATCTAATGAAGGAGGAACATTTTGTATTATTTATAGGTTTCCCTCCTAGTTTTTCCGAGGCATTAGTCACTTCATTGAAATCTCCATAGACTAACCAAGGGCTCGTTATTTTAGTAGCAACATTTCTCAAGCTTTCCCATAAGGTTTTTCTATATGTGTAAGTAGAAAAGTTCCATTTGTTAGTAGTAGAACTTACCTTGATGGTTGTGTAAATCTCCTGCTCCGTAAGTATGAATGGTTCTATTGTTACTTCAATGCTCCTCCAGAACAGGGCAATTCCTCCATAGTAACCAACATCAACCAACAACAGGGGCTTGTATGACATCTGTGAAGCCAAGCGCCTGTAGGATTTTATCATGGTCCTCCATTCTTGTTTCAGTGAGGGCGAGAATAGTAGGGTTGTTCCATTCAATAAGTGCACGCACATTAGTCATTAAGTTCGCACTGTGAGCACCTCTATAATTCTAGAGTATTATCTTCATTGATAGATTTTCTTGTGTATTGGAGCTCCCTCCTGGCATCAGTGACATTTCCAGGTTGATATTTGTGTTATTGTTGATTTTATTTCCTGCCTCCAAGACATGCTCGTCCTTCACAGTTGGGATAAGTATTGCAACATACTTCGATTGATTGTGTGTGTTGTAGTGACGCGTGGTGATGGATATCTTTTTCACTTCTTGTGGAACTTTGAATAGAAGTTTCCTTTCGGTATTTTGAGGCATGTCTATGGTCAATGGATTCTTCAAGAAGAGAATTTGAGTGGGTGGATCTATCATGTTTGATTCCTCTTCTCTCATTGTTGTTGTTATCAGGTGGGTTCATATGGGATAATGGAACTCCCATAGGCATTTGAGGTACAACTTGTTCATCCATTGCTTCGTCCTCCTCGTTGGTCATAGTTTCCTTGTTTGGTTGGTTTGGCGCATGCATTTCTATGATTTGTTATAAGGAGGAGTTGACATAACTGCTGAGTTGGCGTATAAGAAAGAGATGGTGCATGTTCAAGTTGGAGAGGGTTGCGGGGAAATGGAGTATATGATAGAATTCCAGGGTGGTCAGTTATTGGGTCAACCCCAGTTGAAACGATGCTTGCCTTATAAGACTGCTCGTCAACCTCTCTTCTATCAGATTTGTTAGTGGGGTGGTGGGTTGTGGTCATTATGTGGTAGGTTATGTAACCCCTCCCAAGTCGAATAGGGGGAAGTTTGGACTCGGTGTAGGTATATTGCTAGTAGATGTGAATTTTGGGTTACATAGTTCTGGTCGAAATGAGTGAATGGGTTTGCATGGTTCTGGAACACAGGATTTTGTGAGATATAATTTGGAATTTCTGGGGCTTGGTGATTCTCGTAGAAGAATTTTGGCTGGTGCTGGGACTGGAGATTTGGAAATGGTGGCGGCTGATTGCTTAGGTTGTTCATCAACATTGGATTTGGAGGATGATTGTGGTTCATCACGAGATGATGATTTTGTCATTGGGAGAAGTTTGGTGTCGTTGCTGATATAATCGATTGTTGTAATGGGACATTGTTATAGGAAGTTTGGTTGAGATTTGTGCTAGTTAGAGTGTTTTGAGTGTGGGTTTTAAAGGTTTCTTCCAAGCAAGTGAGTCCATTATGATCTATGGTAGGTTGTACATTTTGATTCTTCAGTACTTTCCTCCTATTTGAAGGACGTGTAGTATTGGTGATCATTGGGTAGGATTGGAAGCTAAAGTTATCAGTTCCAGTATGTTGGCTCTTTGGGAATTTGTTAGTATCTAATTCTCCATTTGGTTTAATGTTTAGTTCTGATTCTTCTGAATTTTTTTTGTTAGAATTGGATGTACTTATAGGGGTAGTGTCAGGGTGTAGGGGACTGTTTGTCCCATGTTTTATGGGATTTGGTTGGTAGATATTTTTAGTTATAGAATTAGAAGTTGGAGTGGAAGTTGGTTGGCAGGTAATGATAGAAAACTCTTCTACTAGATTTGATTTCATTTTTAGAGGTATGGTGGGGCTAGCTTTATCCACGTTGTTTTCTTTAGCCTCATTAATTGAAAACTTGGTGACCAGGTTTCTTATGGCCGGAAGTTTTTTCGGACGGTGACGTGGTTTCTCTGTTATCCTCAGGAATTGATGGTGCACACGTGTGTTCATTTTTGGCTTTGTGCTGAGAAATTGACTGAAAATTGATGTTGTGGGTCTACAAAATCATTTGTATCTTTACTGCTTTTTGGATCATTAATGTGCTCATTTAAGGAAAAGTTTTGGCTTGGAATGTAGTTGTTTGATGTAGGGGTGGCCTTACTATTGTTAATTTTTTTCTTTTTCGGGTACACTACAGTTGTCCAACCTCCATTTTCATTACTAGGAGAAGTGTTCCTTCTTGATGTTTCTGTTTGGCTGGTGTTTTTTGACGTAGACGGAGTGTCACTGGCTCTATTTGGACATGAGTGGACTAAATGTCCAAGCCTTCCACATAGAGTACATAGGGGGGTTGAGCGTTCGTAGTGGATTTTCTGGAGATATGTGCCTATTAATTATTTATTTTGGTAGGGATTTTGAAAGAGGGGCAAGGATGTAGAGTCTCGCGTATCTTCTTGTTGAAGTGTTCATCGTAGCTGCATCTATTTTTAGAATTGTTCCAATATGATTTCCTATTTTTGCAGGACATTGAGATCATAGAATTCCGTAGGGAGCTCTGGGAGTCTTATCCAAACTGTAGAAAAGTTTATATGTGTTAGGGATGGGTTGAATTTCGGTTCCCATTTACGGATAGAAATGAATTGTGCACGAATGAACCATGGTCTTTGGTGGAGTATTTTTTCATAGTTTTCTATATGGGTGAGTTTTATGAGGTAGAAGTCTTTGCTAAGGTCGATGAAGCTTATTTTTTCGTTAATCTGCCAAAGAGCTTGTAATCTGCTCTGTAGGTATAGGTATCCCATCATTTTGCCAATTAGTTTAATGATAATAGAGTGTTTCCAAGGGGTGTAAGTCTAAGCTTGTCGCTAGTTGTTAGAGGAATGAAGGTTAGGTCGTTGTTGGGATTTTCTTGTTGGTCACTAAGGTTTATAGATATTCGCTAAGGCGATTATACCACATGCATCTTGATTGTTTCAATCCATATAAAGATTTTTGAAGTTTTATTGAACAACTTTCCTGGGAATCTTTATATATTTCAGGCATTTTTAATCCATCAGGAATTTTCATAAAAATGTCGTTGACTAGTAAGCCATATAAATAGTCTGTAACGACATCCATCATATGCATGTTAAGTTTTTCATGAACTGCCAGATTTATAGGATACCTGAACGTGATTGCGTCCACCACAGGAAAATATGTCTCCATATAATCAATACTAGGTCTTTGCGAAAATCCTTGTGCCACAAGTCGTGATTTATATCTTACGACTTCATTTTTCTCATTTTGTTTTCGCACAAAGATCCATTTGTACCCCACTGGATTTATACCTTCAGGTGTTTGGACTATCGGTCTGAAAACTTTGCGTTTTTCAAGCGAAGCTAATTCAACTTGAATTGCATCTTTCCATTTGGCCAATCATTTCTCTGTCTACATTCCTCGACAGATTTTGGTTCAAGATCCTCATTTTGTTGCATTATTTCTATAGCAACATTAGGAGCAAAAATATTGTCGACAATTATATCATTTCGGTTCCATATTTTTCTTGATGAGACATAGTTTATTGAGATTTCTTCATTATTTTCAGGCGCCTAAACCTCTTCCAAGGTTTCAGTAATTATTATGTCTCCTTGCTCTTCTTGAGAAAGTTCTTTCATATTATGACCATCTTGATCGTTAGCTCCTTTTATTTTTTGAGGATTTTTATCTTTGGTACCGATTGGAATATGAGATTTAGTAACTCTTGATAGGTCAGTGAATGCATATGGCAATTAATTAGAGATGTTTAATCAATGATTTTGCTAGACCATTTTGAGTATGAACAGGAGCAACTGGATACTCAACTGTTATGCCAGTTGATATACAATAATCATTAAAAGCCTGGGATGTGAATTCACCAGCATTATAAAGACAAATTTTCTTAATTGTATAATCTGGAAATTGTGCTCTTAACTTTATTATATGAGCAAGTAATCTTACAAACGCCACATTGCGAGTTGATAATAAACACACATGTGGCCATCATGCATTGAAACCATATAATAATTAAATGGTCCACATGATAGGTGAATGGGCCCACATATATCACCATGTATACGTTTCAGAAATGATGGAGATTAAGTTCCCACTTTGATTATTGATAGTCTAGTAATCAATTTGCCTTGAGAACATGCAGCACAAGAGAATTCCTTAATGTGAAGAATTTTATGGTTCTTCAGAGAATATCGAGAAAATGGCCAAAAGCCCCCCCTAATCTATATCCGAATTCCCAACTACACACTCATACTTTACGGGGGTCCTATTACCCCTCTGAACATTTTTTTTTTTTACTTATTATCTCACCCTTATTTGCTGACATGTCCAAGAAGGTGAGACCAACTCCCTTAGGCGCGTAAGAAGTGAAAATCAAATGTTAAAAGCTAAAGAAAACTACACGTGTGAGTCCAAATCAACTATATTAAATCTCTAATGGTATAATCTCATCTCTCCCAAAATTAAACTCTCTTTTTCTTCCTTTTTTTCTCAATTCTTCTAATAGTTGAAAAATCTTCATCAGTATATTCCTTCATTCTCTCCCAAATCAGCTTAAACCTTCAATTTACTTGTCAAAGAATTCAACTGTAGTTTCAATTTCAAAAAAGCTTGAAGCTTTAGGGCTTGTAATTTCTCTGATTTCATAGTTAGGGTTCAACATTTTTCTTCAAATTCATTGTTTTTTTTTGCTTTGTTAGGGTTAATAATGGCAAATATGGACTTGAATAAGCTTTGTATGGAAGAATTAGACCCAATGCTCAAAGTTGTTGTGCGGTGCAAACATGACGTTTTACTGCATATGCAAACTTCTTGGTCGAAGTCAAATCCCGAAAGGCGGTTTTGGTCCTGCCCCTACTATGGTGTATGTGATTTCTCTTCTTCTATTATTTATTTCGTTGAATTTAAATGATGTTAATGTACTAATTTGATATTTCAGTCTAAGAATTGTAAGTTTTTTCGATGGAGAGACAAAGAAGAAGTCGACCCAAGATCAAAATTTATTCTCCCAAAATTGGTGAACAAAATCAAAGAGTTGGAAGAAGAAGTTTTGAGGAGGCAGATACAAATCAATGAGCAAGTGATCAACAATAATAATGGTGTAGGTTCTATTGGAAGGTGTAGGTTCTATTGGAAGATCATTTTGTGTGTTTTGATTTATGTTGTTGCTATGTTTATCAACAATTCCAAAGTAGTGAATCAAGTATTGATCTAGTTGAATTGGCATAATAAAGAATTACGTTTTGCTTTGTCATAGTAAGGTACCCTATGTTAGATTTTGATGTAACAAGGAATTCTGTTTTTCTTGTAATGCTTTGTATTTATGTCAATGAAGATTCCAACGGATGATTGTGCAATTGTAAATTAGTTATTCAAGCAAACGAGAAAACAATCTAAATGCTTTAATACATCGTTTAGTCACAGCCCAAAATCAAAAGGCATAGAGAAAATATTGTCATAGAATGTCATTGACAACCCAAAACAAAAACAGAAGTTGTTTGGTACTAATACATCAACATTCAACATCAAAAACTAAAGGGATAGAGAAAATATTGTCAGTCACAGCCCAAAACAAAAACAGAATTTGTTTGGTACTAATACATCAATATTCTACATAAAAAACAAAAGGTTTAAAATAATGCTGCAATTCTACATTTTCCATGGCTCCTTGGATTGACTTAGATTGTTTGAACTACTTCCTTTCTTTTTTTTTTTTTTTTTTTTTTTTTTTTTTTTTTTTTGTGCTCACTTATTTCTTGAAGTTTTCTTGTTGATATTGATGATTTCCCTTTCCATTTAAACTTGCTTGCAGTACTTGGTTTGAAACCAATATCACCAGTTATGTTAGCTGATCTTGTCACTTTGGTTGCACTAGTAGAGAGTATTTTAAAGCTTGGCATGCCAGGTTGCACCCAATTTATGAAAAATAATTAGTAGCAAAAACTTAATTTATGAAGATGATTGATATAATTAGTAGCAAATACTCACATTAAATGCTTTGAATCCATTTTCAGCTTGAAACACACCCATTCCCATGATTGATGATCTTTTGTATGGGATTGTGCTTTCACTTCCCCTACCCCTTCCTGTTTTACTAGTAGTTGGCAATGAAGTAGGTGGTGCTGGATGTGCTGGATGTTCAAGATATGTAGGATGTGCAGAAGGTATTATTCTTGGTCTTCCTCTTTTACTAGTAGTGGGCAAGGAAGTTGTAATAGGTGGAGGAGGAGCACTAAGTGTTGGATATGTAAGAGGTGTTGGAGGTGCAGTAGGTGTTTTTCTTGGTCTTCCTCTTCCCTTTTTTGCTGGGGGCTCACCTTTTGTTGATGGATTCTAAATATACAAAGAAGAAGTTAGAAAATGATTATAGTTAATATCAATACAAGTAAAAATATTACCTTTGGTCTGCCTCTCCCCCTGCCTGAACCTGATATTTTGCCTTTTCCCTACCTGAACTTGATGTGTTGCCTCTTCCATTACCTGAATCTGATGGTTCCTCCTTTGTTGATGATTGAACATTTTGTGGACAACCTCTCTTGTTATGACCTCTACCAGTACAATTACTGCAGGTCATGGCAAGTCCAGTTCTAGGCAACTTTCCTAATTTCGTTCTCTCTCCAGCTTCTTTCCTTCTAAGCTTACCTGGCTTTCCAGGCATGTTTTTAATTTCATGTGGTGCAACTGTTGGATTAGTAGATATAGGCCACATTTCCATGTTTGTGATTGGTTGAAGAACATTAGCATAGATTCTCAAGTAAGTTTTCTTATTGTAGCAGCTATCAATATAGTCAACAGGATCACATTTCTTGAAGTATATTGCAGCCACAACATGTGCACATGGTATGCCCTTTAATTGCCATACCCTACAACTACAAGTTCTCCTGCCAAGATCCACAGTGTGTTGATATAGTCCCTCTCTCACTTCAAACCCAGCAACTCCATTAAATTCAATACCACAATTCATTGACCTGTCAATATTTCCTTGTAGTACCTTTAGATCCATTGGAGAGAAATTGCACTTCCAAGTATTTGTAAACTCCCTTAAATTACCTATCCTTGTCATCATCTTCACTCTAATCTCTTCAAGCATAATAATAATTGTTTTGTGCCTTACTGTCAATATCTATGCATTAAAACACTCAGACATGTTATTATCTACAGAATCACATTTTATTCTAGTATTGAAGTAAACCTTACACCAGTACTCTATGTTGTAGTACATTAAGTCACCTATCATTTTTTTTGGACCAAGACACTTCATCTTCTCCACATTGTTTCTTAATTAAGACTCAAAAGTACTTTTGGCAATCCTCCAGAATTGTTGACTTCTTTGGATGCCTCTCCAGTCTTTATCCCAATTAGCTAAGATGTGTCTAGCACACATTTTATGTTCTGCAGTAGGCAATAAATTTTGAATGGCTGCAGACAATCCCTATAAATATATGTAGTTATGTTATAATAACATATGCAACATTAAAAATAATAAATACAAATAAAAAATTTAAAAGTACACATACCTTTTGCATACCTGTAATCAAGGTGAGATCTCCACCATCTCCTAGTCCCAGATCAGTCTTTAATAGCTTGACAAACCATGTCCATGTATGTTTGTTCTCATACTCAACCATTGCCCAAGCTAGTGGCAACATCTAGTTATTACCATCCCTGGCAACAACAACTAACAACTGCCTTTTGCAAACCCCTTTAAGGAAACAATCATATAAACCTATGCACTTCCTACAATTCAAGAATGCCTTCTTCAATGAATCAAAACAGATATAAAAGCTTTTAAATACAAGCCTACCATGTGCATCGGATTCATCCAATTTAACAACACAAGTGGTTCCTGGAGTGGTCCTTAGTAGTTCATCCTTATAGTCAAGAATTCTTCCAAATTCAACAATATGATCACCCATAATATCTTTCAACACCTTAGCTATTGCTCTCTTAACAATAGTCTTGCCAACATGAACTTTAAGCTTCTTTCTAATCAGGTCTTGCAACTTCAGAACTCTTATACCTGGTTGCTCAAGGATTCTTTATCTAAAGATTGTAGATATGTACTTTGCATTACACAAATAATTTTTGGTTGTTGAATTACAAGTATGCTTTGGATTGTAAGTCTTAATCATGAAATCATTTGTTGTGTTGTCAAGACATGCATAGAAAAGCCATGGACAACTATCATTGCACCTAAGTCTAACTCTTTTTGGCTCATTCACCCACTTCTCTACTTGAACTCTTCTTTGGACAACATATTTAGTTACTGCTCTTCTAAATTCATTCATATCTGAAAAGACCATACCCAACTGCCATACAACTTTCTTAGCAGTAGGGTCATGAACAATTTTTTTTTTTTTTTGTGCTTTTCCTTGTTGATGTATTTACCCTTCTAGGTAAATTAACCCAACCAGAATCAGAACTGTCAGCATCAAAATTGTGTTCATCTTCGTCACAACACTCATCTTCATTTATTTCAAAACTGTAAGCGTCAGAACTTGGATAGTATGGCTCATCACCTCCTAACCTTCCTTCAACACTTACTTTTCCTGTTTTAGTTTCATCAAAACCTATGGCTCATCACCTCCTAACCTTCCTTCAACACTTACTTTTCCTGTTTTAGTTTCATCAAAACCTAAATCTGGTCCAACTCCACCTACTGGTACCTCTTCAGGCAGCTTGTACTTCCTCCTTTCTTTTTCTTATTTGAAAAGTCCTCTTTTCAGCCTCAACGCCCTAACCTCCTCATGCACATCACTACCATAATCCTCATCATCATCTCCAACTAATTCACCTTCAGTATCAATACTCTCTTTAGTTGAGTAATCAGAGCCATCTCCTTCCTCTAAATCAGATCCAACTGGACCTACATCTATATTATTAGGATCTACAGTAGTTGGATCTACACTAACAGGATCTGCAGTAGCTGGATCTGGATCTGGACTAGCAGGATTAGTAGCAGGATTTGTAGTGAAAGTATTTATAGTATTGATTGGAGTTGAGGTAGAAGATGCTCTAACAACAGTAGCAGTTGTAGTTTGAGGTGTTGTAGTAAAAGGGTCCTCACCAAATAAAGTTTCATCACCATCCACAATGTTTGGACCACAATTTGGTTCAACCCCTTTATTGAAAGTTGAACCAGAATCCTCTCTATCTTCATGGCTAACATTTTCTAATAAAATAAGGTCGGGGTCCACAACTGCTTCATCAATCATGTGTTTCACATATAGCTCCACAATATCTCCATCTTCCAAAGAACAACGTAGGTCTAAAATATCCATATCATTATCTATATCATCCAAAATGCCACTGTCGGGGGTTTAATACTAAATGTGCAACTTGTGGTGTATCCCAATTCTTTAATGTAGCCTCTTAATTCAAAATAGGGCATCTTATCCACATCAACATCTAAAAATTCTGTAACTTGTCCTGTCCACTACTTAAATCTAACACCTCACCATGATACCATCATAAGGTAACCAAAGTGAACCCACTCATCTCCTACCTGAATAGAATGAAAGAACCTAGAATATTTAAACTACACATTGTACATTAAATACACACAGTAGGTAAATATGAACATATCATCATTATAACAACGAAAATTGTAAACTTACTATGCCATAGTATCATATCATTACGAACATAAATAACATTAAACGAGAAAGGAAAAACCATATGGCTAACAATATGAAGATAATATGGTATAAATTGAACAATGGAATTCTATTATACCAAAACCCAGTTATTGCTCTTCATTTTTTTGTCAATTCCATAACCCTAATCAAACACAATAATCAATATCGTTCAAAATCGCTAGAAAAGAACTAAAAGAACTAACCTTTACTTAGAGAAAACTTCGACCCAACAAACGAAAAAAGTTAAACGAACCTTCCCCAACCTTCCCAGCAAACTTCGATTGGAAGGAAATCTCAGATCATGAAGAGAATGGGGGTGAATTTGGTCAAATAAAAAAAAGGTTAGGTTTTAGAGAAAGACAGAGGAAAATGAAAAGATTAAGGGAAGTTCGTGGGTTCTGGGGTCCAGTCATTATGTGGCAGCGCGTGTAAACAAACATTTTATTATATCTGGTTTATGTGGACATGTCAGCAAATAAGGGTGAGATAATAAGTAAAAAAAAATGTTCAGGGGGGTAATAGGACCCCCGTAAAGTATGAATGTGTAGTTGGGAATCCGACTATAGGTTGGGGGGGCTTTTGGCCATTTTCTCGAGAGTGTCCATGTGAACTCTCAATTATTTTGAGGATCATATTAGAACCGGGATGACTCAACCGGTCATGCCAAATAATAAAATCATTTGATTTAGTAAACATTTGGTTTACTATGACATGTGTTTCAATCATGCTAATACTTGTTTAGTATAAACTAGATGAAAGAGCGGGTAACTTTTCAAGTACAAACTTCTTACCCGACATCGTTGTAATTTTATAAAGATATTCATTTTTTTCATCACTTGTAGTCTCAATATGATAGTGATTTTGACGAATGCCTTTGAAACTTAATAAGTTTCTTTGAGACTTACTACAATACAATGCTTCATTGATTGTCAAATTCGTTCCTCCGATAAGTACTAAGTTAGCTTTTCCGGAGCCTTATTTTAATATTGTATTAACATTAGCTTCTTTCATAATTAAATAAGAGAAACATTTCTTATCATTTAAAATAGTGTGTGTTGTGGCACTATCTGTAAGACATATATCATCATGATTGATTTTGGATCCATCTGATGATTGGGGAATTTTCATATTCTTCATAAAAATAAAATATATTATAAGAACGTGAAAAACTAACAACATAAGAAACTTTTGGAAATTACACTAAAAATGTAGAAATTAGTAAGACATAATGCCTTAAGAAAAACATTTAAGAAGACACACATAGTTGCAAACATAATAGAAAAACAACAATTATTCTTATAATTTTATCCCCAGTTAGATAATCAGTTCTTCAATCAATATTCTCATAAAAGTCTTCAGCTTTCAAATGAGTAATATTTGGGAGGCCTTCAAATTCATCATGTTTATAAGCAAGATTTGCCTCCATATCATCATATTTATTTGAGGGGGCTGCTTCGTTATCATCATTCCGAAAAGTCAAGTGTATATCTACATTATTATCTTTTCTTTTGAGAGAGGCTTGATAAAGTTTCACAAAATGATCAGGTGTACGACATTCACGTTCCCAATGACCTTTCATACCACATCAGTGACAAATATTGATTCTACATCGAGAAGGATTATTTTGAGAAATTTCGTTACTCTCGTGTTTATTTCCACCATAATGACGATAATTATTTCGTCCTCTACCACATCCACGTCCTCGTCCACGACCACGACCACATCCACGAGAATTATTTTCTCTTGATTCGGACTGATTATGTGTTGCTACAACATTCCCTTAAGGGAATGGAGCAGACCAAGTGGGACAGATTTCATGATTTTTCATTAACAAAGCATTATTTTGCTCAGCCACAAGTAGGCATGTAATTAATTCAGAATATTTCTTAAATTCTTTTTCACAGTATTGTTGTTGTAACAACACATTTGAACCGTGAAAAATGGAAAAAGTTTTCTCAAGTAAGTCATCATCAGTGATAATATCTCCACATAATTTTAATATGGAACTTACTTTAAGAATAGCAAAATTATACTCAGTGACAATTTTAAAATCTTGAAATCGAAGGTGTATTGTCACACTCCGAGTCTACATCTTGGGCGGGACTAACACTCCAGAACCATTGATAGACTCTCAGCGGAAGACTTTGAGCATTTAATAAAAGAAAACAAATGCATTTTTACTCAACAATCTCAAAATAACTTAGAATGTTTTAGAATTAAACATCCAACTAGCCAAAGTGGCAACTCAACTTTTATAACAAAACAACTGAAATGAATAAGACTAATGAACTACTAATGTCTATTGTCTATGAAGCCTCTAATACTTATGAGGGATGTCGGGACAAGACCCCCGATCATCCTAACAACTGAAATAAACAAAGCAATGAAAAGGGATCCTCCGAAAAGCAAGAAGGCTCACCAAATGACTCTGAAATGCTTAACTGAATCAACGAAGCGCTGGATGTTGATCCTGGTTATATGTATCTGCATCATAAAAGATACAGGTCAATAGGCATCAGTACATTGAATGTACGAGCATGTGAGGGAAAAACTAAGCATGACATAAGCTTGAATTGAAATCTGAAAGAAACACTTACCTCAGCCTTACTCAACTCATGAATACTCAACTCAATGCAGAAATAAACAACAGTAAGGGTGCAATTTATAAAAAACATTTAAAACAATAGAAAACATCTCAAAGTATTGAAAATACCATAATATCTCAGTTGTGTATAAGAAAACAAAATAAACTATGTTTGGGAGATTCTCTAACCAACAATCATCACTATGAGCTATGTGATGATACAGCGTCTCGCCCACGCTGTTAGAACTGTCCTATATCTTGTCAGGATGTAGAACGCCTCAACTAAGTGGATCCACTAGTTTATGCTAAAAAGAATTTGAGGAATCATCTAAAAAGTATAACCCTTTCTACCCACGTTGACTACATAGTTTATGGAGGCTTGAGTTATTATGAACTCGTACCCATATCGGTGCTCAATACTACTCCCAAAATATACTCAACTCATATGTTTAAAAACATAACTCTTTCTCAGTGGTTTGAGGTTATTACTCAAAAAGATTATCTCTTAAAAGAGATGGAACTCAAAACTACTCATGAAAACTCATTCAATAATCGGTGTTTCCTCTCATCATAAATGTGAAAACATGTGCTCTTTGGGAGTACTTAGTCCCCATACATCATTTTAAAGAAATGACCTCGACTCTACTCTTTCTCAAACTCAATGCTTAAGTCTTTAAAACAAGTTTAAAACGATTGTAAAATACTTTTGAAATACTTTAAGAACTCTCTTGACTTGACTCTTAGCTCTACCTTGAATTTGAATTATGGATTCAAGGCTTATGATCTTATGTTATTGATGATCTCTCCATGGTTAAACATACCTTAACGTGTAGAAAATAACTAGAAAACATCAGTACGATTCAAGGAAACTCAAACGGAAAGAAGTGGGAAATGGTAGAGGACCTGACGACCCTGGCGTAATAAGTGGCTTAGGGCGCTAGACCTCATACTACAGAAGCTGGCTTGGGCCGCACTAAGTGGCGCGTGCCCTAGAGGCCAAACTATAGATGCCATATGCTGGCGCACTGAGTGGCGCGGTGCACCAGCCCCCTGCCCAGAAAACCTATGAATTTTCTTGTTCATTTTTCAGACCTAAACCATTTAGATTCGATTGGCTTCTTCCCCAAACACTTAGATTCAAATACCCAACCAACGTATACAAGAATCTACTAAAAAAACAACCTTAAATCTCATCAAATCATCTCAAGAACTCCTTCAAAACTCAACAATCAAGATCCTAATAGAAACTTCAACAAAAATCAATCAAGAACTCAATTACTCTACTTTCAAGAACGTAATATTATGAATTAAACATGATTGACGCATGGGTGAACGAATCCAATGCTATGTGATCTCACATACCTCGTAGGGATTAATCCTTGGCGAAATCCGCAAGCGAAACTCAAGAACGCGATGAACTTTGGCTCTTTCTCCTCTTTTCTCTTCTCTCAAACCCTTGTGTAATTTTTTGAAGCGTAAACTAAACCAAATAAGTTTAGAACCCAATTTAATTACTAAAACCGAATTAAGTTAATTGGGTAATGAAAATACCAAAATACCCTTCTAAAATCCTGGTGACTTTCCTTATTCAGACAGCTTGACTTCAAACGGGAATATCTCCCTTATATGAATTCAAAAATTAGCAAACTCGGTGGCGTTGGAAAGATAATTCAAAGATCCTTCATATAATACATTGTAGCTCACCTAACTCATCTTGTGATGAGAGATATGGTCTTTTGAAGTTGACCCAAAACTCATACTTAGCATAACTTGCCAAATTTTTCCAAATTTAATCTTTCCAAAAATGGTTTCTTTCTAATTCTAGTTCTTTCAAATAGGGAGGTGTTACATGTATCCACTGATATCGAGATTTTGGTAACATCGTAAGTTTTAGGTGGTGATACCAATCCTTCAAATTAATTGATAATTCTTTCATAGTTAAATATTCAATTTTTAGTCTCTCATGAAGATGATGTCGGATAAAAATCATGGCCTTCGCTTTATCCTAACTTGATGCTTTATTTTCTTGTTTAATAGTATCACCAAGACCTTGAGTGTCAAGGTGGATTTCAGCATCAAGGACCCATGACAAATAATTCTTTCCGGTAATATCAAGTGCCACAACTCAAACTTTGATAAGTTTGACATGATGAACACTAAAAGAGAAAATTGAAAATAACCAAGATAATTTAAATAAAATTTTTTGAAGCAAATAAATTTGAATAAATTCACAAGATATATTCATATAAGAATAACGATACAAATTTCCCTTTTATTATCTAACAATAATACATCACATTAAAAATTGATGCGAAATTAATTTATCATATGCATCTAGTTAATTTTCCTTTTATAACAATATTTATTTTCAATTTTACTACTAGTTTATAATTATCAGTTTTTATCGAATAACCCAATTAATCTACACAGATATATATATATATATATATATATATATATATATTATGAGGCTATTGTTTGTAGATCTATAATTTTTCAAAACTTATTTGTTGATCTTATTCTCAAACAAAAGAAACATTAAGTTGATGTATCTTCAATTTAGTGCAAAAACATATGTTTAAGAATGAAGAAAGTTATATTAATCATTATTTATTATAATAATAATAATAAGAGGAAAACTAAATTAAGAAGTAGTGAAAGCGAGAACATTTCAGCAAAGTATATAAACTAAAACAAAGTAAAGTAAATATGAATATAATAAGAAGAGAGGGAACAACCTTTTGCTTTCCTTTTTTCTTTTATTCTTGTTTATCTCTATATTTATATTACTTAAATAAATTTCAAAAGTTATTTATGGTGAAGAAATAAAGCTATTGAATAAGCTCATTTACTACAGTGGAATAGAGTTCTTGGTTAAAGGATGATTGGCTGAAAGGTAGGTGAATAAAAATATATGATTCATGTTTTTATCATACCTGAGATAGAAAATTAATTTATCCGACGAAGATTAGATCTTCATGCCGATAACGTGTTATAAAATAAAAATATTAAAGTAAAAGAAGAAAGAAAGAGGAAGAAGCAGAGAAGTAACTCTTCTTCTCAAAGGATGCACTTTTCATTACAATGTAATGCCCCTTTTTATAGGGGTGAAATTACTTGGAGAGAAGAACTAAACTACAGTAAAAGTGGGTTCCTATGGACATCCACTTATTTACAACAGTAGGTTTATAAATTAAGATACACCACTTCAAATCAGTCCATACTCTCTCTTAATTATTTTATCGCACGTTTATTCCAGTTTTCTCTCATCTTTCTCCATCACACAATACTCTTCAACCAAAGTTCATTAATTTTAATTGTTCACAAAATATTCTTCAGCCAAAAAGTATTGTTAATAGAGGTATAATATATACAATTATTATTGAGAGAAATACATATTCTTTTTTTTTTTTCAATTTTGTGATGCAAAAACTCCGGGGTGTGCAAAAACCGACCAATAAACCAAACTGAAAAAAAAATGTTATTGGTTTATTGTCATTGGATTATTGGGTTAACTATTTTTAATGGTTTCATAAAAATAAAAATTATTGGATTATCGGTTCGATGTGAGTTTTTAATATTGGGTTATTGGGTAAACCGATAACCCATTAAGACTAGAAATTTACTACTTTTATTTGTACATAAATATTAAATATCAATCTTAATACATTACTAGTTATTGTCTTTGTCTTTTAGCCTTCAATTCACACTTCATAGTGATTTTGAGTTCAAAACTTCACATTATACAAAATGTCAAAACCTAAAGTAAGAATCATATTCCTCTTAATTTCTCTTTGTGTTACTCTTGTATAGTTCTTTTCATGTTTTTTTTTTATTCTATTTTATGAGCATTTGTAAAGTTACATTACTGTGTTGTCATGTCAAATTTATTAGAAAAGTCATATAATTGTTTTATAAGTATTTTTATATTGGTTAAATCGAAAATCGAACCGTTAAGGGCAAAAACCGATAAGAAAAATATCTTATTGGTTTGGTTATTGGTTTAACGTATTAAAAACCAAAAACCGATAAACCGAATCGATATTACATAAAACCAAACAGACCGATACACACCCCTAGTATATATTAAACATATTTACTCACTACATTTTTCAAAACATTAAGTCAATGTTAATATATTGAGGGTATAATAACAAGAAAAACAATTGTGCTTCCTTAATTTGTCAAAAATGACAAGTAAAAAGAGAAATCTAATTAGGAAATATTTGACAAGTGAAGATGGAGGGAGAATGTATTCATATTATATCTACTAATTTTGAATAATTAGTTCTCTCTATTTCTAAAAGAACGACCTACTTTTCTCTTTTTACTTTGTTTTAAAAATCTCATTTTCTTTTTTGATAAGGATTTAATTTGATTTAATTTAATTTTCTCACGTGATATGTTTAAGACCACAAAATTAAAGGACATTCTTGTATATTTGACATAAGTTTAATTTAAAATCACAAGATTGAAAAGTTTTCTTTATTTTCTTAAATTTTGTGGCAAGTTAAACTAGATCATTCTATTTGAGATAGAGGGAGCATATTTCATATCATTATTTAATAATTATGTAGTAGATTTATAAATTAAAATACATCACTTCTTAAAATTAGTTTAAAATAGAGTTCTACCCACTTGATTATTTCCCTAATTTATTCCTTCACTCCATATCAGTCCATACTCTTTCTTAATTATTTTATCGCACGTTTATTTCAGTTTTCTCTCATCCTTCTCCGTCACACAATACTCTTCAATCAAAGTTCATTAATTTGAATTGTTCTTAATCGATATTGAAAGCATAACATTCTTCAACCAAAGAGTATTGTTAATAGAGGTATAATATATACCATTATTATTAAGCGAAATAAGTATTCTTTTTTGTCAATTTTGTTATGAAAAAACTTTGGGGTGTGCAAAAACCAAACAGACCAATAAACTAGATTAAAAAAAATGTTATTGGTTTATTGTCATTGGATTATTGGGTTAACTATTTTTAATGATTTCATAAAAATAAAAATTATTGGGTTATCGATTCAATATTATCTTTTAATTTTGGGTTATTAGGTAAACCGATAACCCATTAAGACTAATAATTTACTACCTTTATTTGTCATAAATATTAAATATAAATCTCAATACCTTAGTAGTTATTGTCTTTGTCCTTTAGCCTTCAATTCACACTTCATAGTGATTTTGAGTTCACAGTTTCACATTATACAGATTGTCAAAACCTAAAGTAAGAATCATATTCTCCTTAATTTCTCTTTGTGTTACACTTGTATAGTTCTTTTCATGTTTTTTTTTTATTATTATTGTTTCTATTTTATGAGCATTTGTAAAGTTACATTATTGTGTTGTTGCGTCAAATTTATTAGAAAAGTCATATATTTGTTTTATAAGTATTTTCATATTGGTTAAATCTAAAACCGAACGGTTAGTGACCAAAACTGATAAGAAAAATATCTTATTGGTTTGGTTATTGGTTTAATGTATTAAAAACCAAAAATCGATAAACTGAATCGATATTACATAAAACCAAATAGACTGATACACACCCCTAGTATTAAACATATTTACTCACTACATTTTTCAAAGACATTATCCCAATGTTAATAAATTTAGGGTATAATAACAAGTAAAACAATTGTGCTTCCTTAATTTGTAAAAATTGACAAATAAAAAGAGAAATCAAATTAGGAAATATTTGACAAGTGAAGACGGAGGGAGAATGTATTCATATTATATCTACTAATTTTGAATAATTAGTTCTCTCTATTTCTAAAAGAATGACCTACTTTTCTCTTTTTACTTTGTTTTAAAAAACTCATTTTCTTTTATGATAATGATTTAATTTAATTTAATTTTATCACGTGATATGTTTAAGGCCACAATATTAAAGGACATTCTTGTATATTTGACACAAGTTTAATTTAAAATCACAAGATTGAAAAGTTTTCTTTACTTTCTTAAATTTTGTGGCAAGTTAAACTAGATCATTCTATTTGAGATAGAGGGAGTATATCTCATTCCATTATTTAATAATTATGTAGTAGATTTATAAGTTAAGATACATCAATTCTTAAAATTAGTTTAAAATAGTGGTCTACCCACTTGATTATTTCCCTAATTTACTCCTTCACTCCAAATCAATCCATACTCTCTCTTAATTATTTTATCTCACGTTTATTTCAATTCTCTCTCATCCATCTCCGTCACACAATACTCTTCAATCAAGTTCATTAATTTGAATTGTTCTTAATCGATGTTGAAAGCATAATATTCTTCAGCCAAAGAGTATTGTTAATGAAGGTATAATATATACCATTATTATTGAGCGAAATAAGTATTTTTTTTTTCAATTTTGTGATGCAAAAACTTTGGTGCGTGCAAAAACCAAACTGATCACTAAACCGAACTGAAAAAAATGTTATTGGTTTATTGTCATTGGATTATTGGGTCAACTATTTTTATTGGTTTTATAAAAATAAAAATTATAGGGTTATCGGTTTGATATTATCTTTTAATTTTGGGTTATTGGGTAAATCGATAACCCGTTAAGACTAGTAATTTACTACTTTTATTTGCACATAAATATTAACTATCAATCTCAATACCTTTCTAGTTATTGTCTTTGTCCTTTAGCCTTCAATTCACACTTCATAATGATTTTGAGTTTACAAGTTCACATTATATAAAATGTCAAAACCAGTAAGAATCATATTCCTCTTAATTTCTCTTTGTGTTACACTTGTATAGTTTTTTCCATGTTTTTTTTTTATTACTATTATTGTTTTCATTTTATGAGCATTTGTAAAGTTACATTATTGTGTTGTCGTGTCAAATTTATTAGAGAAGTCATATATTTGTTTTATAAGTATTTTCATATTAGTTAAATCAAAAACCGAACCGTTAAGGACCAAAACCGATAAGAAAAATTTCTTATTGGTTTGGTTATTGGTTTAACGTATTAAAAACCAAAAACTGATAAACCGAATCGATATTACATAAAACCAAATAGACCGATACACACCCCTAGTATTAAACATATTTACTCACTACATTTTTCAAAGGCATTAACTCAATGTTAATATATTGAGGGTATAATAACAAGAAAAACAATTGTGCTTCCTTAATTTGTCAAAAATGACAAATAAAAAGAGAAAACAAATTAGAAAATATTTGACAAGTGAAGATGGAGGGAGTATATATTCATATTATATCTACTAATTTTGAATAATTAGTTCTCTCTATTTCTAAAAGAATGACCTACTTTTATTTTTTTACTTTGTTTTAAAAAACTCATTTTCTTTTTTGATAATGATTTAATTTAATTTAATTTTATCACGTGATATGTTTAAGGACACAATATTAAAGGACATTCTTATATATTTGACATAAGTTTAATTTAAAATCACAAGATTGAAAAGTTTTCTTTACTTTCTTAAATTTTGTGGCAAGTTAAACTAGATCATTCTATTTGAGATAGAGGGAGTATATCTCATTCTATTATTTAAAAATTATGTAGTAGATTTATAAATTAAGATACATCACTTCTTAAAATTAGTTTCAAATAGAGTTCTACCCACTTGATTATTGCCCTAATTTACTCTTTCACTCCAAATTAGTCCATACTCTCTCTTAATTATTTTATCGCACGTTTCTTTCAGTTTTCTCTCATCCTTCTCCGTCACACAATACTCTTCAATCAAAGTTCATTAATTTGAATTGTTCTTAATCGATATTGAAAGCATAATATTCTTCAACGAAAGAGTATTGTTAATAGAGGTATAATATATACCATTATTATTGAGCGAAATAAGTATTCTTTTTTTTTTTTTTCAATTTTGTGATGCAAAAACTTCGGGGTGTGCAAAAACCAAACCGATCAACAAATCAAATTGAAAAAAATGTTATTGGTTTATTGTCATTGGGTTATTGGGTTAACTATTCTTAATGGTTTCATAAAAATAAAAATTATTGGGTTATCGGTTCGATATTAGCTTTTAATTTTGGATGTCATTTAGCCTTCAATTCACAATTCATAGTGATTTTGAGTTCACAACTTCACATTATACAAAATGTCAAAACCTAAAGTAAGAATTATATTCCTCTTAATTTCTCTTTGTGTTACACTTGTATAGTTCTTTTCATGTTTTTTTTTTAATTATTATTGTTTCTATTTTGTGAGCATTTGTAAAGTTGCATTATTGTGTTGTCGCGTCAAATTTATTAGAGAAGTCATATATTTATTTTTTAAGTATTTTATATTAGTTAAATCAAAAACCGAACCGTTAATGATCAAAACCGATAAGAAAAATATCTTATTGGTTTGGTTGTTGGTTTAACGTATTAAAAACCGAAAATTGATAAACCGAATCGATATTACATAAAACCAAATAGACCGATACACACCCCTAGTATTAAACATATTTACACACTACAGTTTTCAAAGACATTAACTCCATGTTAATATATTGAGGGTATAATAACAAGAAAAACAATTGTGCTTTCTTAATTTGTCAAAAATGACTAGTAAAAAGAGAAATCATATTAGGAAATATTTGACAAGTGAAGACGGAGGGAATATGTATTCATATTATATCTACTAATTTTGAATAATTAGTTCTCTCTATTTCTAAAAGAATGGCCTACTTTTATCTTTTTACTTTGTTTTAAAAAACTCATTTTCTTTTTTGATAATGATTTAATTTAATTTAATTTTATCACGTGATATGTTTAAGGCACAATATTAAAGGACATTCTTGTATATTTGACATAAGTTTAATTTAAAATCACAAGATTGAAAAGGTTTCTTTATTTTCATAAATTTTGTGGCAAGTTAAACTAGATCATTCTATTTGAGATAGATGGAGTATATCTCATTCCATTATTTAAAAAATATGTAGTAGATTTATAAATTAAGATACATCACTTCTTAAAATTAGTTTAAAATAGAGTTCTACCCACTTGATTATTTCCCTAATTTACTCCTTCACTCCAAATCAGTCCATACTCTCTCTTAATTATTTTATTGCACGTTTATTTCAATTCTCTCTCATCCATCTCCGTCACACAATACTCTTCAATCAAGTTCATTAATTTGAATTGTTCTTAATCAATATTGAAAGCATAATATTCTTCAACCAAAGAATATTGTTAATAGAGGTATAATATATACCATTATTATTGAGCAAAATAAGTTTTTTTTTTTCAATTTTGTGACGCAAAAACTTTGGGGTGTGCAAAAACCAAAACGATAAATAAACTGAACTGAAAAAAATGTTATTGGTTTATTGCCATTGGGTTAACTATTTTTAATGGTTTTATAAAAATAAAAATTATTGGGTTATCGGTTCGATATTAGCTTTTAATTTTGGGTTATTGGGTAAACCGATAGCCCATTAAGACTAGTAATTTACTACTTTTATTTGTACATAACTATTAAATATCAATCTCAATATCTTACTAGTTATTGCCTTTGTCCTTTAGCCTTTAATTCACACTTCATGGTGGTTTTGAGTTCAGAACTTCACATTATACAAAATGTCAAAACCTAATGTAAGAATCATATTCCTCTTAATATCTCTGTGTTATACTTGTGTAGTTCTTTTCATTTTTTTTTTAATTATTATTGTTTCTATTTTATGAGCATTTGTAAAGTTACATTATTGTGTTGTTGCGTCAAATTTATTAGAGAAGTCATATATTTGTTTTATAAGTATTTTCTTATTGATTAAATCGAAAACCGAACCGTTAAGGACCAAAACCGATAAGAAAAATATCTTATTGGTTTGGTTATTGGTTTAACTTATTAAAAACCAAAAACCGATAAATCAAATCAATATTACATAAAACCAAATAGACCGATACACACCCCTAGTATTAAACATATTTATTTACTACATTTTTCAAAGACATTAACTCAATGTTAATATATTGAGGGTATAATAACAAGAAAAAATTGTGCTTCCTAATTTGTCAAAAATGACAAGTAAAAAGAGAAATCAAATTAGGAAATATTTGACAAGTGAAGACGGAGGGAGTATGTATTCATATTATATCTACTAATTTTTAATAATTTGTTCTCTCTATTTCTAAAAGAATGATCTACTTTTCTCTTTTTACTTTGTTTTAAAAAACTCATTTTCTTTTTTGGTATTGATTTAGTTTAATTTAATTTAATTTTATCACATGATATGGTTAAGACCACAATATTAAAGGACATTCTTGTATATTTGACATAAGTTTAATTTAAAAACACATGATTGAAAATTTTTCTTTATTTTCTTAAATTCTGTGGCAAGTTAAACTAGATCATTCTATTTGAGATAGAGGAAGTATATCTCATTCCATTATTTAATAATTACGTAGTAGATTTATAAAGTAAGATACATCACTTCTTAAAATTAGTTTAAAACAGAGTTCTACCCACTTGATTATTTCCCTAAGTTACTCCTTCACTCCAAATCAGTACATACTCTCTCTTAATTATTTTATCGCACGTTTATTTTAGTTTTCTCTCATCCTTCTCCGTCACACAATACTCTGCAATTAAAGTTCTATAATTTGAAATGTTCTTAATCGATATTGAAAGCATAATATTCTTCAACCAAAGAGTATTGTTAATACAGGTATAATATATACCATTATTATTAAGCGAAATAAGTATTCTTTTTTCAATTTTGTGATGCAAAAACTTTTGGGGCGTGCAAAAATCGAACCTAAAAAAGTGTTTTTGGTCTTTGGCTTTACGATTTTTAGTGGTTTTATAAAAAAAAATTATTAGGTTATCGATTCGATATTGGTTTTTTAATATTGGATTATTGGGTAAACCGGTAACCCATTAAGAGTAGTAATTTACTACTTTTATTTGTACATAAATATTAAATTATCAAGCTCAATACCTTATTAGTTATTGTCTTTGTCCTTTAGTCTCAATTCACACTTCATAGTGACTTCGAGTTCACAAACTTCACATTATACTAAATGTCAAAACCTAAAGTAAGAACCATATTCCTCTTAATTTCTCTTTGTGTTACACTGGTATAGTTCTTTTCATACTTTTTTTTATTATTGTTTCTATTTTATGAGCATTTATATAGTTACATTATTGTGTTGTTGCGTCAAATTTATTAGAGAAGTCATATATTTGTTTTATAAGTATTTTCATATTGGTTAAACTAAAAACGGAATCGTTAAGGACCAAAACCGACAAACTGAAAATCGATAAGAAATATCTTATTGGTTTGGTTGTTGATTTAACGTATTTAAAAACCGAAAATTAATAAACCGAACCAATATTACATAAAACTGATTAGACCGATACACACCCCTTATTTTAAACATATTTACTCACTGCATTTTCCAAAGACATTAACTCAATGTTAATAAATTGATGGTATAATAGCAAAAAGAAATTATGCTTCCTTAATTTGTCAAAAATGACAAGTAAAAAGAGAAAACAAATTTGGAAATATTTGACAAGTAAATGAAGACGGAGGGAGTAAGTATTCATATTATATCTACTACTTTTGAATAGTTAGTTCTCTCCATTTCTAAAAGAATGGCCTACTTTTCTTTTTTACTTTGTTTAAAAATAAACTCATTTTTTTTGATAATATTTAATTTAATTTAATTTTATCACGTGATCTGTTTAAGGCCACAAGATTAAAGGACATTCTAGTAGATTTGACATAATTTCAATTTAAAATCACAACATTGAAAAATCTTCTTTATTTTCTTAAATTTTGTATCAAGTTAAACTAGGTCATTCTATTTGAGACGGAGGTATAGATTTATGAATTAAAATACACCACTTCTTAAAGTTAGTTTATAATAGAGTTCGACCCACTTTGTTATTTCCCTAATTTATTCCTTTGCTCCAAATCAGTCTATACTATCTCTTAATTATTTATTCGCACGTTTATGTCAGTTTTCTCTCATCCTTCTCTGGCACACTATACTCTTCAATCAGTGTTCATTAATTTTAATTGTTCTTAATCTATTTTTAAAGCAAAATACTCTTCAAACCAAAGAGTATTGTTAATAGAGATACACTATACCATTATTATTGGGCGAAAGAAGTATCCTTTTTTCAAATTTGTGATTCAAAATACTTCATCAAGTGGCTTATCTCTTAAAGCTGCAAGCACGGATTCTTTGAATTTTTTCAACTCTATTTTAGATAGATTCAAAATGGTGTGTTTTATCTCTATTAACTATTCATTTTCGTTGGAGACAATAATTTAATGACAGTGAAGAGATGAGCAGCAAGGTGGGTTTGGTCTTACTAATAGTTCATATATCTGATAAAGTGGACATGTATCTGAATTAAAATTATATGTATCTAAAGGGAAAAAAAAAATTCTAATACTAAAAAAAATGAATTTTTTTTTACGTAATTTAAGGAAGAACACATTATTTGCTTCTTAAATTGATGTGTTTCAGTTACATTCCATATATATATATATATGTATCTAGACGCGCAAGATACATGTAATTGCATATCAAAATATGGTAGGATTGCTAATATTAAAACTCACTAGAAGACATGTAATTAACTCTTAAACTAGTGAAATTTGTGTTGTTTACCCTATATATAAATTAGTTACTATGTGTATGCTTTAGAATTCCATTTACATGCTCGTACATTCCATGTACTGATGCCATTTGGTCTGCATCGTTTCATGATGCAGATACAGGTAACTACAATCATCAACAGGCCCTTCATTGATCCCACTTGCAGTTCGAGTTAGCTTTGGTGAGCCTCCTTGCTTCCGGAGGATTCCATTTACTTTTCAGTTTGGTTCGGATGTCGTGGGTCTTGTCCCGCCTTCCATCTTTGTCATTTAGAGGCTTCATAGATAGACAGTAGAGTTTTGAGAAGTCTGTTTTATTTATTTTGTTAAATGTTTTAAAGACTTGAGTTGCCTATTTCTGGCTAGTTGAATATACTATTATATTCTGAGTTAATTATTTGAGTTTTATGAATATCTAATTTAGTTTTAAGCTTTTGTATGCTTGAGTTAGTCTTACGCTTGTAGTCAGCCAAGAGGAGGGTTCGCTTGTGGACCAACAATGGTTCTCGAGTGCCAGCCACCTCCAGGGTGTAGACTCGGGTCGTGATAGATTAGATGCATTTCACGAGGATCAATACAGTCGACTAGAACTCAAATTTGCATCAGAAAAAATGCAATGTCATATGAGTACTAAAACAACACATAAGCATTAGGCCTCATAGGTTGACCGAGCTTGAGATTAAAAAAAATATAAAGATGTACGAGTAAGTAAGTCAACTATAAAGGCACAATAATTGTAAGATAAGCCATAAGTCGTGAAAGGAGAAGTTAAGGCCAAACTCAAGTAAAGTAAGTTATCTAAAACTTAATTGGACTCTCATAAGCCTAGAAGGTGCATACAATAGGCAATAAATCTAACCAGACCCCCATAAGCCCAAAGAGTACATACAAGAGATAATTTTAAGGAAGGACAATAACAAGAACAACCAAGAACATCAACCATAAAATCAAGCAAGGACCACCTAGAATCTGAATTTAGAATAGTTGCGAATAAGGTATAGCTCATCTTGAAATCTTACAACAGGATTGCTACAACAAAGGCCAGCTTCTTCCAAAATCTTACATTAGAAGAAATAGTCATTCCCAAAATGTGACATTGAGATAACTACACGAAGCTAGCTTCTCCGGAATCTTATGTCAGAATAGCTAGGAAAAGGGTTTTAGAAGGTCAAATTGTAACTTAAAGGGTCACATCTAACCTAAATTTGAGTCATACGAGCCATCAAGGCTAAAGTCTAAGGCACACTCTAGAAAACCTAAACTAAGTCCCTAACTATGCACGTGACAAGGCCATTTCAACTCATAACTAGATCACAGGAGAAACAATAATAATAAAGGCAAGAATAAACAATATTATTCCCGAATACACCCAAAAAAAGACTAACGAAGTAATACGGATATCCATGAGAATAATACTAGACAACCTAACCTAGAAACTTGCAATTCCTAATCCTAGAATAATCAACGACCTAAGTCTATGATCAGGAAGTTGTAGCCTACCTCAAAGCTGGACATGCGAGCTCCAAATCTACTAAAAGGGCACTTTTCCACTCTGAGACACCTCCAAACAATGTCATACTAAATTAGCAATCTGTGTGTCTATACAAGCAAAAACAACACCCATAATGGAACAAAGTGACTCAGGCCCAAAATTAGGTCAAAATAGGCTCTAGGACCTATACATAGAATAACTGAACTAACTCCATCATCAAATCCACACCAGCTCAAGGAATTTGTGCCCACAAAATGGACACAATCCCAATTAAATCGAAGCTAAAACAACCTAAGGACTAATCTAGCTCAAGAATACAAAATTCATGCTAAAAATGAAGAAATTATGAGACTTGTGATTTTCGAAGCGTTCAAAATGATCCCAATAAGGCTCCTAAGCTCAACCTAGCACAAACTCAAGAAAATCCACTGAAACGAATTACACCAAAGTTCCAAATATTTTCTCTTTCAATGAAAGAATAAAGAGAAAAGAAAGATTAAAATGTCAGCGATGTAGCACCAACGGACCAAGATTATGTAGATTTAGGTAACCAGGATCATCACGCAGCACCACGTTGATCCAATTGAGCACTCAGAGTTAGTTGGTTAGCCTCCTTGCATTCCGGAGGACTCCATTTTATTTTACTTTCAGTATTTCATTGTTAGGATGATCGGGGGTCTTATCTCGACATCCCTCTTTGTTTTACAGGCTTTATAGACAGATAGTTATATTTCTTTAGTCTTATTCATTTCATTTGTATATGTTTAAGACTTGAGTTGCCATTTTGGCCAAGACATTATTTCTTAAGTTATGCATTACTTATATTTCTTATGTTTAAATCTTCTGTTGAGTAAGTAATCTAGGCCAAGGGTTCGCTTGGGGCCAACAATGGTTCTCGAGTGCCAGCCACGTCCGGGGTATCGGCTCGGGGCATGAAAATTTATGACTAGTTAGGACTAACAGGATGACCACCAGGCAGTTCGTTTGGATTTTTATTCAATCTTTTGTGTTTTGGAGCATCTAAAGTTTTGGTTGTTTGACTTCGGTCAAAAGATCAAGTAAACAACCCCAAATGTGATTCAAATGGTTCCATTAGCTTCAAAATATTGATTTTGGTCTAGAAAGACCTTTGGTTTGAGTCCTAAGGCTTCTTTACTTATTTCAAGCTATCTTGTTATTTTAGCTAAAATGGATCTTGGATTTTAGGAGCCACTTTTTATCGAGAAAATCTCTATTGTAATTTTTCCAAGTGGACTGCCTATTTAGTGAGTTCACTGGAACAAAGGGCAAGCCAAGGGTGCACTTTGCGAGCCCAAGTGTCCAAAGGGCGAGCTAAGATGGGCAAGGGGCAGAATTTTAAGTTAAGACTTTGTAGGTCCTTAGTCCTTTTCCAAAGTTTGGTCCTTATTATTCTATTCCTTTCCTAGCAACTATAAGGCCCACCTCCTCTCAAACATTTCTCTCACTAGAAATCCTCTATTAGAGAAGAAGAAGAAGGGAGCCTTTGAAGCTGGGGTTTGGTGATTCCAAGGCATTTCTTCATCAAATTGCTTGGGGAATCATAGTAAAGGTATGGTGATCCTTCATCTAGGGTTAGCTTTCACACTAGAGTCAATTTCAAAGAATTTCTCAAGGTTTTCAAGTTTCACAAAAACCCTAAGTTTCACTCAATCTCATGGGTTCTTGCATCAAACATTTTCAAATGATAAATTATGATTATGTTGATGTTTAATTGATGATTTAAGATGAAAACTCTAAGAATCCATGATTTTCTCTAAATTCCTAAATTATGCCTCATGAAGTGGGTTTGTTGATTATGAATGAATGTTGATGGATTTATGCCTAGATTGATTTAGATTATTGATTTATATCATCATCTATGTCTAATTATGATGAATTGTTGGTGAATTTAGGATTGGTGATTATGTCCTTGAAAGGGAAAGTTTGACCTAATTATTTGTTGTAATAAAATGATGCTTAACTTGTTGATCCACTTGAAAGGTGGAGGTTTTTACTTACTATGTACATTGTGATCATAGCCTTGAAGGAATATTGTGAGGAGTTGAAGTGCTATTATGATATTGTATATGTGAATGTATAATGTGAAGGTTTTACATGTGATTTCAATGATAGAATGATGATCTTATATAGAATGTGAATGTGTTGTGATTGAAAGCATATTCTCACTAAACACTCATGAATGATAATTATGAATGCGAAGGGTTTCTATAATGTAATGTTGTATCTTGGATTGGTAGACTTAGGTGGCCTCTCCTTTATAAATGAAAGCTATGTTGAATGTGATCTCTTGACTTGGTAAGCTTAGGCATCCTTCTCCTGAATAATGAATGAGTTTTGACTTAATGTCTTAATGTCTTGAATTGGTAGACCTATTGTTGGTAGCCTTTCTTTAAATGGCTAGTGAGGCATTTTAGACTATGACTTGAACCGGTAGACCCCTTCATGGTGAGTCTAGAACCCAATGTGAATGTGAATCCTTGAAGCAGTATACCTAATGGTGGTGGCCTCCTTTTTGTGTGAACCTAGAGATGGTAGACCTAACGGTGGTGGATCTCTCTAAGGAGATCAATGAGCTATCCTTAAAGTACCTTGAAATGGTAGGCCTATTGGTGGTGGCCGTTCTTGGAAAAAGTGTAACACCCCTAAATACTAATAAGAATTTGTATATTGATTTACCTTCACTTAACTACTTCAATATGGTTTATTCACATTTTGGGAACTTTAAAGTTGTGAAAAATTTCTAACTTGCTTAACATAAAGTGTATCGTAATGGATGGATTTGTGTTGGGGTATATACATAATATTCTATCCTAATTATAGGTAATTAAATGGTGTTGAGGCATATACATATAAATATGTAAATATGCATTTTTGGGCAGCATAAAAGGATAAAAATATAAAGTATGGTTGGCAGCACCTTGGCCCGCCAAGTGTCCAAGTGATAAACATCACTTGTTGACTATACAGTTCACTTATCTTTGAATAATTTCGTGGAATGGAGGATTAAAACCCTTAGAAACTTAGCTTATCATTCTTCATCAAAATCACAAGAAAAAAAAACCTTGGTCTTTTGGCTGGAATCAAAGAGACAAACTGTCTTGTTGGTAAGTGGCTGAAATCTGTCTCTAAGCTGGTAGTGTTTGGTAAATTGTGTATATCTTGTGATCTGGAAATCTGTTTTGGGTGAATAAATCTGTTTTGGAAAGCTGATTCATGTACCTACAACTCTTATGTTTATTTGAAAGTCTGATTTAGCTGTTATAGATGTGAAAACTGGGACGCAACACAGGACAAGTTCTGTCCAGATTTCTCTATTGTTGTAGCTGAGTAGGTTGTGTTACGTTTAGAATATCTCGTTCGGTAGAACTCCTTTTTGGGTGCATAAATATGATTTTGAAATCTAATTCATATATCTATAAGCCCTATGTTTATGTGAAAGTCTAAATTAGCTGTTATGGATGTGAAAAATGGGACGCAACACAGGACAAGTGTTGTCCAGATTTCGGATTCAGAAATTCGATAGGAACCACTGTTAGTGTATCGATGATATCTTGTTGAAAAAAATGTATTTTTCAGTGATTCTTATTGCTTTGCAATCTTAAGAGATGTATCTATAACTTTCATGAAGGTTACAAAATCTATTTTTGCTATTTTCCTGTTCAAATTTAAGTTGCTACATGGGGTACTAAACTGGCCAGAATCACTGTTTTGAGAACATAATTGTATCTGTGTGGGCTGAGCTTACTTATGATGATAATCCTGTTTTATTTCGATATTATTGAGATATTAGGAATTAAAGAAGTTATTTAATTGCATTTTTAAGGTTGTATAGACTTGTGAACAAGTTGAGGAACTTGATACGTTGGTTGGTCTTCGGTTTGAGCATGCGAAGTTTATTGGACTATTGCTACGCTAAAGTATTGAGGTTTGTGTATAAACTTGTACTTGCACTCTTGTAATGGCTGGTATATATGCAATTTGATCTTGATACCTCAGCTACCTCTTGTTACTTTGCATTGTCGTGTTGGTATGACGCTTGTGTAACTCGCCCACTTGTACGGATTGTTTGATCACTTGACACTCTTGTTGGGACTATGTCCTTCTTGTGGCTGCGGATTTGTCACTATTGGCAGGCCTCTTGATTCGGATCATTTGCCATCTTGACTCTGGATTTGTAGTTCGTCTTAGGAATGGAGGCTATCCATTTTAAGTACGAACTAGAAAGCCATTTTTAATATGGTTCTTGGTTCTCTTGATACAGGGCTTCGGTCTTTCTTGATACAGGGCAGTGACCCTTCTTGATACTTGCTTGTGCCGAGTGTGACGACATGATGTATATATTGGGCGAGCCTTGCTATTGAAATTCTTGGAAAATGGTGCGATGAGCTTCTTGACATTTGTATCTTTGAATATCGAATTTGATACTTGTTATCTATTGTTACTTGATTTATTTATTATGTTTCAAGTATATTGCTCATTGACTTGGAAAAGGTGGCTTGATGAATTTTGAGGATTTCGACCCTATAGTTTTTACACCACTAAGCTTTATGCTTAGCGATAATTGTTTCTATCGTAGGGGCTGATCGAGAGGAGTGATGAAGATGGCCATGGGCGATGGAAATTTTGAGAACCTTAAAGAAGATCACATTTGCATATAGGCATCTATATTTTATATAGGCATCTATATTTTGTATAAATCTTGGTACTTATACACGGTCTATGCGATGTATATTTGCATTAGATTTTGAAGACTAATCGTATCATGTTCATGGGTTGTAATCTAAGTATGGCTATGTGTTTGGTTTATTTGGGGTGTGTAAGCCCATGTTTTGTAATATGTTACATGTCCTACTTGTTTGTAATGATCGTATAAAGCATGAACCCAACTAGTTTAGATACTCGGAAGTGGATAATTTTTATTATCATTAATTACTTGCATGAGGAAAAAAAATAGAAATATATATATATATATATATCTTGTAATTTATGTGCATACGGTAAATGGAAAGGGGTCACTACAATTTTGGTATCAGAGCCTAGGGTTGTGGTTCTAGGACTTTAGCTGTAAAATACTTGTATACTTGTTCGTTTCGTAGACAAAAGTTATGTGGATTATTTGTTCACTTGCATGGTTCATAATATTTTTATCGTATGTAAAGTGCACGTGCATCATATACATGTTCATAATGTAATGTGATATTCCCTTTTGAAGGAATTAAATTATGGTCTCTTCTACTGACCGTCCTGTGGAAGCTGCTCGTGAAGGTTCTGGTGCCTCTGTTTCCCAACCTAATGCATTGGAAGAGGTTGGAGAACCATTATCGGATCATTATATTCCCCACACTAGTGGGCCTGAAGTGGGAAACCAGCGGGGTGCTAGAGATGGTTCACGTCCTCACATGAGTCGTGGTACTCAAGCTATAAATCCTCCTTTTCAACAACTGGCTGAATTCTTCCACCACATGGCAGAAGCGATCCATGATCCTAATGTGCTTAGCTTTGAGAAAATGAGGAAAATGGGTGGAGTGGAATTTGAAGGCACCGTTGATCCCACGGATGCTGAACAATGGCTGGAACGCATGGAAAGGGTATTTGAGCAGTTAGAGTGTTCCGATGTTGCCAAATTCAAGTATGCTATTTCACTCCTACAAAAGGATGCTTATGATTGGTGGGTAAGTGTTCCGAATGCCAAGGTAAAACCTCCTGTTCTTACTTGGGATGATTTTCTTAGGAAATTTCGTATGAAGTATGTCCCACCTGCTTATTGTGATGCAAAGAGAAATTTTTTTTTGAATTTAAGGCAACGAGGCATGTCTGTTGCTGAGTATCAACAGAAGTTTCTACGGCTCTCTCGTTATGCTGGAGGTATTATTACAGAAGAAAAAGACAAGTGTAGAAAATTTGAAGATGGTTTAAATGATTCCATTAGGAAGAATGTGGCGATCTTGCAACATGAGAACTTTTGTAAGTTGGTGTCTGCTGCTTTTACTTGGGAACGACTTGATAAAGAAGAAGCTAGTAGAAATGAAAACAAATTTCGAAAGCCGAGATCATATTTTGGAGGTCCATCCAAAAGGGGAAACTTTGATGATTCTAAAGTTGGTAGTGTTAACAGGCCACCTCAGCAAAAGCAAAGCAGATCTAAATTTTCTACAGCTAGCACTCCAAATTATGGTCAAGGTAGGTCTCGGGTCCTCACTTGTCCATAATGTGGAAAAAATAATTATGGTACTTGCAGGAGAGCTTCTGGTGCATGCTTCAATTGTGGGAGCTTTGATCATAAAGTGAAGGATTGTACTAATCCTAACAGTGTTCGTTCCTTGAGAACTGAAGTCTCAGTTCATAAGCCTTCTATTAATCCTGCTCGAACTAATGAAGTTTCAAGACCTAAAAATACACAAGCAACAGGTGCAAGTGGAGCGAATAAAGCTAGTGGACCACGGACTACTACAGGCACTTATGCTATAAGGCAGAGGGAGGATCAAGATGGACAAGACGTGGTTGTCGGTAAATTTCACTTATTTGTCTTATGTGTGTTTACATTGTTTGATCCCGGTTCTACACATTCCTATCTTTGTTCATCACTTGCTCTTCCTGAAAATGTGAAATCTGTGAGACTTGATTTTGATGTGTTGGTTGAAAGTCCTTTGGGTTATCAGGTTATGTGTAATCGAGTTTATCAAGATTGCCCCTTCATGATTCAAAATCTAGTCTTTCCTGCTGATTTGATTGAAATGCCCTTCAAGGATTTTGATGTTATTATCGGGATGGATTGACTTTATAAATATCATGCAGTTGTAGATTGTAGGTCTAAGCAGGTGACTTTTAAAGATCCTACATTTTCACACATCATTGTACAAGGTGAAAGATCATTGACAACTAGTATTATCTCGGCGGCATTGGCAAGAAAGTTGATGCGTTAAGGTTGTGAGGCATACCTTGCTCACATAGTTGATTTATAGGTAGAGAGTCCTGGTATCAAGGACATCCTTGCTGTGCATGATTTTCCAGAAGTCTTCCCAGAAAATCTTTCGGGTTTGCCCCCGGAAAGAGAGGTTGAATTTTCTATCGAGCTTATTCCTGGATCTGCCCCTATTTCTATTAGTCCTTATAGAATGGCTCCGGCAGAATTAAGAGAATTGAAATCTCAATTGCAAGAACTTCTTGAGAAGGGTTTTATTCGACCTAGTGTTTCTCCTTGGGGAGCCCCAGTGTTATTCGTAAAGAAGAAAGATGGCACTCTCAGGCTCTGTATTGACTATAGACAATTGAATAGAATCACAATCAAGAATAAATATCCACTACCAAGGATCGATGATTTATTTGACCAACTGAAGGGTGCTAAAGTATTCTCGAAGATTGATTTAAGGTCTGGATATCACCAACTGCGTGTTAGAGAGAAGGATATTCCTAAAACTACTTTTAGAACTCGGTATGGTCATTATGAATTTTTGGTGATGCCATTCGGGTTGACAAATGCTCCTGCGGTATTCATGGATCTAATGAATCGAATATTCAAGCCTTATCTTGATCAGTTTGTGGTTGTTTTTATAGATGATATTTTAATATTTTCCAGAAGTAGTGAAGATCATGATAAACACCTTCGGATTATTTTGCAAATTTTGAAAGAGAAAGAACTTTATGCTAAACTTTCCAAGTGTGAATTTTGGCTTGATGAAGTGAAGTTTTTGGGACATGTTGTATCGGCCGAAGGCGTCAAGGTGGATCCTAGTAAGATACAAGCAGTCGTTGAGTGGAGACCTCCCAAAAATCAAACCGAAGTAAGAAGTTTCTTGGGCTTAGCAGGATATTACAAAAGATTTGTGAAAGGCTTTTCTATTATCGCCTCTCCATTGACTAAGCTATTGCAGAAGGAAGTGAAGTTTACTTGGAATGACAAATGCCAAGAAAGCTTTGAAACTCTCAAATCCTTGCTGACTTAGGAACCTATACTTACTTTACCTACTGAAGGGAAGGAGTATGTAGTATATAGCGATGCTTCTCACAATGGTCTTGGATGTGTTTTGATGCAAGACGGGAAGGTTATTTCTTATGCTTCTCGAAAATTAAAACCGCATGAATTGAATTATCCTACTCATGATCTTGAACTTGCCGCAGTAGTGTTTGCTTTAAAAATATGGCGGCATTATTTGTATGGAGAGAAATGCCATATATTCACTGATCACAAGAGCTTAAAGTACTTAAGTACTCAGAAGGAGCTGAACCTCCGATAGTATAGATGGATTGAACTCATTAAGGATTATGACTGCACAATTGATTATCATCCAGGTAAAGCTAATGTGGTTGCAGATGCCTTAAGTAGAAAACCCTTCGCAAGTATTTCTCTGAGGCCTTTGCCCTTGCTTCTTGAGTTGAGAGCCATGAATGTTTGTTTGACACTTGATTCAAAGGGTTCAGTTGTCGCTAATTTGCAAGTAAAGCCAATATTACTTGAACAGATGAAAGAAGCACAAAAGTTGGATGAGAAACTTGTCAAAGTGACCCGAGAAGTTCAAAACGGGGAAAAACTTGATTTTACTTTATCAGAGGATGGTGTCTTATTTTATCAAGATAGACTTTGTGTCCCTAATGATGACAATTTGAAGAAAGAGATATTGAATGAAGCACATACCTTATCCTATGCAATGCATCCTGGGGGTACAAAGATGTACCAAAACATCAAAGCAAATTATTGGTGGAATGGTATGAAGAAAGACATTGTGGAGTTTGTTTCTAAATGTTTGGTTTGTCAACAAGTAAAGGCAGAACATCAGGTTTTAGTTGGGTTGCTACAGCCCTTGTCGATACCGAAATGGAAATGGGAAAGAATAACTATGGACTTTGTTTTTGGACTTCCTCGCACCCAAAGAAATCATGATGTAATATGGGTGATTGTGGATAGGTTGACCAAGAGTGCGCACTTCTTAGCAATCAGGATGGATTACTTACTTGAGCGATTAGCTGAATTATACATTAATGAGATCGTAGGATTACATGGGATTCCGATGTCTATTGTATCTGATCGAGACCCACGATTTACATCTAAATTTTGGGGCAGCTTGCAGGAAGCTCTGGGTACTAAGATGAAATTTAGCACTTCGTTCCATCCTCAGACAGACGGTCAGTCAGAAAGGGTGATACAAGTTTTGGAGGATATGCTTTGGGCTTGCATTATAGAGTTTGAGGGTAGTTGGGACAAACATTTGGCTTTGATAGAATTTGCTTATAATAATAGTTACCAATCGAATATTGGAATGCCTCCCTATGAAGCTTTGTATGGAAGAAAATGTCGGACCCCTCTTTGTTGGAGTGAAGTTGGTGACAGGAAACTTATTGGTCCTGACTTGGTGCAACAAGTAGAAGACAAGGTAAAAATTATCAAGGATCGTCTAATGATTTCTTCGGATAGATAAAAGTCGTATGCTAATCTTAAAAGACATGACATTGAATATCAAGTGGGAGATAAAGTATTTTTAAAGGTATCTCCATGGAAAAGGATTATGAGATTTGGCAGAAAAGGAAAGCTTAGTCCCCGATTTATTGGACCGTATGAGATACTTGAAAGGGTTGGACCGGTTGCATATAAATTGGCTTTACCACCAGAGTTAAACAAGATACACAATGTCTTCCATGTTTCTATGCTCAGAAGATACCGTTCTGATCAATCTCATGTTCTTCCAGTTGAATCTATTGAGGTTAATCCTGACTTGACGTATGATGAAGAACCTATGTTAATTCAAGCCTGGGAAGTGAAGCAACTTAGAAACAAGAAAATCCCCTTAGTAAAGGTACTTTGGAGGAACCACTCGGGAGAAGAAGCTACTTGGGAGAGAGAAGAAGACATGAGGACCCAATATCCGCACTTGTTTCAGGACTAAGGTAAGGTAAATTTCGAGACGAAATTTCTTTAAGGGGGAGAGAGTTGTAACACCCCTAAATGCTAATAAGAATATGTATATTGATTTACCTTCGCTAAACTACTTCAATATGGTTTATTCATATTTTGGGAACTTTAAAGTTGTGAAAAATTTCTAACTTGCTTAACATAAAGTGTATCGTAATTGATGGATTTGTGTTGGGGTATATACATAATATTCTATCCTAATTATAGGTAATTAAATGGTGTTGAGGCATATACATATAAATATGTAAATATGCATTTTTGGGCAGCACAAAAGGATAAAAATATAAAGTATAGTTGGCAGCACCTTGGCCAGCCAAGTGTCCAAGTGATAAACATCACTTGTTGACTATATAGTTCACTCATCTTTGAATAATTTCGTGGAATGGAAAATTAAAACCCTTAGAAACTTAGCTTATCATTCTTCATCAAAATCACAAGAAAAAAAAACCTTGGTCTTTTGGCTAGAATCAAAGAGACAAACTGTCTTGTTGGTAAGTGGCTGAAATCTGTCTTTGAGCTGGTAGTGTTTGGTAAATTGTGTATATCTTGTGATCTGGAAATTCGTTTTGGCTGAATAAATATGTTTTGGAAAGCCGATTCATGTACATACAACTTTTATGTTTATGTGAAAGTCTGATTTAGCTGTTATGGATGTGAAAACTGGGACGCAACACAAGACAAGTTCTGTCCAGATTTCTCTATTGTTGTAGCTGAGTAGGTTGTGTTACGTTTAGAATATCTCGTTCGGTAGAACTCCGTTTTGGGTGCATAAATATGATTTGGAAAGATAATTTATATATCTACAACTCTTATGTTTATGTGAAAGTATAAATTAGCTGTTATGGATGTGAAAAATGGGATGCAACACAGGACAAGTGTTGTCCAGATTTCGGATTCAGAAATCCGATAGGAACCAATGTTAGTGTATCAATGATATCTTGTTGAAACAAATCTATTTTTCAGTGATTTTTGTTGCTTTGAAATCTTAAGATATGTATCTATAACTTTCATGAAGGTTACAAAATCTTTTTTTGCTGTTTTCCTATTGAAATTTAAGTTGCAACATGGGGTACTAAACTGGCCAGAATAATTGTTTTGAGAACATAATTGTATCTGTGTGGGCTGAGCTTACTTATGATAATAATCCTGTTTTATTTTGATATTATTGAGATATTAGAAATTAAAGAAGTTGTTTAATTGCATTTTTAAGGTTGTATAGACTGGTGAACAAGTTGAGGAACTTGATACGTTGGTTGGTCTCCGGTTTGAGATTGCGAAGTTTATTGGACTATTGCTACGCTAAAGTATTGAGGTTTGTGTATAAACTTGTACTTGCACTCTTGTAATGGCTGGTATATATGAAATTTGATCTTGATACCTCAGCTACCTCTTGTCACTTTGCATTGTCGTGTTGGTATGATGCTTGTGTAACTCGCCCACTTGTACGGATTGTTTGATCACTTGGCACTCTTGTTGGGACTATGTCCTTCTTGTGGCTGCGGCTTTGTCATTATTGGCAGGCCTCTTGATTCGGATCATTTTCCATCTTGACTCTGGATTTGTAGTTCGTCTTAGGAATGGAGGCTATCCATTTTAAGTACGAACTAGAAAGCCATTTTTAATATGGTTCTTGGTTCTCTTGATACAGGGCTTCGGTCCTTCTTGATACAGGGCAGTGACCCTTCTTGACACTTGCTTGTGCCGAGTGTAACAACATGAAGTATATATTGGGCGAGCCTTGTTATTGAAATTATTGGAAAATGGTGCGATGAGCTTCTTGACATTTGTATCTTCGAATATCGAATTTGATACTTGTTATCTATTGTTACTTGATTTATTTATTATGTTTCAAGTATATTGCTCATTGACTTGGAAAAGGTGGCTTGATGAATTTTGAGGATTTCGACCCTATAGTTTTTACACCACTAAGCTTTATACTTAGAGATAGTTGTTTCTATCGTAGGGGCTGATCAAGAGGAGTGATGAAGATGGCCACGGGAGATGGAAATTTTGAGAACCTTAAAGAAGATCACATTTGCATATAGGCATCTATATTTTGTATAAATCTTGGTACTTATACACGGTCTATGCGATGTATATTTGCGTTAGATTTTGAAGACTAACTGTATCATGTTCATGGGTTGTAATCTAAGTATGGCTATGTGTTTGGTTTGTTTGGGGTGTGTAAGCCCATGTTTTGTAATATGTTACATGTCCTACTTGTTTGTAATGATCGTATAAAGCATGAACCCAACTAGTTTGGATACCCGGAAGTGGATAATTTTTATTATCATTATTTACTTGCATGAGGAAAAAAATAGAAATATATATATATCTTGTAATTTATGTGCATACGGTAAATGGAAAGGGGTCAC